>CAWUDS030002219.1:5850436-5904161 GCA_963859935.3 Lathyrus sativus | reverse complement strand
ATTCCTCCCTGTGATTCAAAGTCCTTCCATGGTATACACCTCTGTCCTTTGGAGGGATAAGTGATGTACCTAGGAAGTAGAACTTTTTGAGGGAACCATTCCTCTGATGTTGAACCCTTATAGGTCACCTTTGGTGGTCAATAAGCAGTTCAATATCTCCAGCTTATCCAGTAAGTGATTTCCTCTAGTTTGATTATCTTGAGAGATGCAGAGCTTGAGTGTGAAGATGAAGACTTCATTGAAGAGCATTGAAGAGGATGAATCCTTGAGCATTGCCATTCCAGCTGAAGCTTGAAGAGCAACAAGAGCAAGTTGATGCTTGAAGATCCCTGAAGATTAGGTGAAGCCTGAAGGTGGAGCTGATCAAGAAGCTGAAGCTTAAAGGAGAAAATAAGTTGAAACTTATGTTGAAAGGTTGAAACATGGAAAATCAAATTGATAGTGATGGAAGTCTGAAGACTGAGTTGTTGTTGGAAGAGCTGAAGCTTGAAGTTGAGAGAGGAGTTGATCTGCTTTCTTTTTTCTTTTTTGTATTGATGTGTTTTGTTTGACTTGCTTGATGCATTAGAATAAGTTCATATCTAGAATAAGTAGAATCTAGGAGCATGATTGCACTAGAGGTTGAGTTGCTCCCTCTGCTTGTATTGTTACTGTGTGGCTTTGCTTGCGGGTATTCGGTAGAGCCCAGCTCCTTTGCCCATGTGGTTTGTTTGCCTGATGGCATGTTATTTCATTTCTTCTGTATGATTGCAGTTTACTATATATTGCTTGATAGCATGTTGTTTTATATTTCAGTATGATTACTGTTATCCATTCTGGATTGAGGTTGAGATGAGCTTGTGGAGGCTGAAGCCCCACACACATTTCCTCCCTCACTTTCATTACATGCATTTTACTGTTAAGCTGATGCTTTGTCTGTTTTGGTGTATCATTGACATGATCCCTTAGGACTCTCATTTCCTTTGATAAGGACTTGATGATAGAACTTTAGGTTGAAACCTATGCATGACAACTTCTAGGAGTTCCCTTTTCAAACCTCAACCATAGATGAATCCATGGCATGACAACAGTAGGACTTGATAGTCTCCCTCCTAGTTGGGCCTGTTCTCTTCTCATCTCAAAACAATTTAAGATACAGTAATCATGAATGATTTCTTTTGTATGTTACGAACCTTAAGCTATCTGAGAAAGGATTGTGGGAGAGTTTCTTTTCCACAGTCTGGATGTTTAGTATGGTACCCTTTGGGTGACATGAGACGCATTCACTCTCAGGTCATAGTCTCTAGTGCGATTGAAATCGCAAACACAATAAAAAACACTTCTTTCATAAAAGACAAGAAATAAACCGTAGTTTCCCGAACTACGTGAGCTCTGATCTCTCATACCTGTTGAGAGTACGTAGGCACAAGATGGCGATGTCTTGGCGAGCTACCTTCCCCCATAACCCGTCGTAGGCCGAACTACGTTGACTCTGATATCTCGTTCTCTGATGAGAATACGTAGGCATAAAGTGCGACGCTTTGCCGAGTCATTTTCTTTTTTGTTTAAGCCAGCCTTGATAGGTAGATAGAATAAAACCAACCCATCCAAGTAAACACAACAAGCGAGGATCCCGTCGAGTACGACGGACGTGAGGGGTGCTAATACCTTCCCCTTGCGTAACCGACTCCCGAATCCAGACAACGGTTGCGACGACCTTGTCTTACCCTTTTTCGTCAGGTATTTCCGATCGTTTCCTTTCTCGCGCTGAGGGATAAATAAAGAAAGGTGGCGACTCTTCTGTTGTGCCGGCACCTTATTTTCGCGCGAGCGACAATAGGAATCATCCTTCTAGGGCAAAAGTTTGATGCAAGTTGGGTAACTTTCAAGCCCCCAAATCCACAGACCTCAGATAACCTGTAACTTGTCAAAGTCATAACTTGAGTTCTACAAATCCTATCAAGGACTTCTAGTACTCAAATTAAAGCTAAGATCAAGCTCTACAACATTCATGTTGGGGGAAAGATGAGATGACACTCACATCTTGAGCTAAACTTCCTTGAAGATAGGCGTCAAACTAGGGGATTTTACACTGTCAAGCCTTAGAAACCCTAGCTTGAAACTTCTCAAACTCTTCAATCATGATGAGTTGACCTTGGAATCATCCTTATAGAATCTCAATGCATCAATCCATGATCACATGGCTCTTGGATTAGGTCTCAACCTAGTTCAAATCATCAGTTGACCTAGGGTTGACCCAGTCAAACCCTAACTGCACCACTCATGGCTGAGTCTTCTTAATCTTGCACAATGACCTATCTAGGCCTCATGATGGCTTTCAAGACATCTCATAAGCTCTCTCAAGGCTTCAAGTCCACTTCCCTGGCTTCAGAATCATCTGATGAGCTCCCACAGCTCTCAAGTTAGGAGACCTACACACTTGCATTCAATCCTCTCTCTGAGGATCTTTTAACTTCTCTGACAAGCATATCAACCCTTGAACATCTGAATAACCTTCTTAGCTAGCTTCATAGTCTTGTATAGCTCTTGATTGGTAATCATACCTCTTGATCTCCTGCATACATGTCAATGAAATGCAAATGATAATGCTAATGTGAATGAAATGAAACATAAGCTAGGTAAAGAAATGTTGGGCAAATTTTGGGGTGCAACAGCTGCCCCTATTCAAGCGGCTTGAACCTGATTGGGTGAGAAGCGAACGGCTCTCAACTAATCAAGGTGCGAGATGGTTGAATACCGACAAACCCGGAAATTTGCCAACTGCACAAGTACACGGTACTCTGATGGGAACAAATCTTCAAAAACTGAAATATTAGTCGCACGACAACTAGCTGGGGAATTGGTCACACGGTAACCGGTGATACATGGTCGATTATGCCGTCAGGCACTAAGATTCCTCGGGACTTATCAGATCAACAATCAAGTTAATCATGCCATCGGGCATTCAAAGAAATTTTCGGGCATCAGCCGGGCTTCGTCAGTAAGTCGAGAATGGAATTCTCAGTCAATCATGAACCAATTGGGGATATCCAAACTTCTGCCATCAGGCACTCTGCATCAGCTGAAAGAACTGCTTCGTTAATATTGGTTGGACTTCAATCATCAAGTCTTCAGGGGTAGTTTCAACTTCGCTATTCAGGAACCTGCTGGGGATGACACACCTCCGCTGGGGACTCTGGATAACTATCAAGTAACTCTGCTTTGGGGCTCCAGAAATCATTCTGGATGCATCAACTCTGCTGAGGACTTCAAGAATCATTTTGGACAAATAACTCCGCCAGAGGCTTCAAGAATCGTCCTGAACCAATAACTCTGCTGGAGATTTCAGGAATCATCCTGAGCAAACGCTCTGCCGGGGACTCTAAGCATCAACTTGAGCAACTAACTATGGCGACTTCACTGGGGATTTTAAGAATCATCTTAAACACACAACTTTCGTTGGAGAATTCAAGAATCATCTTGGGCAAACGACTTTTGCTAGGGGGATTCAAGAATCATCTTGAGCAAGCGGCTCTGCGGGGGAACACCTGCAAAACAAGAACGGTAACGACCTAGCTCATGTTTCATATGCATATGTTTTGACAATGGCGCAATGTTCCACACGGTGGAAATGCTACGCGCTTAAGGTAAATGCTATGCAATCATGCAAAATGCTACGACCCCGTCAGCAAAATAAATGCTGAAGGGAGAATCTTCCTGTCAAGGAGAAAGGACCGCTCTGGTGGAGGAAGGACTCATCCTGCCAAGGAGAAGAAGCCACACCAATCTCAATTGGACTCCGCCTGGGGAATTGAACCTCAGTCGACTGCTACAGGGGAATAAAGCTCTACGAGAACCTGGACCTGCTGAGGAAAGCGATGTCAATCGCAGAAATAAACTGCACGGCCTTCACGGCTAAACCTTCCTGGAGATAACGACTCCGGTGGAGAAATACGGCATCAGCTATTCAACGCTCTACTGGGGACAACCAATCATGGCCCGAACTGCTTCCAAGCACTCGGCTCTCTTGGGGAACTGCAAACTCGACTAGGGAAGAAGGAATCACCCTGCTTGCTGGGGAGAGTACGACTCTGTGGGGAATTTCAATTCTGCCGGAGACTTCAGTCTGGAACTATCAATTGCTGCACACTTCAGTGTACGACTCAGCTGGGGAGATGACATTCCTTCAGGATGTATCTGATTGGGGAGAGAATATTCTCTGCCTGGGGAAAATATATCAATGTTTACGATTTCACGTTCAGACTCTGCAGGGAGAGGCTGCTGAACTTTGCTGGAGAAGAAGGAATCATCCTGCTTGGGGACGCACGGCGTACTGTCTGGTATATGCTACACCTGCAACAATACAAACAAACAGACAAGACACCCTTCTCAAAGGGACCTATCAAGGTTATCATCTTGTGACAATGTTTAAGTAATTCATTGTTTCAACAATCAGTGGCCTAGGCCAGTAAGTTTATGTATGTGCATTTTATCAAAAACATCGGCGTTCTTTTTTGCAAACAAAACAGGCAAATGCTAAACAAACAAACAGAATTGCTGAATAGTATACATTTTATTGATAACGAACCCCTGAATGGGTAAAATGTTTTACAACAGATGCAAGCTCCTGGAATGAGGAAGCTGCGCAAATATAAAAACATAAATATACATCAGTATATACACAAATGTCGGCAACGAGGCGTAGACGAACACCATGAATTGATCCCTCTATGACCCATTCGACTTCGATACTTCTCCGACGCTTCAGCTTCAGAAGAGATTGATTCAGATAAACGGCCCTCAGGTCTTCCAAACCACTAAACAATGGAAGTCCATACGCGGAACACAGTCATTTGCTTTTTCAAATCCCTAACTTTTGCCTGAATCGCCCTTCCGTGTTTTCGATTCACCGGGATACCCTTTTTTGCCAAAGTCGCCCATCCGGGTTTTCGACTTTGCGGGTGTACATTCTTTTCTTTATATCCCTAATTTTTACCCGAACCTTTTCCTTTTTTATGGTTCGCCAGGATGCCCCATTTTTGCCTGGATACTCTTTTTCTTTCCAGCGGGTTGTTTTTTAAGCAAAGTATTTTTTAACTGCGTCCGCGTTCACCGGGGATGCAAAATCTTCGCCATCCACCGTGGATAACAACAAGGCTCCTCCCGAGATGACTTTGCTGACGACGTACGGACCTTCGTAATTGGGAGTCCACTTGCCCCGGTGATCGAAGTGTGGAGGAAGAATCTTCTTCAGGACGAGATCACCCGTCTGAAAGCTTCTAGGATGCACCTTCTTATCATAAGCTTTCTTCATTCGGCTTTGGTACAGACGACCATATGCAATCAATGCTAATCTCTTCTCGTCCATCAGGCTGAGTTGGTTTAGTCGGTTCTTAATCCATTCTGCCTCATCGAGTTTCACGTCAACCAAAACTCGCAAAGAAGGGATCTCCACTTCTAACAGTAGGACAACTTCCATACCGTACACTAAGGAGAAAGGAGTTGCCCCGGTTGATGTACGTACCATGGTGCGATAACTGTGCAGTGCAAATGGCAGCATCTCGTGCCAATCTTTGTAGGTCACGACCATCTTCTGCACAATCTTCTTAATGTTCTTATTGGCCGCTTCAACGACGCCATTCATCTTCGGCCGGTAAGGAGATGAGTTGTGGTGTTCAATCTTGAAACTCTGGCACAGCTTCTTCATCATCTTGTTATTCAGATTCGAACCATTATTAGTAATGATTCGCTTGAGAATTCCGTAACGACAGATGATATCCCTCTTTATGAATTTAGCCACCACCTGCTTGGTCACATTAGCGTATGAGGCTGCCTCCACCCACTTGGTGAAGTAGTCGATAGCTACTAGAATGAAGCGATGACCATTAGATGCAGTAGGCTCGATCTTGCCTATCATGTCGATGCCCCACATGGAGAACGGCCACGGGGAGGACATGACATTCAACGGGCACGGCGGCATATGAACTTTATCAGCATAAATCTGGCATTTATGACATCTCTTCGCGAATTTAAAGCAATCGGATTCCATCGTCAGCCAGTAGTATCCTGCTCTCAGGATCTTTCTTGTCATAGCATGCCCGCCGGCGTGCGTACCAAATGTGCCTTCATGGACTTCTTCCATGAGCATACTCGCTTCTTTCTCATCTACACATCTGAGCAACACGAGATCGTTGTTTCTTTTATACAAAACTCCATCAGGATTGAGATAAAAATTTCCAGACAGCCTCCTCAGAGTCTTCTTATCCTGGGTTGACGCTCCCGCAGGATACTCCTTAGTCATAAGGAAGTTCTGGATGTCATGGAACCATGGCTTGCCGTCGGAGGCTTCTTCGATTGCAAAAACGAACGCAGGTCTATCAAGACGAGAAAGGATAATTCTTGGAGCTTCATTCCAAAAATTGACTTTATACATCGAAGCCAACGTGGCTAAGGCATCAGCCATCTGATTTTTCAGCCCTGGGCACATGATGGAGTTCCACTCGATCAAAGAACGGAAGTAGCCTTCTGGCATAGTTCATGTACAACACCAAATTCGATTGGCGAGTCTCCCACTCCCCTTTAATCTGGTTAGTCACAAGTGCCGAGTCACCATATACATCTAGGTTCTTGATTCTCAAATCAATTGCCTCTTCTAGACCCATGATGCATGCTTCGTATTCTGCTTCATTATTGGTGACCGGAAACGTCAGTCTCGCAGTAAACGGGATGTGGGATCCATGGGGAGTTGTGATGATCGCCCCTATGCCACTTCCATAAGAATTGACCGCCCCGTCAAATATCAATTTCCATTGGGATTTCCTATTTGGCCCCTCTTCGGGCAACAGTTCGTCGCAATCCTTCGCTTTAAGAAACATGATATCCTCATCAGGGAATTCAAATTTCATCGGCTGATAATCCTCGATCGGCTGTTCGGCCAGGTAATCAGACAGTACGCTTCCCTTGATGGCCTTCTGGGAAACGTACTGAATGTCATATTCCGTCAACACCATTTGCCATCTGGCAATCCTGCCCGAAAGTGCTTGCTTCTCGAAGACGTACTTGATCGGATCCATCTTCGAAATTAGCATGGTTGTGTGATTGAGCATGTACTGTCGTAAACGTTTGGCAGCCCAGGCTAGTGCACAACACGTCTTCTCCAGCATCGAGTAGCGAGATTCACAGTCTGTGAATTTTTTACTCAAGTAGTAAATGGCATGCTCCTTTCTGCCCGTCTCGTCGTGCTGACCGAGAACACACCCCATACTATTCTCAAGAACTGTCAAGTACATGATTATGGGTCTTCCGGCCACTGGGGGTATCAAGATCGGAGGTTCCTGCAGATACTGTTTTATCTTATCAAATGCCTTCTGGCAATCCTCGTTCCAGATAATTGCCTGATCTTTCTTTAGCAGTTTGAACATCGGTTCACACGTGGCCGTGAGCTGAGAAATAAACCTTGCAATGTAGTTTATTCTGCCCAGGAAACCACGAACTTCTTTTTCTGTTTTTGGCACTGGCATTTCTTGTATCTCTTTAATCTTCGCAGGATCAACCTCAATGCCTCTTTCACTCACGATAAACCCCAGTAGCTTTTCGGACCGTACTCCGAAAGTACACTTGTTATGATTCAGCCTCAACCTGAACTTCCTAAGCCTCTCAAAAAGCTTCAACAAATTGACCAGATGTCCCTCCTCCATTTGGGACTTCGCAATCATGTCATCAACATAGACTTCAATCTCATGATGAATCATATCATGAAACAAAGTAACCATT
Source organism: Lathyrus sativus (assembly GCA_963859935.3). Classification (NCBI taxonomy): domain Eukaryota; kingdom Viridiplantae; phylum Streptophyta; class Magnoliopsida; order Fabales; family Fabaceae; genus Lathyrus; species Lathyrus sativus. The sequence goes on along the minus strand of CAWUDS030002219.1, from coordinate 5,896,409 downwards.
GCTCGTTGGTAAGTGGCCCCTACGTTCTTCAGACCGAAAGGCATTACCTTATAGCAAAATGTTCCCCAGGGTGTGATAAACGTAGTTTTATCCATGTCCTCCGGCGCCATCTTGATCTGATTATAGCCGAAGAAGCCATCCATGAACGAAAACACGGAGAACTGAGTTGTATTGTCGACCAACACATCAATATGAGGCAGCGGGAAATCATCTTTAGGGCTCGCCCTATTCAAATCCCGATAATCGACGCACATTCGCACCTTACCGTCCTTTTTCGGTACAGGCACTATGTTGGCAACCCACGGAGGGTAAGTAGTGACTGCTAAGAAGCCAGCATCAAGCTGCTTCTGCACTTCTTCTTTGATCTTAACGGCCATATCTGGTTGCGTTCTTCTAAGCTTCTGCTTAACGGGAGGACAGTCTTCTCGTAGCGGCAAGTGGTGGACCACGATGTCAGTATCAAGTCCGGGCATATCTTCGTATGACCAAGCAAAGACGTCACTATACTCTCTTAGCTTCTCGACCAATCTCTGCTTGACATCACTCTGCAATGCAGCCCCTATCCTGACATTCCTGACAAGTTCTTCAGAACCCAGATTCACAATCTCGATCTCCTCCTCATGAGGCAGAATAACTTTCTCTTCTTGTTTCAACAAGCGGGCCAACTCTTCGGGAAGGTCTTCTTCTTCATCAATCTCTTCTTCGGCTTGATAGATCGGGCAATCGAAGTCGAAGTGAGTCGTAGAAGGTCCAGAGTCGATGTCATCTGCTATGTGGATCCTGCAATAACAAGGGTTACGCTTAAAACAAGGATATGCAGGTTAGCACAAACCCCATTGCCATTTTATTGTTTCTCAAAACAAATATAAAACAGGAATAACGGAGATCATAATATTTGAATACGAAGAAAAACGCCTTTTGATTTATTGATAAAATGCATGTACATAATCAAACAAGGCCCTGACAATAAAACCACTATGCCCCGGGTAGGACATAGGGTTGTACAATGATCGGAAAAAGTAAATCATTACTCTTCGCTTGTCATCTGGATGATATCCTTGACGGACCAGTTGTTGAGGCTCTCGCCTGGCTTGCTTGGCTGGATCCAAGAGTCTAAGTCACAGTCGCTATCTCCGCTGTCTTCAGACACTGCGTTGATGCTTTCAAATATCACCCCGCCGCTGGTAAACTGGATCGGCCCTTTACGGCGCGACGCACTGCTAGAAGAAGAGGAGGCTTCAGCCGCAGGAGAATATCCCAACCCAAACTTGTCTTGCTTGTTAGGTATCTCCAAAATTCGCCCCCAGCCTGGGGTAGATCCGGCTTGGACAAGGCCCGGGCTTCCTTGAATGAAGAGAGAGTCATCTCTGGATTCTCAGTGACTACAGGAGTCACGCTCTTGACTTTAACAACTTCGAACGCTTGGCATAGGGTTTCGTGGATTTCCCCATCCATCTCAACATACTTGAAGGACGACAAATGGCTCACCATCATGTCTTCCTCACCACATACAGTCACAATGCTACCTCCGACGGCATACTTGAGCTTCTGGTGTAACGTGGAGGTCACGGCACCCGCCGAATGGATCCATGGCCGGCCCAAGAGACAGCTGTAGGCAGGCATGATGTCCATAATGTAAAAGACCGCGTCGAATGTTTCCGGCCCGACTTGGATTGGCAACGTCACCTCCTCGAAAACATGGCGTTTGGTTCCGTCGAACGCTTTCACAACCAGATCACTGGGTGTGCAAATCACTCCGCGAGTATCTAACTTCATTAATGCCTTCTTCGGAAGAACATTGAGCGATGACCCTGTGTCTACCAACACGTGAGACATAATCATTCCCCTACACTCTATCGAGATGTGCAGAGCGCTATTGTGGTTCCTCCCCTTCGGCGTCAGCTCTAGGTCAGTGAACCCTAGCCCATTTCCGGCATTTACGTGGGCTACGACCTCTTCCAACTGGTTTACCGATATTTCCTGCAGTACATGTGCGGCGTTCAACACCTTCAGCAACGCGTTGCGGTGTGCCTCAGAACACAGCAACAGGTTCAGGATGGAAATCTTCGAGGGTGTTTGATGGAGATGATCCACGATCTTATAGTCATTCTTTTTAATCAACCTCATAAATTCCTCGGCGTCTTTAACAAGTAAGTCTTTTTCTACCCCACGGGGGATCTCTTCAACGACTTTACTTTTACCTTTATCAGTTGCATCAGCTCTATCTGCTTTGTCCGTCACGATCTCAGGTGGTGGAAACACTCTCCCGCTACGAGTGATTCCGCTGATTCCCGCAAGGTTATCCACGGACGACCCGAATGGTTCCAGTTCCAACTTCTGTCCGTTGCAGTAGACCTCTGCCCCGTAATGCCATGGGACAGCTTTAGTGCTTTCGAACGGTATTGGCCCAGCTTTGGTGATGGTAATCGTGGGCGGCCTGAGTGCAGAAATAGTTATCGTCTGGCGAGGGATGGTGATGGTGGCAACCTCATCATCTTGCTTCAGCATTACCTCTCTCGATCCACATTCGGCCCTCCGGCTAAACTGTAGGATCCCTTCAGTCATCAGACTTTGAATCCCCTCTAGCAACTGTTCACATCCATCAGGACTTGTCGCACAGCCCATACACAACTCTCCATAACCTGGAAAGAAACCTCTTTTCATCAACTTAGCTTTAACGAAGCTAAGTGGCGTCTTCAGATTTCTGACGTCAGTCAACAAATCCAAACTCTCGTCTTCAATAATGGCGTTTACTCCACCTCCCCTATGATTCAGCATAGGGTTCTTCATGACGTTTGGCACATTATCTGAGAAATTGATGATCTTGGCATCCACCATGTCCTGCACCTTATGCTTGAAGGCTTTGCAATTCTCTACTGTGTGGCCTGGTGCCCCTGAGTGAAACTCACAAGTTGCATTCACGTCATAACCTAGCGGAGGTGCCCCTGTCAAGGGAGCCAAGGTTCTCTTCTGGATCAGCTGTAACTGGAGCAAAGTCTATAACAGCTGGGCATAGGACATGGGTGGCGTCTCGAGGTGACGGCTCGACAGATGTGCCCGATTCTGATACTTTTTGTACCCTTGTTGGTTCGGTTGCTGCTGCGGCTGCTGAACTGTTCGGGATAGTTATGCTGGCCACCTATTGGTGAGGGCCTTTACCCTTCCTTCGAGCGTTGGTCACGGCGCTCGTTTCTCCTTCCCGTCTTTTGCCACCATAAGGTTTCTTTCTGCCTCCAGCTGAGGATGAATCACCTTGAATCTTCCCCAGTTTGATCCCATTTTTCAATGTGCTCACCCGTGATAATGAGATCTGAGAAGTTTTCAGACATACCGCTGACCAATTTCACATAATAAACCCCTGGAAGGGTGGCTACGAACATTTGCACAAGCTCGCGCTCAACCATCGGCGGCTGAACCCTAGCTGCCAACTCACGCCATCGCTGGGCGTATTCCTTGAACCCTTCGTTGTTCCTTTGCGACAGATTCTGCAGTTGGACTTGGTTCAGGGCCAAGTCGCTATTGTATTGGTAATGGTGCACGAATGCTTCAGCAAGGTCCTTCCACGTGCGCACACTGGTAGGTTCCAGAATCATGTACCATTCGAGGGAGGGCCCAGACAGACTGTCTTGAAAGAAGTGCATCAGCAACTTCTCGTCCTCAGAATGAGCTGACATTTTCCGGTAATATGATCTCAGGTGGACGCGAGGGCAAGTGGTGCCCTTGTACTTTTCAAAGTCAGGTACCTTGAACTTGGGAGGCACCTTGAAATCAGCAATCAATCCCAACTTGGACATATCAACGCCCAGGGTGTTCTGGTTCTCGATACTCTTCATCTTGTCCTCGAGTGCCTTGAACCTTAGACGTGCTTCAGCAGTCAGCTCCCCTTCAGCACCTCTCTGAGAGAACACATCGTCTTGACGGTCTTCTAACCACGGCTGAGGCCAAAGCAGATTTCCAACACCCACAGCGCCGTTGCCCAGCCCAACATTGACGTTAGCTTCAAAATTTCCATTACCGACGCCCGTCGTATTACCATTGAGTCCCATGTTAGCTATCACATTGTCGTTGGCACTGCCATTCCCCCCGGTCACGGGGACGCCATTCTGAGGAGTTTCAACTGGTGGAGGGGTAGGCACGGTCCCACCATGGAGTACGCCATTGCTATCAACCCTTGAAATCAGATGCTGAACCAAGGTTCTGAGCTGATCCTGGCCATTGGCGACCGCTTGCATGAGCTCCATGAAGCGATCCATTCTTTCGCGGAGTTCTTGAACATCAGTTTGCACTTGCTCCATGATTCTGGTTTGATTTGCTTTGGTCGGATAGCGGTGGATAGGTCTCTGATCAATCCTGGAACAACCTGAAACAACCTGAAAACACAAAAGGGTTAGGAAAAATGACAAAGTGCTCGTTATGCGAATGCTTCATGCAAATGCAAACGTGTGTCTGTGCGTTAGGGAGGTATCCCCCGATCCTAGTGCCTGCGTGCCAGTGCTGATAATAAGAAGTCCGAGTCCAGTCATGGAAATAACATCTCATATATATGAAGAAAGCCCATCAAGGCAGTACACAACATCAGCGAGTACAAGATGAATCAATAGCATGACCTCGGCCAACAAGCCTGGTGATGGTCAGCATCCAACAATGATCAAACAAAAGGAATACAAATAGTCAAGCACGGCCACGGGCGCGAAACTCTTCTAACAACCCCTTCGTTTTTGGATGATCAGGTCGAGTGAGTAACCCTTCGACGAGTAACTCCCTCTGCATAATAGTGTATTGAAGACCTTCGACCGAATCTTCCCATGCTCCTTCGGCGAAACAATCTTCTAGCTTCCGCTTCTTGGATTCGAACATCAGTTTGCGCTCCTTCAGGTTAGAGAGAGCTTTGTTGAGCTGGCCTTTGGCGGCATATCTGCGAGCGGTTTCTTCATCAAACCTCTTCTCACTAACCTTTACCTAGGCTTTCAGCTTGGAGATCTGTTGCATCAGCTTATCCTCCCGCTCTTTCCTGTTGGCTAGGGAGGCCTTCTAGTGCTGGTTAAACTTGGATATCCTCCGATACGCTTCATCTAAGTGTTGCTTCTTCATGGCCAGCACGTCGTTGACAGCTTTGAAGTCTCGACCCATGCGCTCACGCTCAGCTATCTGCTTAGTCAAGTTTGTCCCCAGCTGGTTCACCAGCTCGGTCTGCCTCTTGAAGGAATGAATGGCTTCGCTTCTCTCACTTCTAAGTTGAGCCAACTCTTTCTCCAATTCTTCATTTGCCTTTTTCAGCCCATCTCTCTCATCTAACACCTGATTATGCTGCTGAATAGGCACGATGGTAGGCTCTTCAATCACTGGAGGGCTTTCTGGCTTGGCAGGAGGAAACGGCATCCCTATAGCAACTGCTCTGGCTCTGATCCACGTCACATATGGGGCGTAGGCTTGACTATTGCTTTTTCCCAGCAACGGTTTTCCCCTCTTACTGATACCATTCCAAGCGCGCTGAAGCTTAGATAACATATCCCCTTCTAGAAGACCAGTGAGGTACAGAGATTCCTGCACCTCTTCACCCTTCGGCGGAGCTCTCAAAGCATAAGAAAACTGTCGGACCAGCAAAGACGGATTATAGTTGATACAGCCCTTCCTGCCTATCAAAGGCACGTTCGGAAACCCGCTGCAGCTGAAGATAATCTCGGTGCCCAACCTATCTCTGTCAAACCAGGCAATATCCTCTGCAGATAGACTCATCAAATGCTCAGACCACTCAGCTATGGCTGCAAACGAAGCAAAGGGACCCCTCTTGGGTAGATGACTATCAAGCCATTTATAAAGCAGGGGCACACAACACGAGACATTCTTACCCCTTCTGTTCTCGTTTTTGTAGTGGACGGAATGGTAGACATCTCCTATCAAGGTAGGGACTGGATTCCCTGAAGCAAAGATGTGAAATGCGTCGAAGTCCACAAAGTCAAGCATATTGGGGAATAGAATGACGCCATATATGCACAGAGCGAGGATGGCGTTGAACACGACCCAACATCCGTCTTTGGCGCACTGCTGAGCTTTTCCCACTAAGAACTGCAAGGAGAAACCCGGAACCCTGTTCCATCTAGACAATACCAACTCGGAGGCATCCAGATGAAGTGACGGAGCTAGACTAGCCAGATTAGGCTCAGCATCCATATGAATAAAAGGCATCTGCCTCTTGATAGGCACACCTAACAAATCAGCATATTCCTCTAGTGTGGGTGCGAGAACAAAGTCCTGGAAGGTAAAGCATCTCAACGAAGGATCGTAGAACTGCAGCAGAGCGTGCAACCCATTCAACTCAAACGCAGAAGGTTTACGAACCAAACTGAGCAGTTTGCCGTAAGACTTTCTGAACTCATCTCTCACAGAATCATCTGCTAAAGCAATCAAACCAGTCAGCTGAACAACATCAGGAGCGGGAAGCTTGTAAGCCACTGTCTTCCTCAGAGAACCCATAATAATACAATAGAAGGCAAGAAATCCTGAATCGGGGGGAAGCGGTACCTGCAACACAGACACACGTTAATGAAATGCAAATGAGTATGTAAAACAATGCAAAATGCAATCATGCAGCAGGAGATCAAGGCAACTGTGCTGTTGAAGATGAAGGTGAAGATTTTGTATCAACAAAACCATAATGCTGCTCTATCAAGAACAACCACTATCTCTGATAAGAAGAAAACCCTGGTATCGGACCATAAATCTGTTCTGTCAAGAACACACATATTTGATAATAAGAACCTCTGTCACAAGACCATAACTCTGCTCTGTCAAGAACAAACACACATCTGATGACAAGGACCTCTGATACAGGACCATAAATCTGCTCTGTCAAGAACAAACATACATCTGACAATAAGGACCTCTGATACAGGACCATAAATCTGCTCTGTCAAGAGCACATATACATCTAATGCTGAGAACCTCTGATACCAACAAAACTGATTCACTATCAAGAAAACCAGGTAGTCTGAAGGTTAAGGTTTCCTGCAACAAACCCGACCCTGCTCACAGGTATGGATCTAAACTGACACAAGTTCGGCATCCTATGCGGTCATCAGCGTCACAGACATTCAAGAGGGGTGATACGATACCCAGAAGGTGTGGCATCACCAGCTCATGAAGCGGCCTCACTCGGCTGAATCCCAAATGATCGGTCCCCAGAGTCGACAATCCTCCAAACCAACAACCCCCTCAACCTAAAGGGTTGAAAAAGAAGTCAACCGGGAGAACCTCGTCTGAGCGTGGATTTCATGAGACACTAGTGCCTGCCAAGCAAGCACGCTCCCACTAATTTCCACAACTAATGTTATGTTCACTCAAGCCTGGGTCTGGCTTCTCACTCATCAGAATGCCCCTCCCACAACAGCACAGATAATCATATCATACTGAAATATAAAGTGCGGGAAATGAAATGCGATAAATAAACACAACCCAACAAGTAATCATACAAGCGCTAGGATTGACTCTCGCAGGGGACGTTGGATCCCCAAACTGACTCGCATACAGAACGTTGGATCCCAGGAAACTATCAAGTCCCCAACAGAGTCGCCAGCTGTCGCTTTCGCGAAAATAAGGTGCCGGCAAAACAGAAGAGTCGCCACCTTTCGTTATTTATCCCTCAGAACGGGAAAGGAAACTGTAATACCCCAAATTTTGCCCTAAGATTTGTCGTCGCATTTCATTGCATTTTTATTGCATTTTTTCAATTACTAACAAATTTGTGTAGTCGTTTGACCTTTTGCAGGTAAATATCATATGGCATGCATTTTTTTTCTAAAAAGTAAAAATGGCACAATTGGCAGGAGGACATGTGTAAGGAGTTATGAGTGTGAGAGGTTGAGAGTTCGAATCTCACCTTTGTCACTTTTTTTGTTTTTTATTATTTTTACTCTAAATTTTTCTATCTTTCATTAAAAAAATAACAAAAATAGTTTTTTATTATTATTTAATTATTATTTTCGTATTTTAATTAAATCATTTTTTAAAATATTATTTTTTTCACTTTTTCTAAATTATTCATAAAAATATCCAAAAAATCATAAAATAAAAAATATTGAAAAAAATTTTGTTCTTTTTATAATATTTTTGATTTTAGGAATCAATAGGATTATTAGTTTTTATTTTAAGTTTATTTTAATTATTTTAAATTATTTAAATTTTATTTTTTCTTAACTAATTATTTAGTTTGGGCTTTAAAATGGGCTTTAGGGACATTATTGACAATTTGGTGTTAACCCTAATTTGTTCCCTATATATACATGTGTTGCCTTGTTGGAAAAGGGGAGAATGAAAAAAACCTAAGAGGAGTGAGTGCCGTTTGCCGTTATTTAGTTTTCTTCTTCATCCATTACTATTGTTTCTTTTTCTTCATTGTTTACCGTTATTTCTTTTCCTTCATCTATTACTGTTGTTTCTTTTTCTTCATCTTTTACTGTTGTTTCTTTTTCTTCATCTTTTACCGTTATTTCTTTTTCTTCATCTATTACCGTTATTTCTTTTTCTTTATCTATTACTGTTACGTTTATATATATATATATATATATATATATATATATATATATATATATATATATATATATATATATATATATATATATATATATATATATATATATATATATATATATATATATAATTTTTAAATTGTTAGAGTTTATATATATATATATATAAGATTAATTTTTGATCGAATTATGTCGATACGATGTTTGCACATTTGTGTGCATGACGCGTGACATTTGTGTTAGTTCGATCTGGTTGCGATGATCGCATTTTTGTGTGAGCAATAATACTATTTTTTGCTTAATTTCTTTTTCTTTGCGATAAATTTTGTTTCGTCTGATTTAGATCTGGTTGCGATGAGCGCATTTCTGTGTTAGCAACATTGTTGGGTTATTTGGCACATTTAAAATTCATTATTGCTTTATTATTATTATTATTATTATTATTATTATTATTATTATTATTATTATTATCATTATTTATTATTATTATCATTATTATTACCATTATTATTATTATTGTTATCATTAATTTATTAAAACTTGTTATAATATAAAAATCTGTTTTTTAAAATAAATAACATTAACATCTTTTCCAAATTAATATGAAAACCTATTATTTTTAAGAAAAACTTTTTTTTAGATAAATTTAAAATAATAACTAAATTTTTTTTTTTAAATAATAACTAGAACCGTTATTTATTTTATTTTATTATTGTTCAATTCAAATTTCATTATCATATTGTATCTGCTCCTCTCATGTAACCTCGCGAACTTAACAATCGCTCTTTAAATTCTGCCTTTAAATTTCTGCTTGCATGGTTTAAATTATGACATTATTTCTCTGTTTGCATGATTCAATTATCTCACGCGTTTACCATTATTTCTGTCACATTGCACACATCTGAAGGTTAGGTCTAACTGTTTGGCCGCCGCGCCAATAGTCCGTAAAACTTCACACATTCAATTTCAAATCCTCAAAACTACAAACTACAAACCCTAATTTTCACAAATGCCTCGCCGCAGGCAAAATTACAATTTTACCCCTAGCATTAGGTCAAAGAGCCGCCGCACTCATTTTAGGGTTTCCCGCCGTGGAATCCCTAATTTAACCCTAATTACAACTTAACATTTCAACATAGAGATTTGGAGTTTCTACACTCCACGTAAGCGTGTCCTTAAGACATGTTTATTCCCCGTGAGACCTTGACCACAGTCAAGAAGTCTCTAACCTCCCTTTTGAGGGGAACTACGATTACTCTGATTCCATTCCCGTAAGGATACGTAGGCACAAGATGCGATGTCTTGCCGAGTAAACTTAGAATTAACCCCTTAGGTCTCTTTTCTCACTTTTAATCCTTTGTACATATACCTTAAGCAAATAAATAAAGCAAATAGTAAACATCTGAACAAAAGGTTCCTGTAGAGTACTACAGAAGTTTAGGGTGCTAATACCTTCCCTAAATTTAAACCAACCCCCAAACCCTAGATCTTTCCCCGCATTGTGTTTACGATGCAAAAATAGGTTTTCCCTCTTTTGACCTTTTCCTTCAGATAAATCAAAGAGCGGTTGTGAATTGAATTGCGATTCAAACTCATTAATAGTTTGTGATCCTATTTCCACCGCAACAGAAAATGGCGACTTCACTGGGGACATCTTAACTTTTGAGGGTTACCCCTAATTTGTTCATGTTTATTACTATTTGTCTTACTATTCATTTGCATGTATATATGGTACTTTGACTTTTGGGACTGTTCCTTGTGCTGTGAGATAAGTCCTACGCCCGGACTAGTGACACTTTTATAGGATGGGGATATATTCGATGAGGCTTATAGGGAGTGAATCCCGACCAAGATGATTCGAGAATCACCGCTCAGTTGAGACCTTTTCGAAAATGGTTCGGTTGAACGAGTAATCGTTGAAAAATTTTTCCATGGTCGATTGGAGTCTGTGATATTGAGGACCGTAGTACCTTAACACCATCTTGGCCTTATTTAGGACGTAGTGCAGGAGCTATGTGGGAGTAATCCTACAACGGTTGCTACGCGATACTACACTCAAAAGAGGTTCTCTTGAGAATGTTATTAACCCCCGAGTCAGTCGGAAGGTTGATAATATCCGAAAGATGAGCTGATGACTTTGGGCACTTTTTTAGAACCTTGTTCTGCAGGTACAACTAACCTATAGTACACTCCTTTTGGGGATGGGTAGACCTTAACTCCGCTCACGTTCCTTTAACCTAGGACTTTATGTGTTTTCATGCATTGCATCCATAAAGCATCATATTACATTAAGATTTCATGGAATTCAAACTCTATTTATGAACATTGCAGGATACCATGGATCACTCTAGGAAGCATACTTTGAAATTTACGTTTAAGGGTTTTAATTTGGAAGTCCTAGAGAAGCTAAGAGATTTGGTTCAAGATCAAGAAAAGTTCCAAAACAGATATGGAAGGCTATTGTCTTTGTTGAAGGTTCAAGTAAACGAAGGACTTCTTGCGACTTTGCTACAGTTTTATGATCCAGATTATCACTGCTTCACCTTTCCAGATTATCAGCTGTTACCTACCTTAGAAGAGTACTCTCAGTTGGTGGAATTACCTGTCTTGGATAAGTCTCCATTCCCTTTCTTGGAGGAAGACCCTAAAGAACGAGATATTGCTAAAGTCGTTTGTCTAAAGATATCCGATGTCAAAAACAATATGATCACCAAAGGGGGGACCTCCGGTTTTCTCAGGGACTTCCTAATTAAGAAAGCCCAATTTTATGCCGATCATAAAGACATGTTTGCCTTTGAGACAATATTCGCTTTGCTTATTTATGGGTTGCTGCTTTTTCCTAGTTTTGAGGGGTTTGTGGACCTTAATGCAATCAAGACCTTCATGAGGAGAAATCCAGTTCCAACGCTATTGGGTAATACTTATCATTCAGTACATCTTCGAAACTTTCATGGTGGAGGAATGATTACATGTTGTGTGCCATTACTATACAAGTGGTTTATTTCTCACTTACCCAAGGCCGGTCCGTTCTGGAGACCTAATCAAGAACGTTGGTCGCAAAAAGTTGTGGCTTTAACTCACTCTGATATTGATTGGTATAATCGCATGTACGATGGGATATCGATCATTGATAGTTGTGGAAACTTCAACAATGTGCCCTTGCTCAGTTTCAATGGAGGAATTAGCTACAATCCAATCTTAGCTCGCCGACAGTTGGGATACCCCTTGAAGGAACCGCCTAAAGGTATTCATGTGGAGAAAATCTTTTTCAAAGACGACAAAAAGCTTCAAGATCAGATTCTATCCTCTTGGAATCATCTGCATAGGAAGGACAATGAAAGTTTGGGAAGGCCTAATTGTGTATCCATGGAACCATACCTTCAATGGGTCCGAGGAAGAGCTATTGAGTTGAAGATGCCCTACTCTCGCCAAGGTCCTTTACCTCAAAGAGAAGAACCTGTCCAGTATTTCATGACTGAAGCTGAGACTTTGAAGATCACTTTGAAGAGATCACAACACGAAGCAGAATCATGGAAGAACAAATACCATGTGATGGCCAGCGAGTACGAAGAACTTCAAAAGCAGATTCAGTCGAAGAATGATGAGATACAATCCTACAAGAAGAGAAGGCTCTACGAATATTTATTTTCCTCCGGATCTCCGTCTGCTCACTAAAGTTGTGGAAGATGCTTCTCTAGGATTTTCTAGGCTTTTATTTAGCTATTTAGGTTGCAAGAATATTATTTGTAATTTGTCTTCAATGAATTAAAAGTTTCCTGGGTATTCCGCAATATTCGTAAATATTTGAATTCCATGAAATCTTCATTTGCATTCACATTATAGCATCTTACTTTTGCATTGCATGTGTCCCCCGGTTTCTCATACGCGGTTTTCTCACCTTCCAGTTTTGTCACCCTAAGTTCTCTGCATCAATACGACCCTTCAAAAGAATGGAAGATCAAAACCAAGAGATCAACCGTGTCAGCCACGAACTCGAAGATCTTCGAGGAAGTGTGGGGCAGATTTTGGAGATGCTACGAGCTCTTAGTGTGAAGGTGGATGCTCAGTCTACTGTTGTTTCTGAGACTACTAATACCGTTATGGAACCTCAACCAGCTGTTACTGTCGATAATGTACCTCCTCACGGTCTTCAATCCGGTTTGGTGCCTCCTAGTGCTCAACCAGTTCAACGAGCTACCCCTCCAAAGTGCAAAACTCCTAACTCCGACCATGGTAAAGGACCTGCATGTTCGAGGAACCGCAAAACGGCTACTCCTCAACCTTGGCGACATCAGCAGAGTTATGTTCAAGGTTATCCGTTTCCATATGTCCAACAACCCTATGTAGCTACTGTTGCACCTCCTTTCGATCAGCAGTTTCCTACATACCAGCCTGTGCAGTCGGCTCCGGTATATCAAGCACCGATTTATCAACAACCTTCCGGTTATCCGCCCATGCAAGTTCCTGTCAACAGTCAACGAGTGCCCAACGCTCCTGTTCTCCAACAATCACAGAATCAGGTTCCTTATCCCCGTAAGAGTCAGTATAAGCCTTGTCCTCCAATTCCGATGGCTTTCACTGAGTTATACCCCCATTTGGTACAACAGGGTCTGATTACCACCCGTGCTTTGGGTCCTCCGCCTGCAGGTTACAACGCGGCCGCTCATTGTTTATTTCATGAGGGTGCGCCCGGCCATGATCTAGAGAATTGCTATGCTCTTAAGAAAGTTGTCAGAAATTTGCTAGAAGCGAAGAAGTTGTCTTTTAGCGATGCTCAGATGAAGATCGAGACTCCTCTCGGGGTCCCTCACTTGTCGGGTTCGAATTCTGCAAAGCATGCTACTCGTGTGACGAATCAGCCGAATCCAGTAATTATTCAAAGGACTAGCTCGCTTCATTTCAATAACCCTCAAGATGATATGACCGGGATCAACAAAGAATCCGGGAAAGTTATTTTGAAGCAACGACTGAAAACTGTTGAAGATGTGACCAGCGTAACTGGGGCAAGCCATGACGACTCACAGTGATCATGAACCAGACGTCCTTTCCATTGAGGCTCCGCCAAAGGAAACTGTTACGTTTGAATGCAAGATTTCATAAACATTTAGAAGGATTTTTCCGACAGTTCATTTATATGTATTTCTCTTTGATTAAGCATATTTAGCATGTACGAACTTATTTATCTTTGATTAATTAATGCAACGCATATGTTTGTCTTGAATAAATCCATTCGTTTCACTCATTAAAAAAAAACGTTTTCATAAATCATAATGCCAACTTTACCCGATCTCTTGTTCTGATGGAGAATTAGGGGGAGGATGACGAACCCAAAACGTCAGATTTCTTGTCGTATGCTTTCGATTGAAACCCGCTGATGATGTAAGGCATTGTTTCAAATCCCAAACACTGGAGATATAAGGATGTTAATCCCTAGTCAACCCTTTGAGCCTTGAAGTAGGAGTTTTTCTTTCTTTTTAAGAACCTTCATCCTAACCTGGGGCAGGGTAGGTTTCAGTTAAACCGATCGAGCGCTTAGACTCTTAAAAAGGAAGAGCCAACCTTCGAGAATTTATCCTTAGCATCTTAAGAAGTCCAATACAATGGCTATCCCTCGGTTACCTAAGGAGTGGGGCAGTCACGAGCCTTTCGAAAGATTTACATGACTTGTGCATAAAAGAATATTCAAAAAAATAATAAAAGCCCGCTAAGTCAAAACCTATGAAGGAGACTTAGGCAAAACTGGGGCATCCCGCTGGACTCCAAAGTCAAATCAAAAGACGTTGTCCAGGCAAAAGTTAGGGAATAAGAACAACAAACCAGTAGTTTTTAGAACCCCTATAAAGAACAAGGTCGTGTGACCAATTGCCAAAAGAAATAGGTGAGTGACTGCCATGTCCAAAGCCTTGATAAGTTCTCGACCATAGCAAATCCGCTTGAGATATGAGTGTTCGTATCCGGTTAACTGAATTAGGATTGGAGAACATCACGAAGAATGGGTGGGTACAAATATAACTTTGAGCCTTTATCCTTTGTTTCTTAAACCGTGAACCGAGCCACGATACAACCTTTAAAAGACCTAATTGAAGTAGGACTTCGGTTGAAAGCATACTTGACAAGATCACGTTTCCTGACTCCTACGAGCTATGCTCAGAAAAAATTCATGTTGGCATTATAATTAAAACTTATATCCTGACTAATGATTTCGGTCACAAGTTATCGCGATATCTTTTTTCAAAACAAAAATTCAGAACAAATATATGTCTACATTGACAAGCTCAGGATAGGCATTTCAGGCATGACAACTTTGCTTGATATCTTAGAGATTTACATATGAACATAACCCGTGGAACTTGAAGATCCTGCTGAACATGGGCAGGCAGTTTCCCAATTCGCTTACCAACGCGAGTCTGACATTCTTAAGAGCTATTTCCCAAAGATTTCGTCGTAACACGATTAATTTGTGCCAGTTACGTCGAGACCTGACAAATCTCTCAAAGAGTTTGAGAATAATGGGGCAACCGGACTCGGTGTTCTCTATAAAATCCTCTTGAGATGACCCTACCTCGCAACGCAAGTATCCTGGGGCACCATGTTTTAAAGGAAACAAATGGCGACTAATACAAGATCCTTCAAGATCAAAACTATGTGGTTTCACAATTTTTCCTCATACACCCAATGGATTTTACTCGCAGCGGCCTTCATTCCCCAATGAATCTCAGTGTTGCAACAGGCTCCTAAACTATTGCCTCTTCATAGTCCCCAGAGAGACTATAAGCTGACAACTTTTTCTTGGGTAACTCAAAAGTGTCCCTCAGGTTTTCTTCTCCCCATGTGAAGACGTGATACTGTACACCCAAGCAGATTACCTTCTCCCCAGAGAATTCAGAACTTTAAAACCAGATTTGGTTCTACCATTGATCTTTCTTACCCATGATTGACGTATTGGTTGCAGAGAACGCAGGGTATTTCCGTCGAGATGTTTATTTCATCTCTCGTCCCGTCTCTAGTCTGTTTCGTCAGCATACGCAGGGGCATAAGCATCACATGCCTATTTCATTACATATTCATTACATATTCATTACATATTCATTACATACTCCTTACATATTCATTACATACTCATTACATACTCATTTCATAACATCTTGCATACATAGACATTAACATACATTCACATTAACATATGCATCAACATATGCGTTAGCATTCACAGGTTCATTATGTTTCACCATCATTGGTTGTTACCGCCGAGTAACTGGGTTCGTCCATTCTCTCCAAATAGATTGTCAGCCCTAAGCATAAAATACATAAGTGTTTCCAGTTTCCCCACAGAGCTCGATCCTCGTGGATGACGGTTACTTCAGCTATCTTTCCTCACTAGGATAAGATATCTACCCTTCGAGATCATTCCCTCGACGGAGTCTTGATTACCAGTCTTCTTTCTAGCTCGATCCTAGATTGAATCTCAGTATTGTCGGTCGTCGAGCCCAACCGGACGTGCATTTATTTTGCACCATCTAAATATTTTCACTATACCATGACAGATACGCGACTGTTTTCGCCCGAGAAGTTTATCACTGTACCCGGACGTGCATTTATTTTGCACTATCTTTCAACTAATCCTTTACAGATGCACGCCAGTTCACGCCTAGAAAATCTATCAGTACAACACTTTACAATCCTACATTGTTACAGCATCGGTATGATACATTTCTCGCCTGAGAAACCTATCGATATGACAACCTTACAAGACACAATACACGCCTGTTCTCACCAGAGAAGCTTATCATCATCTGTTATCACCTCTACAAGCAGTTCTTACATGAGAGGCTTATTATTGCTACTCTTGCAAAATAAGCGACATCTCTCGCCTGAGAAGCCAATCCTATCTTCGTTATGACTCGCAGCAAATGGACATCTCCATTGAGCACTTGGGCTTCCATTTTACCTGTCGTCCTGAAGTATGGGAAGGTTTGAACCAAATCGTATTCAGGAGAGCACGATCTTGAAGTACGGGGAGGTTTGAGCGGAATCATATTCAGGAGAGCACGATCTTGAAGTATGAAGAAGTTCATTTACCCTTTAGTAAAAGAAGGAGCAGAATCATATTCAGGAGAGCACGATCTTGAAGTATGAAGAAGTTCATTTACCCTTTAGTAAAAGAAGGAGCGGAATCATATTCAGGAGAGCACGATCTTGAAGTATGAAGAAGTTCATTTACCCTTTAGTAAAAGAAGGAGCGGAATCATATTCAGGAGAGCACGATCTTGAAGTATGAGGAAGTTCATTTACCCTTTAGTAAAAGAAGGAGCGAAATCATATTCAAGAGAGCACGATCTTGAAGTATGAGGAAGTTCATTTACCCTTTAGTAAAAGAAGGAGCGGAATCATATTCAGGAGAGCACGATCTTGAAGTATGAAGAAGTTCATTTACCCTTTAGTAAAAGAAGGAGCGGAATCATATTCAGGAGAGCACGATCTTGAAGTATGAAGAAGTTCATTTACCCTTTAGTAAAAGAAGGAACCGAATCATATTCAGGAGAGCACGATCTTGAAGTATGAAGAAGTTCATTTACCCTTTAGTAAAAGAAGGAGCAGAATCATATTCAGGAGAGCACGATCTTGAAGTATGAAAAAGTTCATTTACCCTTTAGTAAAAGAAGGAACCGAATCATATTCAGGAGAGCACGATCTTGAAGTATGAAGAAGTTCATTTACCCTTTAGTAAAAGAAGGAACCGAATCATATTCAGGAGAGCACGATCTTGAAGTATGAAGAAGTTCATTTACCCTTTAGTAAAAGAAGGAGCGGAATCATATTCAGGAGAGCACGATCTTGAAGTATGAGGAAGTTCAGTTTACCCTTTAAGAAAAATCAGAATCGTATTCCAGGCACCGACCTTAAATATGAGAAGATTTATATATCAGATAAGCAGCAGCCTCTTTATTTGAGTGCTTATCCGTTTTGGCATGTAAGTCCCTTCCAACGATAAGTGACAGTTCTCCCTCGAGAAGCTTATCGGGGCATTTCGCATTAAAGTCCATTTACTTTGGCATACAGCCGGTCTTTACCCTGTATATTTGATACGGATTTCCGAAAATCCATTCGATCCCACCACGAGGGATAGGTTATAGAAGCTTGGATGTTATTCTTTGCTCAATGCTCCAGCATTCTATGATCGATCTTGCAATCGTGTAGGTCCAATTATTATTAGACATTCCCAAGTGGAGGTCATCTCATAGGTGCCATCTCCATTTAAGGATCTTATTCTAAAAGTCCATTTATTTTGGCATACAACCGGTTCTTTTTTACCCTGTATATTTGCTACGGATTCCCGAAAAGTCCGTTTGATCCTGTCACGAGAGATAGTTTACAGAAGCTTGGATGTTATTCTTTGCTCAATGCTCCAGCATTCTGTAATCGATCTTGCAGTCGTACATGATCCAGTTTTACTTTTAGATTCCCCAGTGGAGGCCGTCTCATAGGTGCCATCTCCATTTGAGAATCTCGTTCCCGGTCTAAAAATGATAATTGGTCGTGTTCGCACCAACTGACCATCATTTTAGAATTCCCTAGTGTTGTACTGTGTCCCAGCGCGTCGTTTTCCCCAGTGTGTTCTTCTCGTAGCGTTTGTCCCTGTGTCGTCGTATTCGTCAGCATTTTCGCACTCATCATTCCAGCATACACATCATATCATATTCATGGCATTGTCTGCATTAGTCTTGTTTGGTCCATAACATTGCATATCGCCACATATAAGGGCAAAATTTTCGGTTATCTATATTTAAATCCCTCCACCATGATTCCTCGAGTCTCCGCCACTCGAATCACCCGGTGAAGTTATTTAAATAGGGGCAACTGTAATACCCCAAATTTTGCCCTAAGATTTGTCGTCGCATTTCATTGCATTTTTATTGCATTTTTTCAATTACTAACAAATTTGTGTAGTCGTTTGACTTTTTGCAGGTAAATATCATATGGCATGCATTTTTTCTTTCTAAAAAGTAAAAATGGCACAATTGGCAGGAGGACATGTGTAAGGAGTTATGAGTGTGAGAGGTTGAGAGTTCGAATCTCTCACCTTTGTCACTTTTTTTGTTTTTTATTATTTTTACTCTAAATTTTTCTATCTTTCATTAAAAAAATAACAAAAATAGTTTTTTATTATTATTTAATTATTATTTTCGTATTTTAATTAAATCATTTTTTAAAATATTATTTTTTTCACTTTTTCTAAATTATTCATAAAAATATCCAAAAAATCATAAAATAAAAAATATTGAAAAAATTTTTTGTTCTTTTTATAATATTTTTGATTTTAGGAATCAATAGGATTATTAGTTTTTATTTTAAGTTTATTTTAATTATTTTAAATTATTTAAATTTTATTTTTTCTTAACTAATTATTTAGTTTGGGCTTTAAAATGGGCTTTAGGGACATTATTGACAATTTGGTGTTAACCCTAATTTGTTCCCTATATATACATGTGTTGCCTTGTTGGAAAAGGGGAGAATGAAAAAAACCTAAGAGGAGTGAGTGTCGTTTGCCGTTATTTAGTTTTCTTCTTCATCCATTACTATTCTTTCTTTTTCTTCATCGTTTACCGTTATTTCTTTTCCTTCATCTATTACTGTTGTTTCTTTTTCTTCATCTTTTACTGTTGTTTCTTTTTCTTCATCTTTTACCGTTATTTCTTTTTCTTCATCTATTACCGTTATTTCTTTTTCTTTATCTATTACTGTTACGTTTATATATATATATATATATATATATATATATATATATATATATATATATATATATATATATATATATATATATATATAATTTTTAAATTGTTAGAGTTTATATATATATATAAGATTAATTTTTGATCGAATTATGTCGATACGATGTTTGCACATTTGTGTGCATGACGCGTGACATTTGTGTTAGTTCGATCTGGTTGCGATGATCGCATTTTTGTGTGAGCAATAATACTATTTTTTGCTTAATTTCTTTTTCTTTGCGATAAATTTTGTTTCGTCCGATTTAGATCTGGTTGCGATGAGCGCATTTCTGCGTTAGCAACATTGTTGGGTTATTTGGCACATTTAAAATTCATTATTGCTTTATTATTATTATTATTATTATTATTATTAGTATTATTATTATCATTATTTATTATTATTATCATTATTATTACCATTATTATTATTATTGTTATCATTAATTTATTAAAACTTGTTATAATATAAAAATCTGTTTTTTAAAATAAATAACATTAACATCTTTTCCAAATTAATATGAAAACCTATTATTTTTAAGAAAAACTTTTTTTTAGATAAATTTAAAATAATAACTAAATTTTTTTTTTTTTAAATAATAACTAGAACCGTTATTTATTTTATTTTATTATTGTTCAATTCAAATTTCATTATCATATTGTATCTGCTCCTCTCATGTAACCTTGCGAACTTAACAATCGCTCTTTAAATTCTGCCTTTAAATTTCTGCTTGCATGGTTTAAATTATGACATTATTTCTCTGTTTGCATGATTCAATTATCTCACGCGTTTACCATTATTTCTGTCACATTGCACACATCAGAAGGTTAGGTCTAACTGTTTGGCCGCCGCGCCAATAGTCCGTAAAACTTCACACATTCAATTTCAAATCCTCAAAACTACAAACTACAAACCCTAATTTTCACAAATGCCTCGCCGCAGGCAAAATTACAATTTTACCCCTAGCATTAGGTCAAATAGCCGCCGCGCTCATTTTAGGGTTTCCCGCCGTGGAATCCCTAATTTAACCGTAATTACAACTTAACATTTCAACATAGAGATTTGGAGTTTCTACACTCCACGTAAGCGTGTCCTTAAGACATGTTTATTCCCCGTGAGACCTTGACCACAGTCAAGAAGTCTCTAACCTCCCTTTTGAGGGGAACTACGATTACTCTGATTCCATTCCCGTAAGGATACGTAGGCACAAGATGCGATGTCTTGCCGAGTAAACTTAGAATTAACCCCTTAGGTCTCTTTTCTCACTTTTAATCCTTTGTACATATACCTTAAGCAAATAAATAAAGCAAATAGTAAACATCTGAACAAAAGGTTCCTGTAGAGTACTACAGAAGTTTAGGGTGCTAATACCTTCCCTAAATTTAAACCAACCCCCGAACCCTAGATCTTTCCCCGCATTGTGTTTACGATGCAAAAATAGGTGTTCCCTCTTTTGACCTTTTCCTTCGGATAAATCAAAGAGCGGTTGTGAATTGAATTGCGATTCAAACTCATTAATAGTTTGTGATCCTATTTCCACCGCAACAGAAACGATCGGAAAAACCTGACGAAAAAGGTATAAGACAAGGTCATCGCAACCATTGTCTGGGTTCGGGAGTCGGTTACGCAAGGGGAAGGTATTAGCACCCCTCACGTCCATCGTACTCGATGGGATCCACGCTTGTTGTGTTTACTGGACGAGTTGGTTTATCTATCTACCTATCAAGGCTGGCTTAAAAAAGAAAAGGAAATGACTCGGCAAAGCGTCGCACTTTATGCCTACGTATTCTCATCAGAGAATGAGAAATCAGAGTCAACGTAGTTCGGCTAGCTACGGGTTACGGGGAAGGTGGCTCGCCAATACATCAGTATTGTGCCTACATACTCTCAACAGATATGAGAGATCAGAGCTTACGTAGTTTGGGGTAATACGGATTACGGGGATTCAGATTCATCTGTTTTATCGAGTAGGGTTAAACAGCAGTTCCAGCAGTTAGGGACAAAGCCTGTTTGCGGTGGCGCTGAAGTTTAACGACACTCTTTTCTTCAGAAAAGCTTTCCTTTGAATTATGGGCCCACGGGGAAAAAAGGTTTGAAGTTTGTTTTCTGTCTTTTACGGAAGAACTGTTTTTTATTGTGTCTGCAACTAGTATCGCACTAGAGACTATGATCTGAGAGTGAATGCGTCGCATGTCACCCAAAGGGTGCCATACTAAACATCCAAGCTGTCGAAAAGAAACTCTTCGACAACCCTTTCTTAGATATCTTAAGGCTCGTAACGTACGACGTCAGTTAACCTTTATTACTGTATTTTAATTTGTTTTGAGATGAGAAGAGAGAACAGGCTCAACTAAGGGGGAGACTATCAAGTCCTAATGTTGTCATGCCAAGGATTCATCCTATAGTTGAAGTTTGAAACAGGGAACTCCTAGAAGTTATCATGCATAGGTTTCAACCTAAAGTTCTATCATCACTTCCTTATCAAAGGAAGTGAGATTCCTAGGGGATCATGTCAATGATAAACAGAAACAGATAAAGCATCAGATTAAACAGTAAACAGATATACAATACAGGAAACAACTGTAAAATGCATGCAATGCAAGTGAGGGAGGAAATGTGTGTGGGGCATCAGCCTCCACAAGCTCATCTCAACCTCAAGCCAGATATGAATAACTGTAATCATACAGAAAGAGTAACATGATATCAAGCAAAATATAAGCTGCTGCAATCATACAGAAAAAATAACATGCTATCAAGCAAACACAAACCACATGGGCAAGGGATCTGGGCTCTACCGAATACCCGCAAGCAAATCCATACAGTAACAATACAAGCAGAGGGAGCAACTCAACCTCTAGTGCAATCATGCCTCTAGCTTAAAACAATCTAAACATGAACTTATTATAATGCATCAAGCAAGTCAAACAAGGCACATCAGCACAGAAAAGAAAACAGACAAGAACGAAAGCAGATCAACAACTCCCTCTTTCCATTTCAAGCTTCAGCTCTTCTGACAGCAATCCAGTCATCAGACTTCAATCACCCTTCAAGGCTATCATCCTCAATAACAAGCATCAACTTGCTCCTCCAAGGTTTCAACCCATCAAACATAAGTATCAACTTGTTCTCTCTTCTCCAAGCTTCAGCTCTCCAGTCAATTCCACCTTCAGGCTTCACTCCTAACTACAAGTATCAACTAAATTCCTTCAGGCTCCCAATGCATCAGTGTAAGTGTCAACTTATCCTTTATTCCTCAAGCCTCAGCTCTACACTCAATCTCAATTGAATCCTCTTCATAAGTATCAACTTAGTCTTCTTGCTCTTCAAGCTTCAGCTGCAATGGCAATGCTCAAGGAATCATCCTCTTCCACACTCTTCAATGAAGTCCTCATCTTCAAACTCAAGTCCAACATATTTCAAGATACTCAAACCAGAAGAAAATTGATTTAACAGAATGAGTGGAAATGATAAACAACTTATTGACAACCAAAGGAAGCCTGTAAGGGTTCATCATTATGAGAGACTGGTTCCCTCAAAGTTCTACTTCCCAGATAAAGCCACTCATCCCTCCAAAGGAGGGATGTGAATATCTTAGAAGGACTTTTAGTCATTGGGAGGAATGGAAGCACAAGATGCTTTCCATATTTGTGGAAGAAGTCATTCTAATTCTAAGGCTCTCCCTATGTCTCCTACCTCCTAAATCTTCATCAGACACCTTCAGGCACAAGCAACTCCAAGCTCCAAGCAACTTCAAGCAACTTCAAGCATCCCCACCTTGTCTTCAACTTGTCTTCAATCTCAACCAAAGGCAAACAAAGCAAAACCCTAATCTAAGGGGACTAAAGAAGTTAATCTAATTGAATTAGTAAGTTAGGATCACCTAAAACCTAGTACTAAAGTTAATCCTAACTAAAATACTAAAACCAATTGTAAAATCCTACAAAAATAAATATGGGAACCTAGGTCAATCATGACTCTATCATATTAATTCCAGAGATTAAATCATCAAATAAGACCTAGAACTAAATTCTACACTACAAGGTACTAAACCTAAACCCTAAAAGGAAGCACCTAAAGCTCAATCTAGAAAACAAACCTATCTTCATCAAAAAAATGTGAGAAAAATGCTATGTGAGCATACATGTCTAAGATAACAACTCACAAAAAATCAAGATCAAAATCATCATCACATGATCACACAAAATTCCACAAAATCAAGGATCAAACATAACTATTTTAATATCAATTAAAATGTAAAAATTTCCCTAAAATCAGAAAATGCATGACATAAAAATATTTTTTATCTAAAAAATACTAGACTCAATCAAGAATATAATGAAAAAAGAATGGGATTAATTGGATCATTTTTCAATTTTATATGATTTAATCAAGAACCATGAATAAAATGAAAAAATTAAAGAAAATCAAAATAAAATAACAAACACGCGGTGCAACTAGCAATGAAAATCAGTTCATATAATGGATTGGGCCATCAGGGGGGGTGCAAGTATCAACCAATTCACTAAGCCCAGCATCAGCACTTAAATGAAACGATGCGTTTCATTAACTCAGATCCTTCACAAACTGAAATTAAAACGTGGCTGTTGGATCTCTCTTCTAGTCAAAGGTCTCAGCCCCATCCAATGGCTCTAAAGTCATCTTCAACCTTTTGAATCTCTGAACCTCGCGCGCAGCTCCGGCCACCACCGGTGGTACTCCGGTCATCGTCCCCAACCCTAACTCTCTCTAGGATCCTCCATTGCAAGTGGTCTATACATGAAACTTGTCCCAAATTTCCTCACGAATTCATTCATGCCCTTTATTCTCTCTGAAACCTCAAGATTCGCCATAACCAATTCTCAACCGAAAATGGTGACATCCTTAATTGGTCACTAATTCTCAAACTAACTATCTGAAAACCTTCCTACACCGTTCTACAATGCATCTAATACCCTAATTCGTATTGATTCTACCTAATTTAAGCTGGAGATAGAAAGTTACTAACCTGAAAATTCTTGAAGAACAGATGCACTAAATCTTCAAATCAAGCTCTCCAGCCTTCCAGATACGATCAATGGATCATTCCCTTGCTTCTGTATGCACAAGAACCAATTGAAAACTCCTGAAACTTGAAACCCGATGGTGAGTTGCAGGTGGAAAAATCTGAGCTCAAGAACACCAATCAGCCACGAATTCCTCTTGATTATGATCTGGAATCAATCCCTAGCATCCATGGAAGAGGTTACAATCAAGAAAATGGATGGAAAGTGAAGAAATTGGTGAAACCGAATTCAGTTGCAAGCAATGAAATCTCAATCTCAATCTCTGCTCTCTCCTTCAATCATCACCAACCTTTGCTTTGGATCACCTCTACTCAATATATAGAACATGTGTGGATGATCTAGAACCCTCTAGATCCTTCTAATGAGAGTTTCAATCTCTCATGACATGAGAATTTCAACCATATGCCATGGTATGCATAGTTCTGTTTGCAGCTTGGAATCCATCCCATTCTCTTCCAATTTCTCCCCTAGTGGCATTTTGAAAGTGTTTGGCTTGCAAGGGATCTTGCTCATGCCTTGATTCTAGGTTTTGCAAATGTTACTTAAGATGTAAGTAACTACTTTTCAAAGCAAGTCCACAAATTAGACCTCAACTCAAAACTGTGGCTAAACCAATGTTCTTAAAATGTTTTTTAGAGTCAAAATGATATATTACATGCCTTGGTTTGGATGTGTAGGTCAAAAATATCAATTTCCAACTTTGGTTTATTAAACTTATACCCTTATTTTAGGTCATTTTTGCAACTTTGAGCTACAAGCATTTCCATCATCTCATGACCTCTTTACTAGCCTTAAAACATCATTTTGAACAAGTTTGATGTTGAACATTTTTCCATTTGAAGATTGGAAATAGGAGTTATGGCCTTATGCTTGGAATGACCTGTAATCTCCAAATGACCAAACTACCCTTGAATTGTCAAAGCCATAACTTGAGTTCTACAAATCCAATCATGGACTTCTAGTACTCTCAAGAAATCTAAGAGGATAAGGAACAACATTCATGTTGACCAAAAGTTCCTAGGAATCAACCTTCTAGGGCAAATGTTTGATGCAAGTTGGGTAACTTTCAAGCCCCCAAATCCACAGACCTCAGATGATTTGTAACTTGTCAAAGTCATAACTTGAGTTCTACAAATTCCTATCAAGGACTTCTAGTACTCAAATTAAATCCAAGATCAAGCTCTACAACATTCATGTTGGGGGCAAGATGAGATGACAATCACATCTTGATCTAAACTGCCTTGAAGATAGGGGTCAAACTAGGGGATTTTACACTGTCAAGCCTTAGAAACCCTAGCTTGAAACTTCTCAAACTCTTCAATCATGATGAGTTGACCTTGGAATCATCTTTATAGCATCTCAATGCATCAATCCATGATCACATGGCTCTTGGATTAGGTCTCAACCTAGTTCAAATCATCAGTTGACCTAGGGTTGACCCAGTCAAACCCTAATTGCACCACTCATGGCTGAGTCTTCTTAATCTTGCACAATGACCTATCTAGGCCTCATGATGGCTTTCAAGACATCTAATAAGCTCTCTTAAGGCTTCAAGTCCACATCCCTGGCTTCAGAATCATCTGATGAGCTCCCACAGCTCTCAAGTTAGGAGACCTACACACTTGCATTCAATCCTCTCTCTGAGGATCTTTTAACTTCTCTGACAAGGATATCAACCCTTGAACATCTGAATAACCTTCTTAGCTAGCTTCATAGTCTTGTATAGCTCTTGATTGGTAATCATACCTCTTGATCTCCTGCATACATGTCAATGAAATGCAAATGATAATGCTAATGTGAATGAAATGAAACATAAGCTAGGTAAAGAAATGTTGGGCAAATTTTGGGGTGCAACAGTGTGCCCCAATATTCTGAACTTAGAAGAGCTCTATCCCTGATTTCTCAACTCTTGGAATGCTTGATTAACAAATCCTTCAAATTGTTTTCCCAGGATGAGCTTTCTTTACCTCGTTAAATTCCCTAGCTGACTGCATTCGTTGGGATTCCTTTGATATCAAGTTATCTTGCAAATAGTATTGTTCATTAAAAATTGGCAGTTTCAATGCAACATTCATGCAAGCTTTTGAAATCAAAATTTATTGGTAAAACAACACAATGAAGTGATTCAAAGATAAAAAACAAAGTGAATCTAGACAATTACAGAATGATAGATGAAGTGATCAACACAAACAAATATCAAAGATCATTAGGAGTCAGGTTATCCAACCTTGTTGTAGTATGCTTCCAAAACAACCTTACCTCAATTAGGTCTTTTAAGGGTTGTAACATGACTTGGTTTACGGCTCATGAAATAAAGGATAAATGCTCAAAGTTTTTTTGTCCCCACCCAATCTTCATAATGAACTTCAATCCTATGATCAGTTAACTCAGGTTATACATTCAGGTTCCTATAGACTAGGAATCACACTGATGATAGTTGGTGATGGTTCAAAAACCTAGGGTAGTCACTACTCCCTTACAACATTTGGTTGGTTTAATTGAGGACTTTTAGAGTTAGAGCTTTAATGTCATCCTCTTTTTGGTTCTCATACAAGCCTTTTTTGTATAAGGAAAAGTCATGAGTCTGCCATCTTTCTTAGCTTTTTCCTTGAAAGGGACTCGACTCAGTCTTCGAGTAAGGATTTCTTAGCGACCATTCCTTATTTATCACTTTAGGAGCAACTTGTACACTATTTGTTCACTTGATTTAAGAGAGCTGACATGTGTCTTCCATGAAGCACTTGCATTCAAATGTAGAACCAAGTTAAACTGAAAACTACCTTGCCCCAGATTTAAGATTTAAGGGTTTTTCAATTCTAAAAGAAAACAACTACTTCTAGGCTCAAAGTCGTTAACAAGGGATTATCTTCCTTATTTCTCTAGTGTTTGGGGATTTGAAACAATGTCTTACATCATCAAAAAAGTTTAATTGAAAGCATACCAACAGCAGTTATGAATATAATGTTTTCGTCATCCTCCCAAATCTTTGCTTGAACAACAACAATTTGGTAAAGATAAGTGGATGGAAAAAGGGGTAATATTTTTGCTTTTTATGACAATAAAAGAAAATGAGTGGATACGAATGGGTTGATTCAAAAGATGCATAAACATTTCATTAATCTTGTCAATTCAAAAAATAACAATGCTTACAAAAAAATACAGATGCAAATAAAGTACAACAGGAAATGCTAAAACAACTAAAAGATTTCCAGCTTTAGGGAATTGTCTTCAACAAACTTCAATTTATGTGTCCAAAAAAGGGTCATTTCTCTGACAATCAAGATCTTGCTTTTGATCGACTTATGCACATGACTTGTTCCTTGTGGTATAAAACCTTAAGTGGTCTCGTAGGTTCTTTACCTTTATTGTCATCTGGCTCAGAAATCGAGATATCGATATTTGGCCTTCCTTCTTGGGGTGCTAGTGACTCTCACATCTTGCAACCTGAGCCTGAAACTCTTGCACTCTTCTACGATATGCCGTACTGTCTCAGTACAATATCCACAATTAATCTTTGGATGGTCTTCTTCAAAGATTAAGCTTTTGTTGTGGATCAATTTTTATATTGATACTTCTAATGCAGGACAAGTATCCAAATCGTGTCCTCCGAACCCTTTATGGAATTCACATGTTGCATTTGTATAAGGATTGCACCATGTACATTATGTTGGCACAAATGTGAAAGGAGTTATCAATGAGTTCTGGATTAGTAGCGGGTAGAGCTTACTAAGAGGTATAGGAATCTGTTCTTCGTGAGCCTTGTTCCTTTTGTTCCGATTCTGCCTCTTGTTATGTCTCTGTCTCTTATTTTGATTTCGATGACCTTGAAGAGTGTTATACCAAAAATTTTGACCCCTAGATTCCATTATCATTCTAGGATAATAAACATTGTTTATCTAACCTTAACTTGTTTCATGTTTATCTTTCTCAAGACGCAGATGAATTAGGGTTCCATACAGTCAAGAATCAGGGTTTTTATGGTTTGATTAGTAAAGGGTTTGAATTGATTATCCATATAAAAACTCTCTACACCATCAAGGATGCTATATTGGATCAAATATGAATCCAATTTGAGGTTGTCACCCAAGGAAGATGAGCAGTGCAGTCCAGGACACCCGATTAGGGTTTCTAAACAAAAAAGTCAATTATGGTTTGAATTTTGACTTAAATGGCATTCCAATGATGGAATCATGGACCATAAATCTTATATGACTTATTGAAGTCCCCTCAAGAAGTTTCAAGGCCTCGGGAAACTCAGAATACCAATAATCGATTCGGAGGTTTTTGATCGTTCGGTTCGTCTGACTGAAAAGTCAACTCATTGACCAACAGGGTTTTGACCCAAAATTAAATATAATTATGTTCCCAATGTTATGTCATATCTATTCATGTATTTTGGTGACCATTGGATCAAGAACTGAGAAGTAATCAAAAAGTCGGGAAATTAGGGTTTTGAAAGGGGCAAGACCATAACTTCCTAACCACACATCTAATTGGAGTGGTTCAAAGCTTGTTTGAAAGGTATTGAGAAGTACTACAAAGGTTACACAGTGGCCTATGTTCAAAAAATTAATAGATTTTGATTTATGATCAAAAACAAGTTAAGAGGGGAAAAACACTTAGAGACATTTCATGATTTTGGCACTTTTAAGTTATGTTTTTAGCCAACTTCAAGGGGATTTTTGACCTAGTTCCACTTGGAATTTGAAAAGGTGTAAAACATGAAAGTTGTAAAGCATGATGAGGGATTTCCAAAAAGTACAAGAACTCCTCCGTAGCATTTGTGAGCTAGGATTTACGAAGGAGGGAAGTTAGGGTCCAAAAGCATGAAATGTGAGACTTTAACTTGTCATGAACTAATGCAAAAACCAACCAATTGGTTCTTAATTACTTGGTTAACCCTTTATCTGATGTCTAGGGTTGTGATGATTGAAAATTCAAGAAGAATCCATGAGGAAAACCAAAGTTTTGGCTAAAAGCATTATTACAATTAAAGAAAGTACAAAAGTACATGATGAAAGAGAAGGCTTTAGAGCAAAATTTACTGCAGCATATAGATCCTCCTCTTATTGTAACACCCTTTTCTACCCCACAAATTAAATGGAAAAATGTTCATATTTATCAGAGTAAAATATTAAACTCAATAAAAATTAACTCAAAGGGCCTACATTTCCCAATAAATCAAATATAGGTCAAGGCTCCGTAAACAACGGGTTTTCCCAAAAGATATCAAAAATTGCTCAAAAGGCAGCGGAACTCAAAGAAGGCATAATCAAAAGTTTTCTTTGTACGGAAACATAATCAAAAGTTTTCCTTGTACGGAAACATAATCAAAATAACAAAATCAAATAAAACATGGTTTAACTCAAAGACCCCAACCCGATGTTACACTATTAGAGCAAGACCCTCTAAGTTAACCAAAATGGCCGACAACTCAGAACTCCAAAAAGATCCTCGAAGACATCCACGTCTAAACCGGGTCATCTTCATGTTACCTACATGGAGGCAACATTCAAATAGGCAGGTGTTGCACCCTAATTTTTGACCTTAAGATCCCACATTTTTTTTCTTTTATTTTTATTGCATGTTATCTTTTACTTGTGTGCGCGACTAACAAGTATGTGCAGGTTTATTTTCCTTTTAAGATGCCCCTGGCGTATTTTTTTTATTTTTTATTTTAGATCCTTTTAAGATCAAGAGTTTGGTCCCTTTCAAAATTCTTCTCTTTATCAAGGAAAGTTTGTCGAGACAGGATTCACAAGAATCGAAATCACGAGTTCATAGCTTGAGGCATTTGTAGGGCAAGATAATTTGGATTCAAGATTTAAGGTTTTAAACTTGACATGTACCATTTAAACAAGTGGTGTTACATTGGCAAGAGTTACTTTGATTCTGATCGGTGCATTTCATGTGGATTATTTTGGTCTCCAAGACTTTGGTTCTCCAGCGACTTGGTGATATTGTTTCAACTTGGATAGACTGAGGTTGTTAAACTAGTTCTTTCTCAAGCTCAAGTGTATACTTTGTAAGATTTAAAGCCAAGACTATATCATTGGTTACTAGAGAGTTCCTGAAGCCCATTTTTAATGTCAATAAGTTGATGAAACCGACATGGAGTTCATAATTGCGAGAATATCATGGAATATTTCAGGACTCTCACTCTTTACAAAATATTTTCAAGAATTATCATCCTAAGATACCTCCCGAGTTCCAACACAAGGCACATGGTCCATTGTCAAATTCAACAAAAACCTAATCACGGGGAATTCATAAGATTGAGTAAATTTTCATTCCTGCAAAACTCAAATTCAAGTCATTCAATTTGGAAACTCACAAATTCAAGATGATGCCTAAGTTCTAGTACATATGTTTATACTGGTTTAAAATACGAGTATTACAACACAGTTTGATATTTATAAGGGCAGAATGTTTGTCTACTGTTAAGAAACATATAAGCTGCATGTTCTTTTGGGGTCATAACCTGCTAAAGCCCTATAGTTTCTCTAAACCTATACAACTTCTTTAAACCCCAAAGGGATTATGCCGATATTCGCCTTGAAAGAAAAAGTCTTTATACAACGCTTCATAACCCCAAGCAATGTTTTACATCCAACCTTGATCTCTAAACTTCAAGGCATCCTGGCCGTCACGAATGGAGAACGGTTCATCACATCCTCTAGCTCGTCCTGGTCTTTGAAGCAAACATTGCGATTTTCGATACTATCTCGTGTCGTACTCGTTGTGTCCCTCAAACATGGTTGTATCTGTGTTCACGAAAACACTCCAGGTTTAACCTTTTAAGCAGTCACAACACAGGTCATACAGTTTAACTTAAGAGAGGCGAAACGGTGAACAATATATATACCGAATTGACTTCTCCTACGACAGGGATATACGAGCTTCTGCGCACCATTGTCCGAGCAAATCCTTTCATGCCTCTTTAACCGCTGTCTAACATATGCCAGAATTGATGAGAGGGGAATACGATTGACGAACATGTTTATACAATCCAAGCTCTCCAAGTGTGTCTACCAAGGTTTCCTTGTCAAGAATCACCTGCACGTGATAAAAATCTCGTAAGCAAACAACATCAGATATGTTGAGTTTGATTCCATCTCTTCAAGATGTTGTTAAACATCAAGGAACCTGCAAGAAAAGGAAAATGTCAGATTCACGTGGCTCTCATTTGTCTTTGCCCTGCAACAGTATAACACCAGAAGAATTTCCCAAAGCTAAAAGACGCGGCTACCGAAGTTCAATCACAGTAGCAAGTTCGATGAATGCTCTTTCTTCACCCTATGATTTCTCCTGCTAAGAATGATGGAACAACTGCTTTGGTTAAATATGGCTCTGAAATTGTCAAGACCAGCGTGAGAGAATTTCATTCACGTGGAGTACTCGGATACAAACTTTTGGCTCTGAAGGTGATGGAAGTAGTGCTATTAATAAATAATGTTGAATCTGTTAAGAGTTGCGACATCAGGGTTCTAACAGTTGTCTTGCCCAAATCTCAAGCAGCAAATATAAGTCGAACAGGGAGTTGGAATAGACTGCAAGTGGAAGCTAAACAAATGAATAACATAAGCAAGTGATAGGAATTAATAGATTGTCAAATAAGCAAAATCAACCAAGAAATTATACTCCAACTTTCTAATGTGCCAAAAGATGTACCTATCAGCGAAATTTCTGATGATGATTCTTCTAAGGAAGAATGTCAAGATCTGTATCAGGGAATGAGTAATGGTCTGCTCAAAAAGCCAACTACGCTGGAGCTTGAGCAGAAAGCTAGAACTCTACACGAAGATGTGACGAAGCTTTGGATCTCAAGAGAGATAGCAGCGTTGCAAAATCGTATTAATATGTCCAGTGAAAAGGGATGGAGGAGAGAGCTTGTTCAGTACATAGATTCATCCAGAAAAAAATGAAGCTAGAATCTCCATCAGAACAATCACGTTTATCAAGTGAAATTCCAGAGGTAATTCCTGAAATGGTTGATACCAATCTGTCACCCAAAAGACTCCTCCGGAAAAGATAAGCTTGAGCAAAATGATTTGTAAGAATTAGCCACTGGAGAGACCCGTAACTCTGTTGAACAATATTCCACGCATGATGGTTTTGCTTGATGTCTGAATAAGAGAATAGATGTTGTGAATTACAGAAATCTGAGTGTTAACATGATGTCAATCAGATAATAGAAGACAGACAAAGTGTTATCCTTGCTGATGTTATTATGTTAAATGACAGCGACGAAGATGATTCAAATACTAAAGCCAATTCAGCTACAAGAAAAGAAATACCTTTGTGGAATGACTGAAGATGGTGTGAATGATGCTCCTGCTCTGAAGAGGCTGATATTGGATTTTCTATTGTTGATGCCACTGTAGCTGCAAGTGGTGCTCCTGATAATCTTGACAGAACCTGATTTTGAGTATTATCATCAGTACAGTTTTGACAAATAGAGTTACTTTCCAAAAGAAAAATGAAGAACTATACGACCTACGCAGAGTCTATCAATATCCATATCAGTGTTTGGATTCATGTTTATTGCACAGATATGGAAATTCGACTTCTCTCCCTTCATGAACTTGATCATTGCCATGAGGGAACCATCACGACGATTACAAAGATACGGGTCAATCACCAACATCTTCGTATCAAGTGCAAGCTCTCCTTTTAGGCTGCTAATCCATCTTCTGGCCCAAGACTGCCGTTATCCACACCTGTCAAGGTACCTAAATCCAAGTTAGCAAATCAATCGAGAATATACCCGTGAGAAAAAAAGATCCTATCCAAATCCCCAAAAACATTGAATCTGGACGGATAAACATTTAACAGATTTGATACACATATCAGAGATTGAGATTTCATTAACGAGCATTAAACGAAATTGGGCGAAAAAGGAAAGTTTTCGATTTGATTCATCCCCAAACAAGAAACCCTAAATCGAATCCAGATCAGCATTCAAAGGGGTTTTAATCAGACTTTAACACAGAAATCTCAATTGAGACCTATATAAAGAGGCTAGTAAACAAGAAGAAAAGCCCGTCGAAAATTATCGTAAAGAGGAGATTGTGATAAGAACACCGAATTTGAAAACCTAGTTTGAGGAAGGAAGGAACTCATCTTATCTCCGTTGACAAAGTCTCGCCGCGAGTCCGAACCACTCTTCATCTCCAACGCCGCCGCGACCATCAACCGTTGGTAACTTTCTATTCCTTTTTCATATGATTAAACTCTTGATGTTTCCAGTCTTGATTTCAGAACTCAATGGTCGGAAAAGATGGTGAATGGGAGAAATCCACCGCGATTGGGAGAGAAGAAAGGGGAACGAGGGCGGACGTGGATTTGGGAATAGGAAGAAAGGGGTTCCGCTTGTTTTTCTTTCTTTTTCGTTGTTTTATTATTTTGTTCATAAGATAATCATATGCATAGCACCACACATCACCTGTACACACTAATCATCCACTAAACCGTCCCTTAATCTGCTAATCACTCACCTAATCCTAATTCACTAAATGTTAATATTAATTAACTTAATAATTAACCTAATTAATTCACGTTAAACCATATATTAGTTTATTTGTTCAACTTAATCGTTTTAACCAGTTTTTTTAAAATAACTAAAACCTATTTTATTAATGAACTTATCAAATTAATTTTCCTTTTAATTGACTTTTTCTAATTTATCTGTTAATTTATTTTTATTAATTCATTTATTTTATCAACCCAATGTAAATAATTTGTATTCATTTGTAAATAATCATAACCAAAATAATTTCAATAATAAAACCTCTCCTTAATTGAATTAACTTTTATCTAATAACAACCACTTTTAATTGAAGTAAACCATTTCACTTATTTAATATTCATTTAAAAACCTAAGTGATTGTCAATCTTAAAATTGCACTTAATAACTTTTTAATAAACTTATAACCTGTCCCTTTTATAAATTAGAAAAAAACCTTTCTTATAATTTATTGGTTTATATTTACTTAACAATAAAAAACTAAAACTATTTTATAATTAACTTGTTTGTATGATAATTATTGAAACTTTTTTTTCTAAATAAATTTAAACTTTAATAATAACCTTTTTTTACATAATAATAATAATAATTAAAAACTAATCTCACATATTTCCCCTAAATAATTCCTTAAGATTAATCTCGCTAAATAATCAACTGCTTTCTCATAATCAAATCAACCAATTAAAATCAATCAACAACGTAAACAAACAACCTAATCGTACACGCTTACACTTCACGACACATTCACTCTCACACACTTCAACGCTTTCATGCGTATGTGTATGTTTTACTTTTTTCCGCAATTTATTTTACAGTAATTTACATTATCGTAATTTATTTTATCGCATTACATTCCGTCCAAAGGAAAAATCTACACATAATTCAACAATTGTGTGTAGTGCATATCATTTGCATCATACTCCCGCTTGATCCTTGATCCCATTCAAGTTGATCAATTAAGATAGATCCTACCCTATAGGAAGGACCTTATCTTTACAACTTAGATACAAACAATCAACTCAAAACAAGAAACATTCAAACACATTAGAGAAAGATGCCAAATCATCTTAAGCGAGATAGAATCTCCACCCCACAACAATACAGTCAATACCGTAGGAACTTTGCCTTAAGAGAGATAGAGGCATACCTCATCGATCCATATCCGAGTACTTGAGCCCTTCTCTTAAGACAATGCAAAGACTATTTTCCTATAATTCGTGGCGGTTAAATCTCTCTTAAAATGATAACTCGTCTTTTCTCCTAAAATCAATCAATCAACTACCCTAAACCCGTAGGAACTTTGACCACAGTCAAAGAACTCCTCAAACCCTTTAGGGGAACTACAAATACTCTGTTTCCACTCCCGTAAGAATATGTAGGCATGAGATGCGATATCTTATCGAGTATACTTAGAAGTAAACCCCCTAGGTCTTTAACCTTTAAGCAGATAAACACATAGCAATAAACAAACATAAAACAAGAGGTTCCTGTAGAGTACTACAGAAGCTTAGAATGCTAGTACCTTCCCTAAGTTTAACCAACCTCCGAACCTATAACTCTCTAAACCTTGCATTTTCATTGCATTGTGGGAATTTCGATCTTTATCCCTTCCTTTGGACAAATCAAAGTTCGGTTGCAAAATGAATTAAAGATTCAAACTAATTAATAGTTTGGTATCCAATTTTCACCGCGACAGAAATGACGACTTCACTGGGGAGACCTCAGTGGGTTTCCCTAACTTGTTTTATTTACTTGTTTATTGCTTTATATCTGTTTATTTGTATGTTTGTTTATCTTTTTCTTTTGGGCTGTTATCTTTGAGTGGTGAGACAAAGTCCTACACCCGGACTTGAATGAACTTAAGATAGGATAGTGATATGTTCGACGAGACTTATAGGGAGTTGAATCCCGACCAAGTTGACTTGAAAGTCACGCTCAGTTGAGACCCTTTTGAAAATAGTTCGGTTGAACGAGTAATTGTGAAGACTTTTACTATTTTCGATTGGAGTCTATGATATTGAGGACGATAGTCACCTTAACCCCACTTTGGCCTTTATTAAGACGTAGTGCAGGACTATGAGGGAGTACACCCGAAATAGTGCTACGCGATGCTACACTCAAAAGAAGTTCTCTTGAGAATATTATTAATCACCGAGTAATTGGGAAGTTGATAATATCCGAAAGATGAACTAATGACTTTGGGAACCTTATTAGAACCTTGTTTTGCAGGTACAATCAAACCCTAGTCCTCGTCCTTTGGGAAATGGGTACACCCTTTGGCTTCATGCTCGATGCAAACCTAGGACGTTTTGTGTGTTTATCTTTGTGTGTCCTTATGTGCTTACTTGTGTTTATTGCATTCATATAGAATCATTCCGTATTAAGATTTCATGGGATCCCCTTTTGTTTATGAACATTGTAGGTCGCTATGACTTCTAATGAAAGACGCACTTTGAAATACACTTTTAAAAGTCCTAAATTGGATGACCTAAAGGAGTTGGTGACCTTGATTGAAGACCAAGGGAAGTTCAAGAGCAAGTATAGGAAGCTGATATCTTTATTAAGTCGCCAAGTAAACGAAGGACTCCTTTCCACTTTATTGCAGTTTTATGATCCGCTTTACCATTGTTTCACGTTCTGAGACTTTCAGCTATCGCCTACATTGGAAGAGTATTCTTTCTGGTTGGTCTACCTATTCTAGAGAAATCTCCCTTCCCTTTCTTGGAGAAGGACCCTGAGGAAAGAGATATTGCTAAAGCTCTTTATCTGAAAGTATCCGACGTCAGAAGAAACTTAATTAGTAAGGGTGGTATTCTAGGCTTAAACTATGGATTTCTTAATCAACAAGGCTAAGTTTTATGCTGATTATACGAACAAGACCCCGTTCGAAGCAATCTTTGCTTTACTCGTTTATGGAGTGTTTTTATTCCAAGATTTGAAGGGTTTGTCGACTTTAATGCCATCAAGATCTTTCTAAAGAATAATCAGTGCCGACTTTATTGGGAAATACTTATCATTCTGTACATCTCCGAAATCTTTATGGTGGAGGAATGATTACCTGTTGTGTACCTTTGCTTTACAAGTGGTTTATTTCACACTTACCGAAGTCCAACTCTTTTACAAATATTGGCAAGGAACTTTGGTCTCCGAGGGTTATGGCATTGACCCACTCAGATATTGATTGGTATAACCGAGTGTATGATGGGACTTTAATTATTGATGGTTGTGGTGACTTTGCTAATGTACCGTTACTCATTTTTAATGGCAGGATCAGTTACAATCCAGTCTTAGCTTGTCTACAGTTGGGATTCCGCTGAAGGAGCCACCAAAGAGTGTTCAAGTGGAAAGTGTTTTCTTTAGGGATGACAAGGAACTTCGAGACAAGATTTTGGCTGCATGGGATCATTTGCACAAGAAAGGCAAGAGAAGCCTTGGAAAACTTAATTGCGTGTCCTTGGAGCCTTACCTCCAGTGGGTTAGAGAGAGAGCAATTAAATTGAAGATGCCCTATTCCCGTCAAGGTCCTATACCTCCGAGAAGGGAGCCCACTTATGTGTTTATGTCCGAAACTTAGAAGTTAGATGTTGCTTTGAAGAAGTCGCAACAAGAGTTAGAGTCATGAAAGAACAAGTATCAAGTGTCTGTTGCAGAGATTGATGAACTCCAAAAAGAGAAAGAAAAACTCCAGAAGCAGCTACAGTTAAAGGATGAAGAGTTACTCCCCTGCAAGAAGAGGAAAGTCATGGAGGATTTATTTTTCTCCGACCCACAATGCACTATTTGGAAGCTGATTGTGGACAACCTTATCCGTGAGAAGACCCAGTTGGAAGAAGAGCTCAAACAGCGGAATTCAACAATTCTTTAGGGATTTCATTAGCTTTTACTTAGCTACTTATTTGGGACTTTTAAAAGCAATTATTTGTATTCCGTTTCAAAATTAATAAAAAACATTTTCTTTTACCACAATGTTTATAAATAGTTGGAATCCCATGAAGTCCTACTCATCTTGCATTGCATTCTTTCTTTATTCATTTCAAGAAACTCAATTTTATTTCTCAGGTATTGTAACCATGGATTTCAAAAGAGAAGCATTGGAGTACACTTTCCAGAGTCCTAACATTGAATGCTTGAGAGAACTAGCAGATCTCATCGAGAACCGTTACGCCTTCGCAGCAGAATATGGGGAAGTCTTCCATTTTCTCGAACTCAAGATGAAAGAAGGGATGTTGGAGACCCTTGTTCAATTTTATGATCCGTTGTACCATTGTTTCACTTTTCCGGATTACCAGTTGATGCCGACTCTGGAAGAGTACTCTGATTTCTTGAGGATGCCCGTAATGGCCCGTCCCATATTCACCGGCCAGGAGGATGAACCCAGTAACCAAGAGATTGCAAACGCTACTCATCTCAGCTTAGCAGATGTTCAAGCGCACTTGACCACCAAGGAAGGAGTCCTTGGATTCCCAGCTGACTTCTTGATTGAAAAAGTCCGCGACCATGCTGAAAGAAAAGAAGTCCTTATCTTGGAAGCCACCTTTGCCTTATTGGTCTATGGAATCTTTTGGTTCCCTAATGTTGATGATTTCGTTGATATGGATGCGATTAAGTTGTTCATCCTCAAGAATCCAGTTCCCACTTTGCTAGCTGACACATACTATTCAATCCACTCGAAGAATGCTGAAGGAGGAGGACATATCGTTTGTTGTACCGCTCTGTTGTATTCATGGTTCATTGCTCGCCTAACTCGACACCCGTCTATTTGGGAAGAGGAAGAATCGCCTCATTGGTCCGATATAGTTATGGCCCTTACTCACTCTGACATTGTGTGGTACGACCCTACCTATGGAGGTATATGTATGATCCATAACATCGGAGGATTTCCTAACATAACACTCATTGGGAGAGAAGGATGCATAAGTTATAACCCTGCTTTGGCTCGTCTCCAATTTGGGCATCCTATGATCGAAGTGCCTGATCAAAATCTGTTAGAAGGGATCTTTCCCAAGGAAGGAGAAGATCCAGACCTGAAGACCGTCATAATTTATGCATGGGGATACGTCAATAAGGAGGGGAAAGTTGCTTTAGGATACCCTAATTGTGTTGTCTCTGAAGAATATCTACATTGGGTGCGAGAAAGAGCTCTCGACCTCAAGATGCTGTTTCCTTTCCATGAACCTATGGTATTGGCCTTTCATGATCCTGATTGGTTTGACGTGAGCGAAGTAGATCAGTTGAAAGCTTCCTTGGATGAGGCACGGAAACTGAAGGCCGCTTGGAGGAATAAGTTTTTCACACTCAAGGTAGAGAAAGAGAAATCCCAGAGGCTGCCAGAAGTAGAACTTGCAAAGAAAAGGAAGGCGCGAGAGGATTTATTTTCCTCTCACACCTCTTCAAGAGCTATCACCAGTGATAATCTTCCCCCAGCTGCTACGACTTGGAAGGAATGTGTCGATTGAATCATCAGTGAGAAGGTCGAGTTACAAGAACGTGTCAGTCAGTTAGAAGAAGGGCTTCGCGCACAGAAGAAGCATAAGGAGTAGATCTCCGAGTTTTCTCTTTTGCTTTTGGTTCAATGTAATAAACTCTTAAAAGAGTACTCTGCTTTGTAATGCTTCGATTATCAAAATAAAATAAGTTTTTCTCCAACGTTACAATACCGAAACAATTTGAGTTTCTTGAAGTTTCATACTCATTTGCATTTTGCATAAGCATAGCATCGCTTGCATTCCAGGGTCTCACTCTTGCTTCATCTCCGCAGACAAGTTGAATCACCGATACAATACTCGAGCTAGTCAACACCAGAAGATGGATCAACTAGAGCAAGAGAACAGAGTGCTCCGTGATGAAGTTGCAGTTCTGAAAGAAAGTTTGGAGAGGTTGAATGGTCTAGTGGAAGCTTTGTCCAATCAAGCCTCGATCAACAACCAAGAAGTTCTGAGGACTGTAATCTCTAAAGTGACGCCAGCACCGAACCCAGTGGTGTCTTCTGTTGCCGAAATGTCTTACAGTATGCCTCAAGGTTTCCCGTGGGGATTGTCTCCCAATTTCTTTTCAACCGGTTACCACTCGTCTGTGTCCGAGATCCCTGCTGTGACCACTGTTCAAGCTGCTCCTGTAGTTTCTACTGTGATGACTACCGCATCTCCACATGTGAACGCTGTTCCGTATATTCTGGATGAGCCAATTTTACAAAGGTCGCCAACTGAAACTGTGGGTTTGGAAGAAAGGATAGATGGATTTCAAGACCAATTTTCTATGATGCAAAAGGAGTTGAAAGCCCTTCGTGGAAAAGATTTGTTTGGAAAGAGCGTTTCTGAGCTGTGCCTAGTTCCAAATGTTAAGGTCCCACCGAAATTCAAGGTCCCTGATTTTGAGAAGTACAAGGGGAGTACCTGCCCTCAGAGTCATCTTATTATGTACGCCAGGAAGATGTCTGCCCAAACTGATAATGATCAACTGCTCATTCATTATTTCCAAGATAGTCTAACAGGCGCTGCACTCAAGTGGTATATGGGGTTGGATAGTACAAAAATTCGAACCTTCAATGATCTAGGGGGAGCCTTTGTCAAGCAGTATAAGTATAATGTGGACATGGCTCCTGACCGTGATCAGTTGAGGGCTATGATGCAAAAAGATAAAGAGAGTTTCAAGGAATATGCTCAACGTTGGCGCGAGTTGGTCGCGCAAGTCACACCACCATTAGAAGAAAAAGAGATGACCAAGATTTTTCTGAAGACCCTTGGTCCTTTTTTTTATGAGAAGATGGTAGCAAGTGCACCCAGTGACTTTACTGAAATGGTCAACATGGGAATGCGCTTGGAAGAAGGTGTCCGTGAAGGAAGATTGGCTAAAGAAGAGAGTGCTCCTAGAAATGTTAAGAAATATGGGAGTGGTTTCGTGAAGAAAAAGGAACAGGGGGTGAACGCTGTACAGGAAGGAAGACTTAGAAGGAGGTACTCACCATCATACCAAGTTGCGGCAGTATCAAACAAAAGCTCCACCTGTGGTTCCTGCAAATCCTCCTCCTTCTTATAGAGATGACAAGTTTTTCCCTTACCATCAGGGTGCTCCAGGGCATGTATTGAGAGTTGTTTTGGTATGAAAGCAGATATTCAGAGGCTCATTAAATGCAGAAATTTGTCCTTCAAAGATTCCGACCCTAATGTGCAAGTTAATCCATTATCCCTGCATGGTTCACCCTCTGTTAACATGATTCAAGACTGTTTGGCAAATGATGATCAGAAAGTTTCAGTTGAAAGGGGCGAAGAGGTTTGTGTTATAGTGCCTCACTTTAAAGAAGTGGAGCGAATCGAAATCGTGTATAATAGCAGAAAACTGGTTGTCACCCCGTTGGTGATCAACGTTCCTGGACCCGTACCTTATGCTTCCAATAAAGCAATCCCCTACAGGTACAACGCTACGATGTTGGAGAATGGAAAGGAAGTGCCTTTGCCAACTATACCTTCAGTAGTTAACATTGCAGATGTCAACAGAGTAACAAGGAGTGGTCGAGTCTACCCGACTGTACCACCGAAAGAAAAAGAAGTCTCAGTGGAATAAACAGGCTCAAAAGATCCAATTGTGGGACAGTCTGGTGGATCTAATTTATCCAATTCAGATGAATTTCTAAAAGTAATTAAGAGGAGCGAGTATAAGGTTGCCGATCAGCCCCTGCAAACCCCGTCAAAGATTTCTGTGTTGCAATTGCTGATGAGTTCTGAGGCTCATAGAGAAGCGCTCTAGAAAATATTAGAACAAGCGTATGTCGAACAAGATGTGACCATGGAGCAGTTTGACAACATAATTGGTAGTATTACTTCATTTGACAATCTGGGTTTTAATGAGGATGATCTCCCAGAAGAAGGAAGGAAACATAACATGGCTTTACATATTCCTGTGAACTGCGGAAAAGACTCTCTGTCTGGTGTGTTGGTCGATACTGGATCTTCTCTAAATGTGATTCCTAGAACTACTCTATCTAAGCTCTCCTATCAGGGACCGCCGATGAGGCCAAGTCATGTTATTGTCAAAGCTTTCGATGGGTCGAGGAAAACGGTAATTGGTGAGGTGGATTTGCCGATGACTATTGGATTGCAGACTTTTATGATCACATTTCAGGTCATGGACATTCGTGCCGCCTATAGCTGTTTATTAGGGAGGCCATGGATACATGAAGCTGGGGCAGTTACTTCCACTCTGCATCAGAAGTTGAAATATGCTTGAGGGAAAAACAGTTATAGTTTGTGGGGAAAGAGCTTTGGTGGTAAGTCACTTGTCATCATTCTCATATGTCGAAGCTGAGGAAGAGGTTGGCACGCAATTTCAAGCTTTGTCTATTGTGGGCGAGGGTGTCCAAAAATCGCAGGCATCTATGTCATCATTTAAAGACGTGCAACGAGTAGTGAACAGTGGTCATCAGACAATGTCGGGAAAGGTGTTGTCTTTGCCAGAGAACAAAAATAAGGAAGGTCTCGATTTCACCAGCAGTTCCGCTCAACAAACTACCAAAAGTCAAGGGTTTCCGCTGATTAATGAATTGTTTCGTAGTGGAGGAGTCGTCCATCATCCTCAGATTAATGTTGTGTCAGAGGATGAACTTGAAGGCTACATATCAGATGGTTCTGCAAGGACCTCCATTCCTTACGAAGACTATAAGCCCTATATGGAAGATCCAGGCTATGTTTCAGATGAATTTGACTATACCATTGGAGTTTATGCTGTCACCGAGGAAGATTCAGATGGGGATATTCCGGACTTTGTGACCCCATGCGTTTTGGTTAAGAATTGGAGTGCGGTTGAAGCCCATGCTGTCGTTCATATATCTAAGTAAAGCATTTGTTTTTAAATTTTCGTTCTGCCCAAGGCGAAACTGCATTATTAGGGCTTACTTTTAAAATAATTCCCTTTGCTCTGCCCAAGGCAAAGGTGACTCTGTCGGGCATGTCTTTTTGGTTTTGCTATCATCAATAAATTACTTTCATCCCTATTTGTGTTTTTATTTATTTACGACGTTGGAAAATAAGAAGTAGCATCTTGCATACACACATTTTCCACTTTACCAAAACTTATTAAAAATCACATCACTTGCGCAGATTGCTACATAAAATACATTATGGGAATAATGATCCACTGCCTTCTCCGAATTTCGAGTTTCCTGTGTACGAAGCCGAGGACGAAGAAGATGATATTCCAGAAGAGATTTCCAGACTGCTTGAGAAAGAAGAGAAAGCTATCCAACCTCATCAGGAGCCAGTGGAAGTAATCAATTTGGGATCAGAAGAAATCCGTAGAGAAGTGAAAATTGGAGCTTTGCTCAAACCCGATGTGAAGAAATAGCTGATTGATCTGCTTGGAGAGTTTGTTGATATGTTTTCTTGGTCATATCAAGACATGCCTGGATTGGACACTGCTATAGTTGAACACCATCTACCTTTGAAGCCAGAGTGCCCGCCGGTAAAACAGAAGCTCAGAAGGACTCGACCCGACATGGCCCTAAAGATTAAGGAAGAGGTACAAAAACAGATTGATGCAGGTTTCCTTGTCATTGCCGAGTATCCGCTATGGTTGGCTAATATTGTGCCCGTTCCGAAGAAGGATGGTAAGGTTCGCATGTGTGTAGACTACAGGGATTTGAATAAAGCCAGTCCGAAAGATGATTTCCCATTACTTCACATTGACATCTTAGTTGACAGTACCGCAAGATATGAGGTTTTCTCCTTTATGGACGGTTTTTCAGGTTACAACCAGATTAGAATGGCTCCTGAGGACAGAGAGAAGACGTCATTCATCACGCCCTGGGGCACCTTTTGTTACAAAGTTATGTCGTTTGGATTAAAGAATGCAGGGGCAACATATCAGAGAGCTATGACTACTTTGTTCCATGATATGATGCACAAAGAGATCGAGGTTTATGTGGATGATATGATAGCTAAGTCGAAGACCGAGGATGATCATGTTAAACATTTGTCTAAGCTGTTTGGTCGTTTGAGGGAATACAAGCTCCGTCTGAACCCCAATAAATGCACGTTTGGAGTACGATCAGGGAAACTATTGGGTTTTATCGTCAGTCAAAGAGGGATTGAAGTGGACCCCGACAAAGTGAAAGCTATCCGGGAAATGCCAGCTCCCGCCACCGAGAAACAAGTCAGAGGATTCTTGGGACGTTTAAACTATATCTCCAGGTTTATATCCAACATGACTGCTACATGTAAACCTATTTTCAAGCTTCTGAGGAAAGAACAAGGGTATGTTTGGACTGAGGATTGTCAAAAGGCTTTTGATAGTATCAAAGAGTACTTGCTTGAACCACCTATCCTGATACCGCCAGTTGAAGGACGACCTTTAATTATGTATCTGAATGTTTTAGAAGATTCGATGGGTTGTGTACTCGGTCAGCGAGATGAAACAGGAAAGCAAGATCATG
The DNA here is from genome assembly GCA_963859935.3 of Lathyrus sativus. Lineage (NCBI taxonomy): Eukaryota > Viridiplantae > Streptophyta > Magnoliopsida > Fabales > Fabaceae > Lathyrus > Lathyrus sativus. Next base: position 5,852,105 of record CAWUDS030002219.1, on the reverse strand, counting down.
TCACTTATTACTTGAGCAAGAAATTTACTGACTGCGAAACAAGGTACACTATGTTAGAGAAGACTTCTTGTGCTTTGGTGTGGGCCGCCAAGCGTTTGCGCCAGTATATGTTGAATCACATTACTTGGTTAGTTTCGAAGATGGATCCTATCAAATATATTTTTGAGAAGCCCGCTTTGACTGGGAGAATTGCTAGATGGCAGATGTTGTTATCCGAATATGATATCGAGTACCATACTCAGAAAGCTGTTAGGGGGAGTGTTTTGGCTGATCATTTAGCTCACCGACCTATTTTGGATTATCAACCCTCAAACGATAAGTTTCCCGATGAAGATTTTATGTTTTTAAAGATGAAAGATTGTGAAGAACCCGTACATGGTGAAGGGCCAGAGCCAGGTTCTCAATGGGGCTTAGTTTTCGATGGAGCTGTCAACGCTCATGGAAAGGGAATAGGCGTTGTTATTGTGACTCCTCAAAAGATCCACTTCCCATTTACTTCCAGATTAGTATTTCAGTGCACTAATAATGAGGATGAGTATGAAGCATGCATTATGGGTCTTGAGGAAGCAATCGACTTGAGAATTAAGAATTTGGATGTGTTTGGCGATTCTGCAGTGGTAATCAACCAAATCACTGGAGAGTGGATAACTCGACATGATAATTTGGTCCCATACAGGGATTATGCTAGAAGACTGTTACCGTTCTTTGATAGGGTTGAGTTTCATCATATTCCTCGTGATGAGAACAGAATGGCAGATGCGTTGGCAACTTTGGCCTCAATGATTGTGGTTAACTTTTGGAACGAGTGTCCTCGGATTGAAGTAAAACGTCTTGACAGACCTGCCTACATCTTTGCCGTCGAAGAAGTCGAAGATGGCAAAGCCTGGTACCATGACCTCGAAGTTTTTCATAGAACTCAAGAATATCCTTTAGGAGATTCCAACAAAGATAAGAAAACTTTGAGAAGGTTGGCTGGAAATTTTCTTTTGAGTAACAACGTGTTGGATAAACGAAATTTTGACATGATCTTGCTGAGATGTGTTAACAAACAAGAAGCAGATATGTTAATGACGGAAATTCACGAAGGATCTTTTGGCACTCATGCCAACGGACATGCTATGACTAAGAAGCTTTTAAGGGCTGGCTATTATTGGATCACGATGGAATCAGATTGTTACAAGTTTGCCAGAAAATGTCACAAGTGTCAGATTTACGCAGATAAGATCCATGTGCCTCCGACTTTGTTGAATGTTATTTCGTCCCCGTGGCCTTTCTCTATGTGGGGAATTGATATGATTGGTATGATAGAACCAAAAGCATCTAATGGACACCAATTCATCTTGGTAGCCATTGACTATTTCACCAAGTGGGTCGAGGCGGCTTCCTACGCTAATGTAACTCGACATGTGGTTGTCAATTTATCAAAAATCAGCTATCTGTCGATATGGTGTGCCAAGCCGGATTATTACAGATAAGGGTCCAATATGAATAACAAAATGATGAAAGAAATATGCGAAGAATTCAAGACTAGAGCATCATAATTCTTCCCCCTACAGACCAAAGATGAATGGGGTTGTTGAAGCGCCACAAGAATATTAGAAGATCATTTAGAAGATGGTTGTTACTTATAAAGATTGGCACGAAATGCTCCTGCTCGCCTTGCATAGGT
>CAWUDS030002219.1:5803393-5849936 GCA_963859935.3 Lathyrus sativus | reverse complement strand
TTGCGGGTATTCTTCGGTAGAGCCCAGCTCCCTTGCCCATGTGGTTTGTGTTTGCTTAATAGCATGTTATTTTTTCTGTATGATTGCAGCAGCTTATATTTGTCTTGATAGCATGTTACTCTTTCTGTATGATTACAGTTATTCATATCTGGCTTGAGGTTGAGATGAGCTTGTGGAGGCTGATGCCCCACACACATTTCCTCCCTCACTTACATTGCATGCATTTTACAGTTGTTTCCTGTACTGTATATCTGTTTACTGTTTAAGCTGATGCTTTATCTGTTTCTATTTATCATTGACATGATCCCCTAGGAATCTCACTTCCTTTGATAAGGAAGTGATGATAGAACTTTAGGTTGAAACCTATGCATGATAACTTCTAGGAGTTCCCTGTTTCAAACTTCAACTATAGGATGAATCCTTGGCATGACAACATTAGGACTTGATAGTCTCCCCCTTAGTTGAGCCTGTTCTCTCTTCTCATCTCAAAACAAATTAAAATACAGTAATAAAGGTTAACTGACGTCGTACGTTACGAGCCTTAAGCTATCTAAGAAAGGGTTGTCGAAGAGTTTCTTTTCGACAGCTTGGATGTTTAGTATGGCACTCTTTGGGTGACATGCGACGCATTCACTCTCAGATCATAGTCTCTAGTGCGATACTAGTTGCAGACACAATAAAAAACAGTTCTTCCGTAAAAGACAGAAAACAAACTTCAAACCTTTTTGCCCCGTGGCCCATAATTCAAAGGAAAACTTTTCTGAAGAAAAGAGTGTCGTTAAACTTTAGCGCCACCGTAAACAGGCTTTGTCCCTAACTGCTGGAACTGCTGTTTAACCCTACTCGATAAAACAGATGAATCTGAATCCCCGTAATACGTATTACCCCGAACTACGTAAGCTATGATCTCTCATATCTGTTGAGAGTACGTAGGCACAATATTGATGTATTGGCGAGCCACCTTCCCCGTAACCCGTAGCTAGCCGAACTACGTTGACTCTGATTTCTCATTCTCTGATGAGAATACGTAGGCATAAAGTGCGACGCTTTGCCGAGTCATTTCCTTTTCTTTTTTAAGCCAACCTTGATAGGTAAATAGATAAACCAACTCGTCCAGTAAACACAACAAGCATGGATCCCATCGAGTACGATGGACGTGAGGGGTGCTAATACCTTCCCCTTGTGTAACCGACTCCCGAACCCAGACAATGGTTGCGATGACCTTGTCTTATACCTTTTTCGTCAGGTTTTTCCGATCGTTTCCTTTCCCGTTCTGAGGGATAAATAACGAAAGGTGGCGACTCTTCTGTTTTGCCGGCACCTTATTTTCGCGGAAGCGACACACACCATCTTGAGGTCATCTTACAGAAAGTTGTTTCCCAACTCCTTTAAAGTCAAACCACTCCAAGATTCACATAATCTGGGGAAATCATATTAATAATTGATAAACCTCTTGAAAGCTAGTTAATCAGGATCAACCAGGATAAAACTAGACAAATCTTTCTCTGGGGTATCTCCTTCACAGATCAACCAGCAAGTAAGGGCAAGTTTGTTTCTCATTTGTTATTCCTAGAGTCAGACAGACAAGTTTGAGGGTTTTGTTTTACAGTTAAACTGGGGCAATTACGTTGGGATTTGTTGAATCTCTCCAAGAGTTTGAAGATATTGAGACATCTTGTATGCCAACTCTTCTATAAAATCCTCTTGATATTTTCTATTCGCAGACCATGTAATCTGGGGAAGATGAGACTTGAAGATAATCATTATGCAAGTTAGAGTGCATAACTACATTGTTTTTGTGACATCTTCTGCCAACTCCCCAGTAAGTTGTTACTTCAGTTGATCTTGGCAATTCATCATGGATCTTTCTCTTTCAACAAGGAAATCAGGCTCATGATGGCAATCCTAGTGAAGTTATGATGTTATGCTCCAGATGGAATACTTTTTTCCCCCAAAGAAGGTTGTATCCTTGAAGTAGAACTGTTGGTTTTGCATGTTCATCCCTACTGATGTTTCCAATCTGGTGAGGTTGGCTGGGTATCCTTGTCAAAATGTTTTTCATCTCTAGTTTTGCTTCCCCTTGTCTATTTTGTCATCATAAGCATAAGCATATACATGGCATACATGCATTCATACATATGCATGGCATTTGAGCATTTTTCTACCTCTATGGTGTTTACCTGTTTTGTTCACTTTGGGTTGGTTTATCCCCTAAGTGACTGGGTTTGTTGTTTCTCTCCAATAGAGTTATTAGCTGTTAGGCATAAAAGTGCCCATCCTTTTTGAATTCCCCACAGTGTTTGATTCTTGTGGGTGATGGTTGCTTCAGTTATCTTTCCAATGTTAGGATATGATAAACCCCCATTTGAGTTCATTCCTCAATGGGTAGAGTCTTGTTTGACTGTTTCTTTCTAGCTTGTTCCTAGATTGAACTTTGGTCCCTCGCAATGTTGCTTTTGAACCTGATTAGGTCGCCAAACTTAGTTTGAGTGTGCATTTATTCTACATTGTGTCTCGCGGGGAGACTCTATTACAGATCCTCATTGAAGACAGAAGACATTCTCCATTAGTGTTCTTGTAACAACATCTCATTGGAATTTATACCTAGACAACAAGTGGCATTTTCTTTGAAAAACTTGTTTTTATATGGCGATAAGTGGCAGTATCTCCCGAGAAGCTTATCCGTCTTTGGTGTTATTTAACTCTTTTACAATTTCCCTGGTACTCCTCACCTGATGGAAGTTTTGAAGACCCATCCTCAGAGTAGGAACTTTTGACTCTCAAAAGAGGTTTGTGTTGTTAGCTAGCTTGCCTAAAGCCCGTACTATCCCCAGCGAAGTGAATAGGTTTGACCTATGGGTGTTGGCAAGGACACTTTAGTTCCCTGAATTCAATGTGACATTTTGTTTCCCCAGCAAAGTAGATTGTTTTCCCCTCTAAGTCAGCTATTTCCGTGTCTCTCGTTAGAGTCGGTTCTTGCGCGTCTTTAAGCATTTGCATCATATCACATTATGTGCACTTAGCATATCTTTTCGGGTTGCGTTTGCTTGTTTGTTGTTTTTGTTTCTACGTCCAGTTGTAACTGGCAATGTTTGGCGTCTGTTGTGGCTGTCGTCCACCTTTGTCTCCCACTGAGTCACTTGGTTCCCCTTTCGAGATCTTTGGTTGTCACTAGATCTTTCTAGATCAGTTGTTACTTTCATCTTTTAACCTTTGGTTGTTACCAATTTTGCCCTGTGGTCTAGTTATTAGTAAACCCCCTATTTGTTTTGGCTTGTCAAGTCGTCTCTAGATTCCCCTATGAAGTCTAGTTATAATTAGCAATCTCCAACAGAGAATCCAATTATCATTGATGCTTGTTTTTTTGGTAGTTACTAGTATCACCTTGTGAGGCTAGTTGTTTCTAGCTCCTCAAATCATTCTTAGCTATTTAGTGATCATCGATTCTTCCCCGTGAAGTTTAGCTGTCACTAATTCACGTGAAGCCCGATAATATTTTTATTGACATTGTTTAAAGTCCAATTATTATTGGCATCTTGGTTTTGGTTGTCACCATATCCGCTTGAAAGTCTAGTAATGTTTTGACTGGAATTCTTTAAAGTCCAATTATTATTGGCATCGCTGTTTTGGTCGTCACCAATCCACCTGGAAAGACAGTAATGTTTTAACTAACCTTGTTTTAAGTTCAATTATCATTTGAATCTCTATTTTGGTCTTCACCAACCCTCAGAAAGTCCAGTAGTTACTGGCATCCCTCAAAATCCAATTGTTATTGGTACTGCCAATTTGGTTGTCACCATATCCACTTCGAAGGCCCTTAATGTTTTGACTAGCTTTGTGTAAATCCAATTATTATTGGTATCATTAATCTGGTTGTCACTAATCCGTTAAGCTTGGTGGTCACTAGCATCATCTAAAATCCAATTGTTTTTGGTATCGCCGATTTGGTTGTTACCATATCCGCCTTGAAAGTTCATTAATGTTTTAACTGGCGTCCAATTCAAAATCTAATTGCTATTGGTATTGTTGATATGGTTTTCACGATATCTATTTGAAAGTCCAATTGTTATTGGTATCTCTATTTTTTTGGTCGTCATCAATCCTCAAAAAGTCCAGTATTGTTTTGATTGGCATTTTTAAAATCCAATTGTTATCGGTATCGTTGATTTGTTTGTCACCATATCCCTGTAAGGTCTAGTCGTTACTGGCACTCCCCAGAGAGTCCAATTGTTATTGGCAGTTTTTCATCCAACTTTCTTGTGTTTCTTAGATTATTGGTTGTCACCAATATCCCCTAATGAGAATCCCTGGGTATCCCCAGCAGGTCTTGGAGGTCTAGTAGTCACTAGAATCCCCGATGAGTCTGGTTTTTGTTTCTAGTCCTTTCATGAAGATTTCGTTCGAACTGTTCGTTGCAATGAAAATCCCCTTTGGTTTGTCCCCAATAAGGATCGTGTCTCTGGTTTTTTGCTTCCCCAGTCGGAGTCCGAGTCTGTTGACTTTTGTCCCCCTGCATAAATTCTTATTTGCATTTCCCCAGTGGAGACTTGCCTTTTCCCCAGTGGAGACTTGCCTTTCCCCAGTGAATATATATCTTCCCCGGTGGAGCTTGTGTCCTCTGTGTGGAGGATCCCCTTGAAATACCATCATTAGTCATGTCTGAACTATTGATTGGTTTCACTTCGGATCTCTCCCCCAGTGTGTCTGCTTTCCCAGTGAGTGGTTACTCGTTGTTTCTGTCCTTCCTTTTTTTATTTTTCTCGTGTGTCAGCATTTTCTTGCACTCCAGCATTATGAAGCATCATTATTAGAATTCATGACATTTTAGCATTTTTCCTTTTGCATACCATCATATCTAAGGGACAAAACTTTTGGTTTGCCATATTTAAATACCTTTCACCATGATTTTATGGAGATTGTCATCTCTCACTGCCATCTGGTAAAGATATTCAAATAGGGGCAACTGTCATACCTAAAATTTTCCCCCTAGATTCCATCAACATTCTAGGAGCATCAACATTGATTATCTAACCTTAACCTATTTCAAGTTTGTCCTTCCTTTTTTTTTATTTTTCGCGTGTGTCAGCATTTTCTTGCATTCCATCATTATGAAGCATCATTCTTAGAATTCATGACATTTTAGCATTTTTCCTTTTGCATACCATCATATCTAAGAGACAAAATTTTCGATTTGCTATATTTAAATACCTTTCACCATGATTTTATGGAGATTGTCATCTCTCACTGCCATCTAGTAAAGATATTCAAATAGAGGCAACTGTCATACCCAAAATTTGCCCCCTAGATTCCATCAACAGTCTAGGAGCATCAACATTGATTATCTAACCTTAACCTATTTCAAGTTTGTCTTTGTCAAGATGCAGATTAATTAGGGTTTCACACAGTCAAGAAATCAGGGTTTCTAAGATTTGATTAGTCCATGTTTTGGATTGATCCTCCATATAACAAGAGAATGGAAGCAGTGCAGTGCAAGAACCCTAATCAAGGTTTCTTGTTGGAAAAAGTCAATTGTGAAAATTCTGGCCTGCCCACGATGGATGTAACAGAGGTTATAACATCCACTATGACATTCACTACAAATCTACTATTATGCAGTAATAACAAAGCAGTAAATATCACAGTTAGTTGTTGGCCCAGTTCAGTGCAACACACTTACATCTGGGGGCTACCAAGCCAGGGAGAAATTTCACTATCAGCAGTATCAATTCATAGTCAAACCTCCATTTTGCACTCTTCACTTAATCACTACCCAATGACAATTTAACCTAGAGACACTCTAGACCTGAGTATACCCACTCACTCCCTACAATCACACAACAGTGCTAACAACAAGTTACAATTTAAACTGTAGATTGAAGAGACACTTCACTTACACACACACCTTGATCTTTGCTTCAAAGCTTTGATCAAGGAACACACACTCTTGCTTAACAACTTCGAGTGTAACACAATCTAGAAACTAACTAACCAATGCATTCAACAGTTGCTTGAGTTACACGTATTCCTAAGACACAAACGTGAAGAACAACCTCTTCACTTCTAAACCACTATGGTGATTTCTCTGCTTCTCTATCTTCAACAGCTGCCTTCTAGGATTGCCTCTCCTGGTATTTGTAGCAGCAGATCAGTTCTTGGGCCTGAGCGCATACATTAGGTTTTATCCATCATAAACCCTCACTTATTTATTCTGCACGTTTGCCTCTTTAATCAGGTACATTTTAGTTCCCCTAGGGCGTCTAAAATGTCTCCTGCATTCGAGCATGAGCTTCTGAGTTGTTTCCTGAGTTATAGCTACCAGAACAACAAACTTCCGCTTGATGTCATATGACCTATGTCATAACATTGAGTATGATATTTAGCTTAACTTATAGTTAGCTTAGTTAACTTACCTTGCATAGTTCATATTATGAATGTAATAACATCCAGCATGACATTCATATATGTACTTATATTTTGCCACAAAATGCATCCAATCAAGAGCACTTACAAATTGTAGTTTGAATTTTGGTCTAGAAGGTTTTACAATGAGGGAATTATGAGCCATAAGGATCATATGACCTAATGAAGTCTACAAAAGAAGTTTCAAGGCCTTAGGGAACCCAGAACATCAACATTCGATCCAGAGATTTTCAACTCTTCGGTTCGTCTATCAGAAAAGTCAACTCATTGACCAATAGGGTTTTTACCCCAAATTGAAGCCAAACTTGTTTCCAACATCATTTCACATCTAATTATGAAGTTTGGTGGAGATTAAATCAAGAATTGATAGATAACTTGCAAATCAAGAAATAAGGGTAAAGTGAAAAAACCCTAATTTTGGTCAAACTTCAAATGGTCATAACTTCCTAACCACACATCTAAATGGAGTGGTTCAAAGCTTGTTGGAAAGTCTTAAGTAACCTAACAAAAGTGTCCTACTGACCCATGAGCAAAAAATGGATGGATTTGAAGTTATGAATCCATCAAGTTGTAAAGGATTTTGAACACTTGGAGATTTTGAGATTTCTTGACTTGTAAGTCAAGAATTCAACATTTTCACAAAGCGTTTTGACCACCTAGTTTCAAAGAAATTAGTTCCTAACTCAAACACAAATGTGTAGTACCTAATGAGGGATTTCTAAAAAGTACAAGTGGGTTCCATCACATCTCATGGTTAGGAGAACCAAAGCTCACAAGTTGGCAAAACTCACTGTTGCAAAACCAACTCAGCATGGACATCGTGATTCTGAAGCTTCCCAAATCACTCTAATCAAGGATTAAGCCTCATTTATGATTTCCATATTGCTAATGGAAGTTTTTAGAATCATCTACCACGAATTTGGCACAAGATTTGAGGGAATCATTGTTTAATGCAAGTTGTAAAAGTGAATAGTGAAAAAAGAGAAAAATGGTGGATACTTCTTTAAACCACCAATTATGGTGCAATCAGTCACTTCCTATCCCCTTAAGCATGATGAAATAGCCTATAGGGCATGGAGAAGATCTTGTTAGGATGGCTTAAGGTCGTAAATGAAAGATTGCATTGGTTGGCACAAGATTTGAGGGAAATCATTGTTTAATGCAAGTTGCAAAAGTGAATACTGAAGAAAGATAAAAATGGTGGCTACCCTTCCTCAAACCACCAACTATGGTGCAATCAGTCACTTTCTATCCCCTCAAGCATGATGAAAATGACCTATAGGGAATGGATAAGCTCTTTTTAGGGTGTCTGAGATCATAAATGCAAGATTGCATGGTTGACACAAGACTCGAGGAAATCATTGTTTAATGCAAGTTGGAAAAGTGAATAGTGAAGAAAGGGAAAAATGTGGCTACCCTTCTTCAAAACCACCAAACCAACTATGGCGCAATCAAGTCACTTCCTATCTGTTATACCCCAAATTTTGACCCTTAGATCTTCATCATCATTTTAGGAGCATCATCAGTTGCTTATCTAACCTTAACCTATTTCAAGTTTGTCTTTGTCAAGATACAGATGAATTAGGGTTCCATACAGTCAGGAATCGGGGTTTCGATGGTTTGATCAGTCAAGGTCTTGGATTTATTCTCCATGAAGCAAATCCCTACGTCATCAAGAATGCTATATTGGATCAAGTATGAATCCAATTTGAGGTTGTCACCCAAAGAAGAAGAACAGTGCAGTCCAGGACTCCCGATTAGGGTTTATGATTAGGAAAAGTCAACTATAATTGACTTTTGATTTAAATGGTACTCCAATGATGGGATCTTGATCCATGAAGTTTATATGACTCATTTAATTCCATTCAAGAAGTTTCAATTCTTCAAGGGACCCAGAACACCAACAGCCGATTCGGGTTTTTTCGATCGATCGTTCGTCTGACGGAAAAGTCAACTCATTGGCCAACAGGGTTTTGACCCAAAATTGTAGAAAATCATGTTCTTAATGTTATATTGTACCTATTCATGAAGTTTGGTGACCATTGGATCAAGGATTGAAGAGTAATCGAAAAAATCGGGAAATTAGGGTTTTGAAATGGGCAAGACCATAACTTCCTAACCACACATCCAAATGGAGTGGTTCAAAGATTTTTGGAAAGGTCTTGAGGAGTTCTACAAAAGCTAAAAAGTGACCTATATGCAAAAATTTAATAGATTTGGAGTTATGATCTAAATTAATGCATGGGGGAAAAACACTTAGTAAAATTTCATGGTTTTAGCACTTTTCAAGTCATGTTTTCAGCCAACTTCAAGGGTGTTTTTGACCTAGTTCCACTTGGAATTTGAAAAAACCCAACACATGAAAGCTGTAGAGCATGATAAGGGCTTTCCAAAAATTACAAGAACTCCTCCATAGAATTTGTGAGCTAGAAGTTTCGAAGGAGGGAAGTTGGGGTACAAACACTTGAAATGCACCATTTCAAATTTGTCATAAACCAACTTGCTAACAATCTAAGTGATTCTAAACCATTGATTAACCCTTGGTATGATATTTAGAGTATATGATGAGTAGAAATGCATAAGGTTTGAAGGATTGAAGAGCATGGCAAGTTGTCAAGTCAAATTGCATTATTAAATTCAAAGAAATCCAAGAGGAAAGAGAAACTTTTTCTTGAAGAAAATCTACAGCAGTAGTCCCCCTAGTCCCTAGCCACACTTCAATCACTTCATATTGCCTTCATACAACTTGTCTTAGACATCACAATGAGTCAAGAACCATCAAGACCAGGTGCATCAAGATCTTGGACAAATTTGCTCCATTTTTCTCTCCAAAAGCAAAAACTCCAAATTTGTCCTCACTATTGATCTCTTGCCTTTTCCTATAAATAGCACAACTTCTGTACATCAAAAACACACAAGAGCAACAAAGAGACTAGCCACAAACACCCTCCATCGTCTGTTGCAAACCTTCTTGCAAATCAAGCAACTTGTGCAAAGTTCCAAAAAATTGTCTTGGATAGAACTTATGTCAAACCAATTTCCAGCAATTCTACACTTCTACTAACACTCCATACAACTTACAAATGTTCCTCTAGAGCTCTATAAACAACCATTTGTACCAGAAACCATTCCATTCTCAAAGTCAACCTCCAAAACCAAAAAAGTCAACATTCTGCATTTTTTAAACCATAACTCACTACAGACCATTTCCAACTCTTTCAACACCTCTAACACTTCATAAATAACATATTGAAGCTGTCCAAATCAAGTTCATACTTCTATAACAAAGGTTGAACCATGTTTCTTTGTAAAACCATGGATTTTTGAGGTTTTTTTTTCCATTTTTCAAGCCATTATGTGGGACAGTGGGTTTGTGGATCATTGGAGCTTCTATTCATCATTCAAAGACCATTTGCAGGCTATAGAAAAACATTAAGGACCTCTGGTTTTCTTATTTAACAAGGTTGCTTCAAGAGGTAAGCCTAAATCCTTGAACATTGAAATTTTGCTTTGCATTTCACAAGCTATGCTGAGTTGTAATCATGATTTTGTGGTAGACATTGTTTGGTAATGTTATATGTGTGCTATATGTCATGTATGAACCTTTTCTTGCACTAGAAATTGTCATTTCTTGACTGTCCAAAATGCTGGTCACAAAACTAGGTCCAACTAAGTCATCATGTGCATGTTGATTCCAATCTGCCAAACTATGTGTGCATTTTCTGATTTCTCTTAAGCCAATCACTATAAATGATGTATATGTAATGTTTTCATACTTGTTTCATCAAACCTTTCACTATTTGAGACTGTCCATATGCTCTTGCTCTTGGTTGTAACCAAAATGCCCTAAACAATGATGTTGTCGAAAACAAATTGTATGGAAAAACAAAATTGTACCATTGAATTCCTTGTTCAAAAACACATAATTTTCACTTTTTTTTCACTCCATTTGGTTAAGAATTGACTGATTTCCACCCTTCATGCAAATGACCTTAAATTGGTGACCTTGCCTTGCCCTAGTTTTGCCCTCAAAGGTGCACCAACTTTGAATGATCATAACTTGCTCATTTTTTATGCTATTGATGCCATTCTTTTTAAAAACTACTCTTTGTCACGTCTATTTTCATTGACTGAATAAATTATTCAAGGATTGTTATCCTATAAAGACTTTGATCCACTTGAAAAGCATGTGTTTTTAGGGTTTTTTACCTTAGTGTTTGTAAACGTTTTCAACTTGAAACCTGGTTTTTTTTGTGATATTGATCTTGTATGATTCACACATGTTTTTTTTAACATGTTTAAATGCTCAAGTTTGTATTATTAATTGCCTTACCATGTTCATACTTTCTTTTTGTGAATGTATACATGAATCATAACTTTTCAAACTTCATCTGTGAACTTTACCATGATTTTGGATGTTGTAACTTCTTAAATGTGTTTGAAATGATTCTTTCAACTTGTTATGAACATTTATAGGATCACAATATGCTAGGATTTATGTTTTGTCTTGGTTGTTACCATGAGTTTTGCTCTTTTCCATGAAACCATGAACCTATACATAGATGTTGTTTTACACTTCACATCTTTGCATTGTTGATTGTCATCTCTTTGCTCTCTCGTGTTGTCACATGATTATCTTAATCTCTTTTGGTTGTTACCATGCTTCATGTATTCATCATGTTAAATGTTGTCACATTTAGTCTTACTTGATTCATGACCCATGTTTGGTTTAAGTTGTAACTTATATGCTTGATTTCTACTTGTTCATGTTTATCTTTGTGTGTTCCTTGATGTTGTAACCTCTTTAACATAATACCATGTCCTTACCTTACTTGTTATGATGTCTTGTGAGAACCATACCATCCTTAGGGTTGAGTTTTGTTTTGAAAGTCACCTTTGAATTTGTATGATTCCTCATGAACTTTGAACTTCTTACTTGAACTGTTGTAACAATTCTTGTATGTTTACTTATACTTAATTGTCATCAATATTGGTATTATGTTTCTAAATTTGACATCCCTTAATCCATGATATGCTTCCCCCAAGTTGTTACTTGCTGGAACTTAAACTTGTTTGAACTACATGTGTTTGTCTTGATGGTTGTTACCTCATTACCCTTCATCTTTGTTAAGATGTTTCATGTGGTTTTTACCTTTTATGGTTTGTCTTGTAAGAACCTCTATCATCTTCCCTTCTAGATATTGAAATATCTTTGTGTATTATTGGTTGTAACCATTTGATTTGATTGAAATCTTTGCTTGATGTTGTCACATACTTGCATCTCTTCTTTGGTTGTTACCATACTTTTTATATGTTCATCATGTTTGAATGAATGCTTATGTATGATTTTAGATTTGTTAAGTTATTCCCCAAGTTATGAAACTTGCTAGTTCTCATCCAGTTGCCTCATTCCTTCCCCATTCCAAAGGAAAGTCTCTCTATTGACCCTTGGGTCATAGATAGCTCATTACCCTCTATTTTGACTTTGTTAAGTCATCTCTAAACCATAACTTAGTTAAGTTAGAACCCATATCCATTAGACTTTTGCTTTAAGTATAAAAGAACTACCCCTTGTTAGGAGGATCTTTCAATTAGAACTTTAAGATAGAGTTTGTTAACTCTAGGTAAGAATCATTGTCATGATTATTTACTCCCCTCTTGGCTTTTGTAAAAGCCAATCCCTTTGAGTGTGCAACATAGATTAGAGAGTTTTTTCAAACTCTATGCAAGCATTGTTATGTTTGCTTCCCTTTGAACCTTGGTCGTAATCAAGTGTTCATCTATCTCTAGTGAGCTAAACTATGATTGCTCTGATTCTATCCTAGTTAGGATACGTAGGCAGAGGATGCGATATCTTTGTGAGCAAATTTAGAAACTATCTTTAGGTCTTTACCTGCACCTTATATCCAATCCCAAAACCATAGTAAACATTTAGCAAGTATAACATACAAACATACAAAAGGTTCTTGTAGAGTACTACAGATGTTTAGGATGTGAAATACCTACCCTAGGCATACCCAACCCCTGATCCCCGAATCTTTAGCGTTGTTGTTACATCGCACAAAAGGTATTTATTTCTTTAACCTTTCATTTGGGTAAATCAAAGTCCGGTTGTGAATTTAATGAATTAAGATTCAAGTTAATCAATATCTTGACTTCACGATTCTCACCACAACAGAAATGGCGACTTCCCTAGGTAAATTAACTTAAGTTTGAGGGTTTAACCTATTTTGTATGATTGGATGCTATATTTGTGAATATTTTCTTACATGTATATTTGTAAATATATATGTTTGTATGTTATGGACATTAGGTGCTTTGAGTGGTGAGATAAATCATAACCCGAATTTGAGTGACACATGAGATAGGATTGTGATAGGATCAATAGTTGGTTGTTGGGAGTAGTCCTAACAAGTCTGACATATGATGTAATCACACTCAGTGGATACCTCCTTGAGATGGTTAGTGATGCATGAGTATTCGTGTATTCATTAATTATTTCAACCTGAGAGTCAGTGAAGATGAGGACCTTTAGTAACACTTTTACCCCACTTGGTCTTTTTAGGACGTAGTGCGAAAACTGTTAGGGAGTAGTCCCGCAACAGTTGTCACGTGATGCTACACTCAGACGAGTTTATCTTAAGAATATTGTCGACTCACATAAGTAGTTGTGTTGGATGATAATATCCAAAGGATTTACTATGACTCTAGGAACTTTGATAGAACCTGTTTGGCAGGTACAATTAACTCATAGTACAAATCCTTGGGGACGGGTAGACCATTTGACTCCATGTATTGACCTTGAGCTTAGGAAACCTTGTGTGTGAATGTGTATTTTATTTATGAATATTTACCTTTGTAATATGTGTGCATCATCTCATCATCTCATCATGGCATTTCATGTTGCAGCTGGTTTTTTAGCCCAGTTGATCTCTTTGTGCAAAACCCTAGATATATCATGGATATTGGAACAAGGAACACCAAGAGATACAATTTCAAGAAGCCTGATACATCCGAGTTGAGAAAACTAGGGACCATGGTGTCAAAAGAGTTTGGGAAGAGATATGGAAAGATTTTGAGCCTAGTCGGGATAGGGATGGAAGAAGGGATCCTCAACACTTTGGTTTAGTTCTATGACCCATTGTATCATTGCTTTACTTTTCCCGACTATCAGTTGATGCCGACTCTGGAAGAGTATGCCTACTATGTGGGAGTTCCTATGAAGGATTAGAACCATACAGTGGATTGGAAAGTTTACCTTCACTAAAAGAAATAGCAGATGCTCTTCACCTTAAAGTATCTGAAAATAAAGCTCACTGTGCCATCAAAGGCGGAGTTGAAGGTTTCCATTCTGTTGCACCCCAAAAATGTCCCCCCTTTTTCTAATTTATGACTGACTTTTGCTTCATGCTCATTTGCATCTTCATAAGTTCACAATTCATAATGATACTTCACATTGGTCTTCTAAGACATGGGATCAGGAGTTTTCTCTGTATCAGATCTTCAGGTATCAAGTTTACGTTCTTCAAAGAGTTGTCAGGTATTCAGGGCTTAAGGTTTCATCAGTCCCTGGGTTCAATTTGGTTGAGAAGCTTATAGCCAGCTGGCTCAGGATCAGGATTTATATCTAATCATGGATAGAAGATCAGGTTATCAGGGACAGTGGCATGGTTTCGAGTCGAGTACGGTTATTCAGTCACGGTCAGAATCAGATAGAAGTTTGACCTATTCTTGGTCAAACCATCAGGGGACTGCTTCAATCACAAGTTACCTGCATCAATAGCTATTTCTCAGGAAATATGTGTCCAAGGTCAATTTCTCATGTGGTGAAAGTCAGCAAATCATCAGGCAGTGGCTCGTCAGAAATTTAATTCAAAAGTAAGGTTTAATGTGATCATAGAGGTTGGATATTCCAGATGGTTGTCCATTTCTGTTGTCAGTTATTCAGTGGTTGTAGTGCGTGTTTGATCAGACGTTGTGGAAATTTTGTGGTTGGTGCAATGTGATTACCCTCTTTTTGAACCTTTTTCTTTTCTTTGTCCTTATAAAAATCCATAACCTTTTGAACCATTTTTCTTTTTCCATATCCTAATCCAATTTAATTCATTTATCTATATTTTAATTTTCAATTTCTTGTTCAATTATTCAATCCATTTGCCATTTCTTTTCCCAATTCAATTTATCCACAAAACAAAATCCACTCTTATTCTATCCATTTAAATATCCATATCCCATCCAATATTTGTTCACATTTTATCTAAATCCATTTTAACTATCCAATCTTTTTCTTTATTTATCCAAATAAAATCCTTTTTTATTTTACAAATCCATTAAATTCCAATAAATTCCATTGAATTCTACAAAAGCCCATTTTTACAAAGTTACAAAAGAAGCCCCATACAATTAAGCCCATTACAAAAAATTATAACAAAATTATAAGTTTGAGTCTAGGCCCATTTCACCAAAAGTACAACAAGGGAAAAATCAAAACAAGACAATATGCCTCTGCAAAGAGACCACGAGCCGTACAAATGTTGCTACCCTTGCCAAAACTTGCTACGCGACACTCCCAACCAGAAAACAGCTATACTACCAAGACTCGTGCTTTACAAAACTATCAGCATGCCACAAAACTCCAAGACTCCCTCCTGCATCCAGCCACTGCCTACAAGCCTACAAGTTATGCACTTCTGCAGCATAACAACAAAAAACTCAGTACCAGCCCCCATTAAAACCAGCCTCTGTTCTCCATTTCAATAAAAAGTTGTTACCACAAGCTTGAAAAATGATTTTTTTTCTAAAAATCATCTCTTTCCACCAGTTTTCGAAAAAAACACCAGCCACAAAAACAAAAATAAAAAAACAAAAGAGAAACTCGCAAGGAATGAGAAAAACAGAGAGAATTTCATACTTATGAACTCATTTTCCTCTTTCAATAACAACTCAATAACCTTACCTTCATGAATATACAATGTTCACGTTTCTTTTGCAACTCATAGGGTTCAAGTTTCGTCACACATAAACAACCTTCGAATCTTCCATTTCCATTGCCAACTTCACTCACCACAATCAACCCCACGAACCACCAACACTCTCCTTGCTCACCATCACTTCAACTAACAACCTTCTGAAAAAATTTCTCGCAGTCTTCGGATCTCCATCACTCCTCATACCCTTCAACCAACAATAAACAACCAAACCCGCGTCTGCAGCAAAACATTAACTTCAAGTCACCTCAACAACAACCTGTAGCTTCAGATCATGCGAAGTTCGCGACATTTAAAAAAATAGAATCCTAGAATACTTCAAATCTGCCCGGTATGACCATAACCACAATCAGAAGTGAAAAGTAGAAGGAGAAGAGGAAGTGATTGAGATTGAAACCCAAAACTGAACCTGAGATGAAAACTCAACTCACATCTTGAACAAACATCCCAAATCGCATTTGAACGCGAGGTCAATCATTCCGACACTGTCATCAACAACAAATCGCGTTTTGAACTTCAAGAACCATCGTGAATCGAAACTGCACAGAGAGCAGAGAGGGAAACCCGCATATGAAAATAGAGTGAAAATGATCGGGATTTATGGAAAAAGCCACCGCGAGATCACGAGATTGAGAAGTTGAGAATGAGGTTCACGAGACCCTTCGCACTGCAGAGATGAGTAAGTTTATGTTGGTATATCTTTGGTCCCTACGACCCATTTTCTTGATTACTAATGTAATCACATATTACTATATCACCCCCTCATGTTCACATTATAAGGTTGGGCCCAGGCGTCCCATTGCCTGTCTGCACCCCTCCCCCTTAATTGCAATTTTAAAGGCCATTGGGCCTAGGCGTTTGGAGCCCAACGAGGATTTTTCCCCTGTTCCAGTTTGTTTTTTTTAGTTTGTTAGGGTTAATAGTTTTTTGGATTAGTTTAGTTTAGGTTTTTCATAGGTTAATTTAGGTTTAATACACTAAGGATAGTATTTTAATTTAGGGATTCATATTTTAATTTAGGGAGTTAATATTTTAATTAAAGATTTTGGTTAGTATTTTAATTTCAGATTTGTTTTGATTTAGGATAATTAGAATTAGATTTAATTTTAGAATTTATTTAGAATTAATTTAACTTAGATTTAATTATTTATTTAGGAATATATTTATTAACTTTAGAATTTAGAATTAAGTTAGAATTTTATTAACTTAGACTTATTTTAGGTTTAAATTAATTCTAGATTTATCTTTAGTTAGGATTAGAGATTTACTTTAGAAATTAGTTTTTAATCACCTTTAGAATATTAATTAGATTTTATTTTATTAGATTAGATTAGTATTAGTTCTAGTTTATTTTAAAATTCTATAGGATCAGTTCTAATTAGATATTTATTTTTAGAATTAGATTTTAGTTTTAATATTTAGATTATAATTTTAATTTTAAATTGTACTAGGAATTAACTTTTGAATTAACATAGGATTAGACTTTTGATTAACTCTTTGATTATTTCTTCTCTTTTTTAGTTTTGGTTTCGATTAATTCTCGAGTGTGTTTGTAAATATGCTTGTATGTTCTAATTTGAGTTTAACACTTGACGTCGTCTGTGATTGCGTCGTTTCGTGTTTACTTGTTGTTTACCTCCTGTATTCGCATGATCCCTTAGGATTCCTAGCTTGACTTAATTTCCGATTAAGTCTGAGGTAGGAGAGGCATTAGGCCTTCAATCCATGCATGACAACATTAGGTTAGTTTCCCTCCTAATCCTGACTTTAGGGCCACATTGTATGACAGCAATTAGGGTTCAGTTTCCCCTAGGTCTTTGTGTGCGTATCTCTTTTTCTCACCTTAAATTTCTTCAAGACACTTAATAAAGAATGGTAAGCGTTGTGCACTAGGAGCCTTAAGTACATGGAGAATGATGAGTAAGGGGTTTGTCTAGAGTGTTTAGTGTATTCCCTTTAGGCGATATGCGACACATTCACCCCTGTGTCATAGTCTTTAGCGCGACATGAGTCTCAAACTAACTCAATCCACTTCACTAAAACTCACAAACAAAACTCAAACCTTTTATCCTTCGGGATCGCTCTTCAAACTTTACTTTTAGAAAAGAGTATGTTACTTTTTCGTTCTACCGCAAACAGGCATCGTCCCTAACTGTTGGAATTGAGATTTAACGTCGCTCATAAAAAACACTTAACCAACCAGTGGTCTAGTTACCCGAACTACGTTTGCTCTGATTTCTCATACCAGATGAGGATACGTAGGCACAAGACGGCGATGTCTTGGCAAGCAACTTTCCCCCCATCACTTGTAGTTTTTGAACTGCGTTGACTCTGACTTTCCCATTGCACGAGGGAATGCGTAGGGATAGGACGGTGATGTCCTATCGAGTCTGTTCTTTCTCTTCACCCCCGTTTAACAGTAGCTTTTAGATAACTTTCACCTATAGATTAGACAACAAGCGTGGATCCCGAACCCAAGATTTGGTTGTGATGACCTTGTCTTACCCGTTCTCTTAGGTTTTCTTCAATCATTTCCTTTCCCTCTCTTTAGGATAAATAACGTTCAGTGGCGACTCTTCTGTTTATTCTCTGTCGTCCCTTTTCGCAGTTGCGACACATTCAGAATTCTGTGTAGCTTTTGAACCATTCACTTAATGGGTCCAATCCAGAGCAGGAGATTTGGAAATGCCGTATCTCCCAGAAAAGAACGTGCAGATTGTCATTGCATCGTCGTCCTCTGCCATTCCCATTGAGAAGATGAAGGAATACTAATAGTTGCTTGCAAGAGCTCAACTTGAGAGGGACACTTGGGAAGGAAAGTATTATGCGCTTTCCTCTGAAACAACAAGGCTCATCAGAGAAGTACAAGAAAAAGATGAATTAATAAATTGGCTCGAACGACGAGTAATCGGTAAAGAAGCAACAAAGGAGAATTTATTTTTCTCTAGTATCAAGTCCATTCAAAGCATTCATGAATACTCGAATATCCCTCCAACCTCTGGAGCCTAGAAAGGAATAGTGGATAAATTGGTGATGGAGAATGCAATACTGAAGAAGTCGAAGAGGCCTCACGTCTGAAGTACTTAGTTTAGGCTATGGAACCTAGCTTCTTGATGTAACTTAGGCTTCTTGAATTGTGTCTCAAAAGTTGTAACTTTTTCCAATAATGAACGAAATGAGGGTTTGACACAGTTGATCTTTTGATTTTTATAAAACTAGTTTCATTTTGCATTTGCATCTTTGCATTTTACTAACCGTTCAAGGAAATTCAAAAAATTTCTTTTGCAGACATTGATATGGAACGACGAAGCAGGTTTCTGTTTCCAAGCCTAAGATTAGGTAACCTCAGGATCCTGACAGGCCTTGTCAGGAACCCCGCCGCTTTCATTGCCAAGTATGGAGATCTTCTTCCGCTACTCAACACTCGAATCAACGAGGACATGCTACGAGCACTCGTTGAATTCTACGATCCAGTATATCACTGTTTTATCTTCTTGGATTTCCAGTTGCTCCCAACAATAGAAGAGTACTCTTCTTACTTAACTATTCCTTTGACCTTCAAAGCTTCATATGGGAAACTAAGAAGAAGAGACCTTGCTAAGGCACTACATATCAGGCCAACGGAGTTGCCCGCTGAATTGGTAACTAGGAGTGGTTTCTCTGGAATGGAAGCAAGACCATTCATGGAGATGGCCGAGTTTCATTACGATAACAGAAATCTAGGAATATTTGAGGCAATCCTAGCCTTCTTAATCTATGGTTTGTATCATTTCCCATCCTATGACAAATTCATTAGTGAAGAGGCCATCCAGCTCTTCATCATCAAGAATCTTGTGAACACTCTGCTAGCAGATACATATATCACCATCCATCATCGAAAGGTGTATGATCTTGGATAGTTCTCCTGTTGTACGGCTCTGCTCAGTAAGTGGTTCACTTCTCACTTGCCTAGGACTTAAATTCTTTGGAACCTTCCCAACAAAGAAGCATGGGTTGAAAAATTAATAAACCTCAGGCACTATGACATCAACTAGTATGATACCAAGATCAATGGTGTTGCTATGATCCAAAGCTGCAAGGATTTCCCGAACATACCCCTCATCGATACTAGAGGAGTTATCAGCTACAACCCAATCCTTGCTCACCACCAGCATGGATATTCAACAGGGCCAGAGCTAGAGCCAGATATGCTCAGAGCCTGTTTTTGTGAAAAAGGCCGCAATGAAGAACTTGAAACACAAGCTAATTTTGCTTGGCGTCGTCCTCATATGCAAGGGATGACCCCAGAGGAAAATGTGAGTTGTCTAACCACAAGAGCCTATCTACTTTGGTCAAAGGAGATAGCTTTGAGAATGTTTTACACTCATACCTATGAGATCACCATGGAGCCCGAAATTCTTATGTCTAGGGAGGAGCTGAGGTACCCTTTGGTCAAAGCAGAACCTGAAAATGCTGAACTGTGGGAGATAATTTGTCTGAATCAACTCCAGCCCGGGTCTCAAGAAAGAGAAGGATCGTCTAGATAGAACGATCAAAACTTCCCTGTTTCCTACTTTCTCTTTAAGATTGTAATCTTTTATTGTATTTGCTTTTTTTGTAATAAAGGTCTTGCTTGTTATCAGGAGCCATCTATTGTAATGGATCTCAACTTATCAATGAAAAACTGCTTTTAAAGCATGTCGTTACGTGTGTTTCTAACGTTGTTTCTAAACAAATTGTTGTTTGTTCTTGAATGGTTTGTTTTTCATTTGCATATCATCTTCATAGTCTTGCATGGGTTTCGCAACTCATCTGTTGTTCTTTTCCACCAGAGAGATAGAGGGAGGAAAGAAGTCACGCTGAGTTCCCACAGATACAACACTCGAGCCAGAGCTCAAAGGAAGATGGCCGACCACGACCAGAGAATTGACCAGATTGACAATGATATTGAAGGAATCAAAGACAACGTCAACTAGATTATGGAAGTTCTTAATGGGATAAAAGCAAATATAGATTCACATGCTACTGTGATCTCTGAAATCACTACACCAGAGGTAAATCCTCCTACAGTTCTAGCTTCAACAACTGATTTCTTGTTTGGCATATCCAGGGATTTTCTGCCACCGCTCAGCAATCCTCAACCATTCAGCTTTCAACCACAAGTTGTTCCGATAATGACAAATCCTCTTTTCACCTTGGCGGAAGGTCCAACACATCCTCGACCTATCTTCAACAATCATCAACCAATCTTTGATGTACCCGATGGTTTCGAAATCGAAGACGAAAAACACGAGAAGTTGATGGTAGAGATGGCCATCATGGCTAAGAGGATGAGAGCTATTGAAGAAAGCAATGTCTTTGGATCAGACGCCAAAGACATGTGTCTAGTGTCAGGCTTGATGTTTCCACCGAAGTTCAAGATGGCAATGTTCGACAAGTACGAGGGATCCACTTGTCCAAAAGTTAATTTGATCATGTATTGCAGACGGATGGCTCCGCACATCGAGAATGATAAACTACTGATACACTGCTTTCAGGATAGCCTCAAGGGAGCATCGGCCAAGTGGTATCTGAGCTTAGACCAAGCAAAGGTACATTGCTTTCAGGATTTTTCTCATGCATTTATCCAACAATATAAGTACAACATGGATCTGGCCCTAGATCACCATTAGCTTCTCAGCATGATGCAAAAGAGTACTGAATCCTTCAAGGAATATGTGCAAAGGTGGCATAGGAGGACAACTCAAGTTGAGCCACCTTTGACTGAAAAAGAATTAGCCAATTAGTTTGTAGACACAGTCAGGCCTAAGTTCTATGAGAGACTAATCAACAGTGTCACAACAAACTTCTCTGACATTGTAGCCGTGGAAGTAAAATTTGAGGCAGGGTTGAAGAGTGATAAAGTATCAAATTCAACTGCTAGCTCCAGCACCGGTGCTACCAAAAAGCCAACCAGCAGCTTTCATAAAAAGAAAGAAGGCGAAGTGAGCACTGTGACACATAAAAAAGAGAGCACAAAATCAAAGGAATCAGCGACAACGGTATTAACAACCATCGTACATAGAAGCGGTGACACCGATCTTCAAATAACAAGAGGTTCAACAAGGGGAACCCAATCAGTATCAACAATATAATTGGCAACCGTACAACAATCAACAAAAGCAACCACCTCAAGCCCAGGCTTCTAGATCAAATTATCGAAGTGGGAAGCCAAGGATACAACCCATACCTATGAGTTATACGGAATTGTTCCCTATGTTGGTAGAAAGAGGGCTCTTCAGGACAAGGAAATTAGGTGCTCTGCCTAATCCTTTACCCCATTACTACAATCCAAACACGCATTTTCCTTTTCACGAGAATGTCGCAGGGCATGATCTGGAAGGTTGTTTTGCACTTCAACATATTGTCCAAGAATTAATAGAGAAGATATTGTCATTTGAGGACAATCACCCAAACACGAAGGACAATCCTCTACCAAATCATGGTGGGGTAAATGCCATAACCGAAGAAGGGGAAGAGCCTGAAATGAAGATAGTCACAGCGACCTCTAAAGTAAAGATACCATGGTAGAATTGCATAAAAGGCTTGCTTGAGCATGGGTACTCAAGAGTTCTCATGAAAACTGTGAGGAATGTAGACTGAATCCACAGGGTTGTGACCTTGTGCAAAAGGATACTCAATCATTAATCGATCAAGGAATGTTGCAGATTAGTAGTAGAAAGAAGAAGGAGGATGTGGTAGTAATTGAGCCAATGTTCAATATGCCTGGAGAATCCAACAAAAAAGCAGTTTTCATAAATAACAACAACCATGCAAGTCTGGAAAGGACCAACCCAGGTTCGACCCAAGAAGAGGACCGGGTCCTCACGCAAGAGGTATAACGCCTAAATATGATTATTCATGGTGTAATGAAATTATGGGAAAGAAGTAGGAAAACGTCACCAACATTGCTGGGGCAAGAAGAATGACCCGAAGTGGTCGAGACGGTTCCTCAATCAACCGCCTCCGTTCTTAAAGATGCTACCACTATACCTAAGGAAACCGCTCTGAAAGAAGTGATTTCTAATGAACCCACAGGAAAAGGGAAAGAGGTCATCAAAGACGATGAGGAAGAATTCTTGAGAATCATCCGGCAAAGTGATTATCGAGTGGTGGATCAACTTAACCAAACACCATATAAAATCTCCATCATGTCACTATTACTTAGCTCCTCAACAGATTGTTAAACCTTGATGATGATATTGGCGCAAGCCCATGTGACAAAAGATATTACAGTGGGACAGTTTGACTCAGTTGTTGCAAATATCATAGCATGCAACACCTTGAGCTTTGATGATAGTGATTTAATAGCTGAGAAATGCAAGCACAACCGTGCCTTGCATGTATCCATCAAATTTGAAGAGGACACACTTGCCCGAGTACTTGTTGATACAAGTTCCACGCTCGACGTGATGCCCAAGAGGACTTTAGCCAAATTGGCCTACCATGGAGCTGAAATGAGGCCTACCTCTCTAATTGTAAAAGCTTTTGACGGTTCGAGAAGAACTATGATAGGAGAAGTCGGTTTGCCAATCGTGGTAGGCCCTAGAGTCTTCGAAATCACTTTTCAAGTGATGGATATCGATCCGGCTTATATTTGCCTACTCGGAAGGCTGTAACACCCATTTTAATTATTTAATCTTTCCGGTGTTATTTTAATTCGGCATGTCTTTTGTGGGGATTATTTAAGAAACTATGGCCTTTAATATTAGTATAATAAAATTAATAATGATAATAATTGATAATTAATAGTAATGATATTATTATTAATATTATTATTATTATTATTATTATTATTATTATTATTATTATTATTATTATCAGAATTAAAAAGAAATGAGGAATAAGTGTCATAAGGGGTATTTTGTGTGTTTAGAAAGAAGAACACGATCAAGTGGGAGAGAAGAGTAAGGAGAGAAGAACAAGAACAAGAGGAACAAGAAGAAGGCCAAGGCTGTCGGATTCTTGGGAGGTTTCATCGATCGAAGCAACTAATCGAGGTAAGGGGGGAGAAACGGGTTAAAATTTGTAATTGCATGAATGGGGTAGTTGGGGATTCCTTAACCCCATAGGGATTTGGTGATCATGATTAAGATGTTGTAGTGTTCTGATTATTGTTTCCATGGATGAATTGTGTTTATGTTGTTAGGAATTGGTGAAATTCTGTTATTCCAGCCTTGCATGTGACTGTGTTAGGATTGTTGGGTGTTCTGAGTAGTTTACCGTTTAGGTCAAAAATGATTTAATCGGTAGAGTTGGTGATTTATCGGGTGAGGTCTGGAATAAATAGTGTGGTTTAGTCGTAGAATACTAGGCTAAGACTACTGGGACTGGTGTGGAGAATCAGACGATTTTTGAGCTTCTGTGAATTTCTGAACAGTGAGGTTTTTGTGAAATCGCAGGCATTCGCCAACACCTTCACTGAGCGAGCTAGTAGCGAGCATTCGCTAGGAATTCGCTAGGCGAGTTGGGTAGCAAACACTTCCAGTAGCCATTGTCTGCACTCGCTAGCAGGTTCGCTAGGCGAATGAGGCAGCGAGCGTTCGCTGAGGCCTCGATAGGCGAGTGAGCCAACGAGCATGACAAAATGTGATTTTGTGTTGTTTTTCCTTGTGATTCATTTTGTAGGATTCCTTGGGTTGTGATAGGTCGAGAGACGTTGTTTAGTGGTGAAGAGAGTATACTCGGTGTGGAAAGGCGCAATTATGAAACATCAAATTTAATTGACATAATTAAATGGTGGGTAAAATATATGATGCATAATGAGGTGATCAGGAGGATCGTATGTACTCGGTGTTCAATGTGATTTCCCTAATATTTAACTTGATTTATATAGTTGATTGGTGTGTATGTGTGTGTATATATATATATATATATATATATATATATATATATATATATATATATATATATATATATATATATATATATATATATATATATATATATATATATATATATATATATATATATATATATATATATATATATATATATATATATATATATATATATATATATATATATATATATATATATATATATATATATATATATATATATATATATATATATATATATATATATATATATATATATATATATATATATATATATATATATATATATATATATATATATATATATATATATATATATATATATATATATATATATATATATATATATATATATATAGGTATGATGTATGGTGATGTGATCAGTAGGATCGTGTGCACTTAGGGTGCTTGAGGGTTGTATGTTGTGCGTTTAGGGTTGTGCATAACATGGTGTCTTGGTAAGGTTGAATCATGTCTTAGTAGGAGCGTAAGTGATTCAACCATACTCTCTTATGATGTTTATGATGTGCTCCTTTGTGGAGGGTTGATGGCCCAATGTCCATCAGTGGTAATGTGCTCCTTTGTGGAGGGTTGATGGCCCAGTGTCCATCAGTGATGATGTTCTCCTTTGTGGAGGGTTGATGACCAAGTGTCCATCAGGGATGATGTGCTCCTTTGAGGAGGGTTGATGGCCCGATGTCCATCAGTGATGATGAGTTGGTACCGCATGCATGTGTTGGGTTGCATTCTTGCATTATGATATGTTGGGTTGATGATTGGATAGTAGGTCCTATTTGATGTTGGTGGGGTGATGATTTGTTTATTTACTGCCTTTTTATTCATGTATTTGATTACCGATAACTTTGATCATGTTTTTCTCACCCCTCTGTCGTTGTTGTGGTCAGTGCTTCTTTGGAAGTATAGATAATCCAGGTGCATAGCTAGCTTGGATAGTGGTGTGCGAGTCGAGTCCTAGGATGCTCTGATACGTAACACGGGACTTGGGAGTTTTTTTGGTTTATGATAAATTTGTTGCAGCTATGCAAGTAATGACGCAGGTGGTTGCTAATCAGAACCAAGTTGCGGGTGCGCAATTCAAAGATTTGGCACAGTTTCAGAGTAACAAGCCACCGACGTTTGAAGGGGTAATTTTGGATCCTGAAGCTGCTCAGAAATGGTTGAAGGCAATTGAGAAGATTTTCAGGATGATGGGTTGTAATGATGAGCAAAAAGTGAGGTTCGGTACTCACATGCTAGAAGGTGAAGCTGAGGCTTGGTGGGACAACAGTCGCTAGAGATTGGAGGCTGCAGGGACTGCTATTACTTGGGATGTGGTTCGAACTGGTTTTCTGGAGAAGTATTTTTCGGAAGATATACGAAGTGCTAAAGAGATAGAGTTTCTGGAGTTGAAGCAGGGTAATATGACTGTAGCAGAGTATGCTGCTAAATTTGAAGGGTTGGTACAGTATTGTCCTCATTACAATACTGAAGAGGCAATGACTTCCAAGTGTTTGAAGTTTGAAAATGGGATGCATCCGGAGATTAAGATGGGGATCGCTTGTCAAAAGATCAGGAATTATCCTGAGCTGGTAAGCAGAAGCAGAATAAATGACAATGACAATCGAGCCAAGATTGCACACTATATGGTTGTAAATGACCGTAAGGGTAAGCAGAGATTTGGTTGTACTCCTTATAGTGTTCCTGCTGATAAAGGAAAACATAAGGTTTCTGCTGATAAGAAGCCCAGAGAAGGGAGAGCGTCTGCTGGTGTAAAGTGTTTCCGATGTGGTGGTGCGGGGCATCGTGCCAATGATTGTCCTGATGAGGTGAAGAAGTGTTTCAAGTGTGGTAAGCCAGGCCATGTGATGGCGGATTGCAGGACTGCTATGCCTACCTATTATAACTGTGGTGAGAAAGGTCATATCAGTACACACTGCGAGAAGCCGAAGAAGTCTCAGGTGCCTCAGGCCAGTGGTAAAGTATTTGCAGTGGTAGGAACTCAAGCTGCCGGCGAGGAGTGTTCTATCAAAGGTACTTATTTTATCAATAATGTTCCTTTGACTACTATGATTGATACGGGTGCAACCCACTCGTTCATTTTTGTTGATTGTGTGAAGAGATTAGGATTGGTGCCGTCTACACTTGAGCATCGGGTGACTATTGAAACTCCCTCTATTGGTTCAGTGACTACTTCTTTGGTGTGTTTGAGGTGTCCACTGACTATTTTCGTCAGAGATTTTGGAGTGGATCTGATTCTGATTTGTCTGCCACTTGGTAAGCTGGATGTTATTCTGGGTATGAATTGGTTGGAGTTCAACTGAGTCTACATCGATTGTTTTCGGAAGGTGTTGTTGTTCCTTACTTCAGAAGAAGAAGTGTTGGTGGATTCCTTGTCTAATAAGGAATTGATAACCTTGTTAGACAACGAATCTAAAATGTTTGCTTTATTTGCAACATTCCCTGTTGACAGTAGGGCGTCGATGGAAGAGTTGGCGGTGGTGAATGAATTTCCTGAAGTGTTCCCTGATGATATTACGGAATTGCCTCCGACGAGAGAAGTTGAATTTAGCATTGATCTTATTCCTGGTACGAGACCTATATCTATGGCGCTGTACAGGATGCCGGCAGTGGAATTGGCTGAATTGAAATCTCAGATTAGAGGATTGTTGGATAGGAAGTTTATCAGACCGAGCGTGTCGCCGTGGGGAGCTCCAGTGCTGTTGGTAAAGAAGAAGGATGGTAGTATGCGTTTGTGCATCGATTACCGTCAGTTGAATAAGGTGACCATTAAGAATAAGTATCCTCTTCCAAGGATTGATGATTTGATGGATCAGTTGGTGGGAGCTCGTGTGTTCAGTAAAATTGACTTGAGGTCGGGTTACCATCAGATCAGAGTGAAAGAGAGTGATATTCATAAGATGGTGTTTAGAACTCGTTATAGACATTAAGAATATACAATAATGCCTTTTGGAGTGTCTAATGCACCAGGAGTGTTTATGGAGTATCTGAACCGAATACTGCATTCTTATCTGGATCAGTTTATTGTGGTGTTTGTTGATGATATACTGATTTATTCTAAGTCTGAAGAAGAGCATGCAGAACATTTGAGAATTGCGTTGCAAGTGTTAAAAGATAGTAAGTTGTTTGCTAAACTATCAAAGTGTGAATTCTGGATGAAGACTGTGAGTTTCTTGGTGCATGTGATATTTGGTGACGGTGTAGCGGTGGACCCATCGAAAGTGAGTGCAGTGTTGCAGTGGGAACCGCCGAAGACAGCAATGGAAATCAGAAGCTTTTTGGGTTTGGCAGGTTATTACCGAAGGTTTATTGAGGGGTTTTCTCGTTTGGCGTTGCCACTGACACAGTTGACGAGGAAGGATCAAGTTTTTGTGTGGGATGCTGCTTGTGAAGAAAGCTTTGAGGAACTGAAAAAGAGATTGACTTCGGCATCGGTGTTAATATTTCCAAATCCGAGTGAACCTTTTGTGGTGTATTCTGATGCGTCTAAGATGGGATTAGGCGGGGTTCTTATGCAGAACGGTAAGGTGGTGGCGTATGCTTCGCGGCAACTGAGGATGCATGAAAGGAATTACCCTACTCATGACCTTGAATTAGCTGCGGTAGTTTTTGTGTTCAAGATCTGGAGGCACTATTTGTATGGTTCGAGATTTGAAGTGTTCAGTGACCATAAGAGTCTGAAATATCTGTTTGATCAGAAAGAGCTGAATAAGAAACAAAGAAGATGGTTGGAATTCTTGAAGGATTACGATTTCAGTTTGAGTTATCATCCAGGAAAGGAGAATGTAGTAGTCAATGCTTTGAGTAGGAAAACAATTCATATGTCGGCTTTAATGGTAAAAGAAATGGAGCTAATTGAGCAGTTCAGAGATTTGAGCATGGTTTGTGAGTTTACGGCAGGTGGTGTGATGTTGGGCAAGTTGCAAGTGAACAATGATTTCTTGGATATGATTAGAGAGAACCAAAAGCTAGATGTGAAGTTAGTGGATTTGATGTCGGGAATAGGAAGTAACTTCGATAGTGACTTTAACTTGGATAGCACAGGTGTGTTGAAATTCAGAGGTAGGATTTGTGTGTCGAATAATGATGAGCTGAAGAAGTCAATTTTGAATGAGGGACATCGTAGTAGTTTGAGTATCCATCCGGGAGCTACGAAGATGTACCACGATTTAAGGAAAATATTTTGGTGGTCTGGTATGAAAAGAAATATAGCTTGATTTGTTTACGCTTGTTTGGTATGTCAGAAGTCGAAAGTGGAACATCAGAGACCCTCTGGAATGATGCAACTGTTGGAAGTTCCGGTTTGGAAATGTGATTGTATAACCATGGATTTTGTTACAGGTGTACCGAATACGGCGAGAGGATTTGACACTATTTGGGTGATTGTGGATCGACTTACGAAGTCTGCACATTTTGTGCCGATCAATATCAGTTTACCGTTAGGAAAGCTAGCAGAGATTTATATTCGGGTAATAGTGAAGCTTCATGGTGTTCCGTCGAGTATCGTGTCGGATAGAGATCTGAGGCTTACTTCGGAATCTTGGAAGAGTTTACAGGAAGCTTTGGGTACTAAGTTGAAGCTGAGTTCAGCTTACCATCCGCAAATTGATGGTCAGTCAGAGAGGACTATTCAGTCGCTGGAGGATTTGCTAAGGGCTTGTGTGTTGGAAAAGGGTGGTGCGTGGGATACTCATTTACCGTTGATCGAGTTCACGTACAACAACAATTACCATTCTAGTATTGGAATGGCACCGTTTGAAGCTTTGTATGGTAGGAGATGCAGAACTCCTCCGTGTTGGTATGAGACGGGTGAGAATATGGTATTGGGACTAGAGATTGTGCAGCAGACTACTGAGACAATTCAGATGATTCGTGAGAAAATGAAAGCGTCTCAGAGTAGGCAGAAGAGCTATCATGATAACCGGAGGAAAGAGCTGGAATTCAGTGAAGGTGATCACGTGTTCCTAAGAGTCAACCCAGTGACTGGTGTGGGTCGTGCGTTGAAGTCCAGGAAGTTGGATCCTAAGTTTATTGGGTCGTATCAGATTTTGCAGAGAGTTGGTGTTGTAGCCTATAGGGTGGCGTTGCCGCCTGAAATGTCGAATTTGCATGACGTGTTTGATGTGTCGCAACATCAAAGGTATGTCTCGGATCCATCTCATGTGATTCAAAGTGATGAAGTTCAAGTCAGGGAGAACCTTACTGTTGAGACGATGCCATTGAGGATCGAAGATCGTAAGATGAAGCAACTCCGAGGAAAGGAGATATCCTTGGTGAAAGTGGCTTGAGGAGGTGCTGCAGGAGGCAGTGTGACCTGGGAATTGGAAAGCAGGATGCGGGAAGCATATCCAGAATTGTTTCCATCAGGTAATTTTCGAGGAAGAAAATAATTAAAGTGGGGGAGAGTTGTAACACCCATTTTAATTATTTAATCTTTCCGATATTATTTTAATTCTGCATGTCTTTTGTGGGGATTATTTAAGAAGCTATGTCCTTTAATATTAGTATAATAAAATTAATAATGATAATAATTGATAATTAATAGTAATGATATTATTATTATTATTATTATTATTATTATTATTATTATTATTATTATTATTATTATTATTATTATTATTATTATTATTATTATTATTATTATTATTATTATTATTATTGGAATTAAAAAGAAATAAGGAATAAGTGTCATAAGGGGTATTTTGTGAGTTTAGAAAGAAGAACACGATCAAGTGGGAGAGAAGAGTAAGGAGAGAAGAACAAGAACAAGAGGAAGAAGAAGAAGGTCAAGGCTGTCGGATTCTTGGGAGGTTTCATCGATCGAAGCAACTAATCGAGGTAAGGGGGGAGAAACGGGTTAAAATTTGTAATTGCATGAATGGGGTAGTTGGGGATTCCTTAACCCCATAGGGATTTGATGATCATGATTAAGATGTTGTAGTGTTCTGATTGTCGTTTCCATGGATGAATTGTGTTTATGTTGTTAGGAATTGGTGAAATTCTGTTATTCCAGCCTTGCATGTGACTATGTAAGGATTGTTGGGTATTCTGAGTAGTTTACCGTTTAGGTCGAAAATGATTTAATCGGTAGAGTTGGTGATTTATCGGGTGAGGTCTGGAATAAATAGTGTGGTTTAGTCGTAGAATACTAGGCTAAGACTACTGGGACTGGTGTGGTGAGAATTAGACGATTTTTGAGCTTCTGATGAATTTCTGAACAATGAGATTTTTGTGAAATCGCAGACATTCGCCAGCACCTTCGCTGAGCGAGCTAGTAGCGAGCATTCGCTAGGAATTCGCTAGGCGAGTTGGGTAGCGAGCACTTCCAGTAGCCACTGTATGCACTCGCTAGCAGGTTCGCTAGGCGAATGAGGTAGCGAGCGTTCGCTGAGGCCTCGCTAGGCGAGTGAGCCAACGAGCGTGACAGAATGTGATTTTTGTGTTGTTGTGCCTTGTGATTCGTTTTGTAGGATTCCTTGGGTTGTGATAGGTCGAGAGACATTGTTTAGTGGTGAAGAGAGTATACTCGGTGTGGAAAGGCGCAATTATGAAATATCAAATTTAATTGTCATAATTAAATGGTGGGTAAAATATATGATGCATAATGAGGTGATCGGGAGGATCGTATGTACTCGGTGTTCAATGTGATTTCCTAATATTTAACTTGATTGATATAGTATATTGGTGTGTGTGTGTATATATATATATATATATATATATATATATATATATATATATATATATATATATATATATATATATATATATATATATATATATATATATATATATATATATATATATATATATATATATATATATATATATATATATATATATATATATATATATATATATATATATATATATATATATATATATATATATTTATGTATGATGTATGGTGATGTGATCAGTAGGATCGTGTGCACCTAGTGTGCTTGATTATTGTATGTTGTGCGTTTGGGGTTGTGCATAACATGGTGTCTTGGTAGGGTTGAATCATGTCTCAGGAGGAGCGTAAGTGATTCAACCATACTCTCTTATGATGTTTATGATGTGCTCCTTTATGGAGGGTTGATGGCCCAGTGTCCATCAGTGATGATGTGCTCCTTTGTGGAGGGTTGATGGCCCAGTGTCCATCAGTGATGATGTGCTCCTTTCTGGAGGGTTGATGGCCCAGTGTCCATCAGTGATGATGTGCTCCTTTGAGGAGGGTTGATGGACCGGTGTCCATCAGTGATGATGAGTCGGTACCGCATGCATGTGTTGGGTTGCATTCTTGCATAATGATATGTTGGGTTAATGATTGGACAGTAGGTCCTGTTTGATGTTGGTGGGGTGATGATTTGTTTATTTACTGCCTTTTTATTCATGTATTTGATTATCGATAATTTTGATCATGTTTTCTCACCCCTCTGTCGTTGTTGTGGTCTGTGCTTCTTCGAAAGTACAGATAATCCAGGTGTATTGCTAGTTTGGATAGTGGTGTGCGAGTCGAGTCCTAGGATGCTCTGATACGTAACATGGGACTTGGGAGTTTATTTGGTTTATGATAAATTTGTTGTATTCCTGTGACGTATCGTATTTTGGTGAACCTTGATGATGAATGAATATTTTGTGTAACTTGGCGGATGGTCGTGCATGATATATTAATGATAATTTTCCGCTGCTTTATTTTGAAAACCATATAAAGAAGTGTTTTGTTGAATTTGTAAATGTAATATCCCACTTTTGGAATGGAAACTCTTATAATTATTTGACTTAATCGCATTTTATTTTAATTTGGGAAGTGGGGTGTTACAAAGGCCATGGATACACACAACGGGCGCTGTCACATCCACTTTACACCAGAAAAGGAAATTTGATGGTAATGACCAGTTGGTCATAATTCATGGAGAAGAGGACCTGATGGTGAGCAACTTATCCTCCTTCAGATACATAGAAGCTGATGAAGATGCGCTTGAAACTGCTTTCCAAGTCTTGGAAATTGCCCACGCGGTACTGGTTGATGAGTCACCATAACCAGTGGTTCATCTTTTGCTTCCGTTTAGAGTATAAAGGCTACCATGAAGACAGGGCTCCCATTGGGATGAGGGGAGTTCATAGAAGTCAACGCTCGTGCAAAAAATGACAGACAAGGGTTGGATTACAAACCAACTCTAGAAGACGTACCTGAAGAGAGCATCATGAAGAAGAAGACTTTGGGAGAGATATTCACAAGCGGTGGACTGCAAGTGAATGTCGTCATAACTGAAGACGAAGAAACTGACCTTGAAAGCCTGGTGATCAGAGGCGGAGCAGCTTTGCGCAACTGGGAAACTGTGGAAATCCCTTCTTTTTACCTTTAGAGTAATGCATTTGCTTGTTAGCTTTATTTCTTTAAATTCCTGGTCTTGCCCAAGGTCAGTGAATCATTTGGTATGGACCACTTTGCAATTTGAAAAGATCTATGAATGAAAAAGTGTTTTTGTTAAAACTCTTGTTTTGTTTTCTCTTTATCATTTTCACTCTTTTTGTTAAAAGGAAAAATGGAAACTTTTTTGAAAACTTAAAATCAACCTATCATCTGCATGTCTGTGTGTGTGTGGCTGATCATTCTCAAATCTATAAAACCATGCAGAACACTTCCATCACCCATAGAATCCATTGATCATTCGGTTCCTTCTGGTAGTGGTCCATTTGTCTTTCAAGCCGAAGAAGAGAGCGATGAAGATTCAGAGGTCCCTGAAGAATTGAGGAGGATGACTGAACATAAAGATGCCTATCTTCAGCCATATAAAGAACAGATCGACATCGTCAACTTGGGCTCTGAAGAAGAAAAGAAAGAAGTTAAGATTGGAGTATCGTTAGGGTCAGAAGTCAAGAGCAGACTGATAACACTCCTCAAAGATTATGTCGATGTATTCACTTGGTCTTATCAAGACATGCCAGGGTTGGACACCGATATTGTTATGCACAAACTCCCTTTGAAGCCAGATTGTTCTCCAGTCAAGCAGAAGCTTCGAAGATCTAGACTCGACATGGCTCTCAAAATCAGAGACGAAGTCAAGAAGCAAATTGATGCAAGCTTCTTAATAGTATCGAAATACCCAAAATGGGTGGCCAACATTGTGCCTGTCCCAAAGAAGGATGGAAAAGTCATAATGTGTGTGGACTACAGGGATCGAAACAAAGCTAGTCCGAAGGAAGATTTCCCTCTGCCACATATTGACACACTGGTGGATAACACAGCCAGTTTTGCAGTATTTTCATTCATGGATGGATTTTCTGGCTATAACCAAATAAAGATGGATCCGGCTGACATGGAAAAAACAACCTTCATTACCCTCCAGGGCACCTATTGTTATAAGGTCATGCCTTTCGGTTTGAAGAACGCGGGAGCAATGTATCAACGAGCTATGGTCGCACTCTTCCATGATATGATGCATCAGGAGATTGAAGTGTACGTAGATGATATGATTGCAAAATCTCGAAATAAAGAGGCCCACCTGAGTCATTTGCTAAAGTTATTTGAGAGACTCTGAAAGTATTAGCTGAGGATAAATCCGGCCAAGTGAACATTCGGAGTTCGTTCTGGCAAGCTACTCGGATTCATTGTTAGTCAACGAGGAATTGAAGTAGATCCCGACAAGGTTAGAGCAATTCAAGAAATGCCCACTCCTCAAATAGAAAAACAAGTCAGAGGCTTCCTTGGACGGCTAAATTGCATCTCCAGGTTCATTTCTAACCTAACGCCTACCTGTACATCGATCTTCAAGTTGTTACAAAAAGATCAAGCGGTGGTATGGAATGAAAACTTCCAGTCGGCATTTGAGAAGATTAAGAAGTATCTACAAGAGCCTCCAGTATTAAATCCTCCGGTGCTAGGAAAACTGCTGTTCATGTACATGACGGTATTGGAAGATTCAATGGGTTGTGTCCTAGGCCAAACTGACGAGTCAGGGAAGAAAGAACATGCAATCTACTATCTGAGCAAGAAATTCACAGATTGCGAGAGTCGTTACTCACCTCTAGAGAAAGCTTGTTGTGCTCTAGCCTGGGCGGCCAAGCGTTTGAGACAGTACATGATTTGCCATACTACTCTAGTAATCTCCAAGATGGACCCAATAAAGTACATCTTCGAAAAGCCAGCTCAAACTAGAAGATTGGCCAGATGACACATGCTCTTGTTAGAGTATGATATTGAATACATCGCTCAAAAATCCGTCAAAGGCAGTGTCTTATCGGAACACCTTGCTGAGCATCCTGATGATGATTATCAATCGCTCAAGTTTGAGTATCCTGATGAAGACGTAATGTACACTCAGCATCAGAAACCAGAGCCCAGCCCTGAAGAAGGTCCCGAACCTGGATCCTGTCGAGAAATGATGTTTGATGGAGCATCTAACAAGAATGGACATGGTATTGGGGCTGTCTTGAAAAATCCAATTGGAGGGTATACTTCCGTCACTGCCAGACATTCTTTCTCCTGTACCAACAATATAGTCGAGTATGAAGCATGCATCTTGGGATTAGAAGCTGCTATTGACCTCTGTATCAAAATCTTGGAAGTGATCGGCGACTCTGCTTTAGTGATCTACCAACTCAGAGAAGAGCGGGAGACTCGAGATGAAAAATTGATCCCCTACAAAGATCACATTCTGGAGATGATTGAATACTTTGATGAGATTACTTTCAAGCATGTACCGAGAGTAGAAAATCACATTGCAGATGCTTTAGCCATGCTAGCATCAATGTGGAAGGTCTAGTTTGTTAACGAGGCACCTCTGATTTGCACCGAAAGAAGGATTGTGCCAGCATATGTAATGATGGTAGAAGAAGAGTCCGATAAGAAGCCTTGGTTACACGACATTAAGAATTTTCTTCAAAATCAAGAATATCAGGCTGACGCATCGGGAATCGACAAAAGAGCCATACGAAGATTATCATCCAAATTTTTCATCAGCAATGACATCATGTACAAGAGAAACCATGGCATGGTTCTACTCAGATGTGTTGACAAAAAAGAAGCAGATCTACTAATGACTGAAGTGCACGAAGGGATGTCCGACACTCATGCCGGTGGCCATGCCATGACGAAAACAATTTTAAGAGCTGGATATTTTTGGATGACCTTAGAGATGGACCGCATCCTCTTTGCACGAAAATGCCACAAATGCCAAGTCTATGCCGACAAAGTGCATGTTCCTCCGCACCCTTTCAACGTGATAACATCACCATGGCCATTCGCAATGTGGGGCGTAGACATGATTGGAGAAATAGAGTGAAAAGCTTCCGACGACCATCGATTCATCCTCGTTGCAATTGATTACTTCACCAAGTGGGTAGAAGCAACATCATATGCGAATGTAACCAAGAAAGTGGTCGCTCGCTTCATCAAGAAAGAGATCATTTGTCGATACGGCGTCCCTAACCAAATCATCACCGACAATGGATCAAATTGAATAACAAGATGATGAAAGAACTTTATGATAACTTCAAAATCAAACATTACAATTCTTCTGCATACATACAAAAAATGAATGGCGTTGTTGAAGCTGCCAATAAGAACATCAAGAAAATAGTACAGAAGATGGTTGTAACCTACAAGGATTGGCATGAGATGCTACCATTCGCTTTACATGGGTACAGAACATCAGTGCACACTTCGACAGGGGAAACCCCCTTCTCCTTGGTTTACGAAATGGACGTTATACTACCCATCAAGGTCAAGATACCTTTGTTAAGGATCTTAATGGAAGCCGAGCTCGAGGAAGCCGAATGGATAAAAGAGAGGTTCGATACATTGAATCTCATCGACGAAAAGAGGATGACTGCCATGTGTCATAGCTAGATTGACCAACAAAGGATGAAAAGGGTGTTCGATAAGAAAGTTCGTGTCAAGGAATATAAGGAAGGAGAGCTTGTGCTCAGAAAAATCCTACCAACACAGAAGGATAGGCGCGGGAAATGGATGCCCAACTATGATGGTTGTTTCGTAGTAAAAATCATTTTCTCTGGAGGGTCTTTGATTCTCGAAACGATGGATGGCGAGCAACTCAAATATCTCATCAATTCGGACGCGGTGAGAAAATACTACGTCTGAATGGGAAACCTAGAAGTTGAATCAAGCAAAAAAAGAGGCGTCTCAGCAAGTCAAAAGTCTGAAAGAACAATACAGGCGAATGCAGGGGCGAAGCACCATCAAAAGTTTTGAAGAAGATCAATATCTGCCATTCTCGTCAAAAGTAGAGAAACATATTGACTACTAGTTAGTAGGGTCGAATCATTGATAGATTTTTATAACCCCTTCCTGTTGCCATTTTTTTCAAAATTGTATTTGTTCCTGAGGCTTTACCATTTGTAAAGTTTCTCATCTATTAATGAAATCAGATTTCGGACCAATCATTGTTATGATCCATGTTTTTGTCATGTAAATTTCACTTATTCGTTAATAATGATTTTTGAAGAGAAAAATGTTTTGAAAAATTAAAATTTTGGTTTAAGAAAAACTAATTTCACAAAGCACGTAAAAACTCTAAAGGTGACATGACGGTATTACACTACTCTCATGAACAGTAGAAAGCCTGTTGCCCCCTCGGACCAAAGCTGCGCCCAACAACGACCCCTGCTACTAAGCCGAGATTCCTCTTTTGCAGGTATGCAAGATCAGTGTTTACTTCCAGAGAGTCGTTCTCTCCTCTATAAGAAGTTCCATCTAGATTAGTGACATCAGGACTCAATGTGATGGTTTCATCCTTGTGTTTCTTGCTTTGCTTCTTCCTTCTCCCTCGTGGGTCGGTCTGCATATGCATTCACATCATATCATTCGCATACGCATTTGTTTGCATTAATTTGGTTTCTGTTTGTTTGACTTTTGCCTTTGAGATCTGTTGGTCGTCACCAATCTCTTTGCTCCGTCCTGTTTGCCACGGGCTTGCGTTGCGGTGTCAGCCTAACTTTGTTAATATTTTTGTGATAAATGCTTTTATCCTCGACGGCTAGTTATGGCTAGCAATATCTGACATTACCTAGTGTTTACCAAGATGATTACTTGTTAATTTTTCTTATCTTTGAGATAAGGTCATTATCAACCTTGTTCTATAAGTCCAGTGTCTTGTACCCCAAAATTTGACCAACCTTTTCTTTCTAACTTGGCTTATGTTTCATATCATTTAGCAGTTGCATTTGTATAGCATTGGTTCTTGACAGGGGATCAAGATTGTTGTGCTCATCATTCAAGAGAGAATATTTCTTATTCAATCTCAAGCAAAGGTATTTGTTCAAGCCATCAAGAGACCATCACCATCAGAGTAGGATCTCAAAGCTCCTTAAGGGGAGAAAGTTTGTGTTTGGGTGCCACCTCCTATCTTGAGGATCTTTAGAGGGTTATGAGGTCATCCATTTGGGTAAGACATGATTCAAAAGCTCATTTTGCATCTTGAGTTTTCTTTATGGAGTTTTTTATGGTCATACAAATCATTGGAAAAGGCCTCAGTCCATGCATAAGACGTTAAGGTTTCATCTGGACAACCCAAAGTCTACTGTGGGCTTGAGAGGGTTCAAGACTTGATTCTAGGTCATGCAAGCTATGGGAAGTCATCATGAAGCATCTATAATTTCATGTTGAGATAAAATCAATAAGATTCAAGAGTTCAAGGAGTTACTAAATTAGGGTTTCAGTTGATTTCAGTGTAAAATCCCCTCTTTTAGTCTATAACTTCAAGGACAATTTTCATAATGATGCAAGTCCAATCTCATTTTCCGACAAACATGAGACTTGTTCATCATCTTTCAAAATTTATTTGAAGTAAAAGAACTCATCCATTGGGTTTGTACATCTCAAGTTATGGTATCAACAAGTTGGTGTCATCTGATGAAGAGATTTTTGAGGAACTTAAAGTCAACTCACTTCAAAGACATTTTTCAAAAGGAACCAAGCACCTCCTTACTTTTTCTCAAACATGAAAGTTGTTCCTCATTGTCTTAGATTTCAAAAAAGTCCTATAACTCATCATTCTCATTTGTGGAGCTCAAGTTATGTTCTTCACATGGCAAGGGTATTTTTGGAAACCTTACTTTAGGTCTTTCATTTCAATGACCATTTCCATGCACTTCAAGGCGTCAAATCCATTTTCAACCAACATGGAACTTGTGTCAAATTGCCTTAACATCATTTTGAACTCAAAATTCATGGCATTTGGTGGATTGTGTGATCATTTGAACCATTATAAGGTTGAAAACTTGATTTTTGGACATGATGTGGATTCCTTCCATTTCAAGGTACCAAATGAATTTGTTTTTGAACTTCTTCACACCATAATATCATCATATGATGGTCATGACACTCTTTACCTCTTTTGAACCAACATAGAATCATGTTACATGCCATTTTTCAAAATATCATATCATAAGGAGCATTTATCCTAACTTGGTGTAAGATGATTTCCAACTCACCAAACATCCCTAATTCATTTTCACACACCCATAGTGTTCATTTTTTGCTGACCAAGGGGTTGTACAAGAAGGAAACCCGTGTGTATACATGAGAGGGCATTTTTTGGCAAAATTTGAAATCAAGTGAATAAGCCAACATGGCCCTGCATGGGACCTTAGAACCCATCATATATAAGCTTTGAATGAAGCCCTAATGGTAGGAAGGAAGCTTGTTGCGCAGAGAGGAGAGAATCACTCAAAAATTCACAAAATATTCTTCTCTTCGAATCTCATTTTTCCTTGAGTTTTTCTTCAAGTTGTGGCTCATTTCATCATCATTAAAGATCAAGGAAGATTTTGGAAGCACCAGAGCAAAGCTCGCATTAAGTTTGAAGGGCTAACGGAGCAGCTCCATTTGGTAATTTTTTCAATCTTTGAACCTTCATTCTAGGAACTTTTTAAGGATCATTTGGCTTGCATCTGAAGTCCTATCTAGTATAGGCAATGTATGGATAGTTTTTGCATCTGTTTGAAGTGATTTCAGAATGTGTAGCATTTTTTCATGGCTTGTTTTACCCTAGTTCTAGGGACCTTTTTTAAAAATGGAAGGTGGATTCATGTTCTGCATAGCAAGGGCTTCAAAATGGTACCATAGGTTTCAATTTTTATCATGTTTTGATTACTGAAACCCAGCGGGCCTCCCGGAGAAGATGACCGAAGCCCTAGCTCCGACGTCTAAGTCAAAGCTGAAATGGCCTGATGATCGGGAGTTGACCTTCGCATGTGGCAGCTGACCTGCTCGCGTGTCACTCTGATTTTGGTTTGCTTAAGTGGAACACATCGTTTCACTTAAGTTTTGATTTCTGATGGCTATTGGGCTTAGTCATTTTGATAATGACACCCCCTTTTGGGAGGCCCAGGCGCGTTGCAAAGAAATTAAGTTCATAGTCCATTTGCTGATACACCCTCTTCCTATTTTAATTCATTTTATTTTCTTTTATTTTCCATTTCAATTTTAATCATTTAAAATTAGTTTTACACATTCAAAAAATCCCCAAAAATATTATTCTGACATTTTAGGATGTTAGGATATTTTTCCATATTTTTATTTTATTTTTCAATTATTTTTGATATTTTTAATGCAATTAATGATTAAATGTGTTTTTCGTTTGTACCTTGAATTCAAATGGATCATTTGCCCTCATTTAAATATCCCCTAAGACCAAATTTCCTCTCCCACTTAGGTGTTGGATTTAGTTATTTTTTAGGGTTGATTTGAGTTATTAATGGTCATTTTTCAATCATTTCTCATTGGCTTTTTATGGACCCTCGATAAACACTCGATAAGTGGAACACCTTGCATTGTTTTATACAATTGGTGGTACTTTGAGTTGAATTTTTCCATGAGCTTTTGCATATTGACTTTTGATTGATTCAACTTGGTTTGAGTGATTTATTTGGGATTCATTGGAGTCTCCTTATATTTTTTTGTGAATATCTCAAGTTCAAGTCATTTTAATCATGTGTATGCATACATTCTTGGCCTAGTTTTTGGGATATGATCATGAGTGATCCCTTGAGCACCTCTTAAGCCTTGTTCACTTTTGTTAACATGCTTGAGGTGCTGCCTTGCATGTTTAAAGGTTAATTGCATGTGTACCTTGTGTCACAAGTTTCTTTTTGATCATGCCTTTCCACTTGTTTAAAGTGTGAGATGTTTAGATGGACTTTGGTCCTCTAATTGAACTTGATCATGCTTGTCTTTGCTTGATGTTCTAATCTTGAATTTGAGGTATACCATTTTTGTTTCACTTCTGCCCTTAGTGGTTTTGATGCTTGTTCATGATGCTTTGGTGATGTGGTTTCACTTTGAAAATTCAAGCAAGCACACGATGGATGTTATTCCCAAGGTTATAACATCCACTGTGACATCTGCTACTTAATAGCTAATACTCAGTAATAATAAAAGCAGTAAAAAACTCAGCAATTGTTTACCCAGTTTAGTGTCAACAACACATACATCTGGGGGCTACCAAGCCAGGGAGGAAATTCACTATCAGTAGAATCAATTCAGAGTTAAACCTCTAGTTTTCACTCCTCACTTAATCCTTACCCAATGACATTTCAACCTAGAGGAGACACTCTAGACCTGAGTATACCCACTCAGTCCCCCTCAATCACACAACAGTGATATCAAACAATTACAAAATTCAATATAAAGAGACACTTCATACACACCTTGATCTTGCTTTACAGCTTTGATCAAGGAACTCACACACTCTTGCTTCAAAGCTTCGAGTAAGACATAGCCTAGAATCTACCTATCCAATGCAAATCATCCACCAGACAATTTCTTGGATTACAAGTATTCCTAGACAAAATTCACTCGTGAAGACTAGCCTTCTTCACTTACAAGGACTTTGCAATCTGCACTCTTTCTTCTTCTGTTGTAAAGTGCTGCTATTCAGGATTGCATCTTCTGATCTTTATAGCAGTTGTCAGTCCTTTTGGGCCTTAGTGCATTAATTAGGTTTTATCCATATCAAAACCTATTCTCAAAGATCTGCACACTTGCCACTTAATTCAGGGATCTTCTAGTTTGCCTAGGGCTTCTAGAAAGTCTCCTGATATCCAGCTTGAGCACTTATTCTGTTTCCTAGTTTATAGATACCAGAAAAACAACCTTGCCCGCTGGATGTCATACGTTCAGTGTTATGACATTCTGTATGACATTCAGCTAAACTAAGTTAACTTATAGTTAACTTGCCCTGCACACACATCATTAAGTATGTCCTAACAATCCGTATGACATGCATGCACATTCTAAAGTTTTGCCACAAAATGCAGCCAATCAAGAGCACTTACACACTTTGAATTTTTGTCATGAACACTTGCATTCTTTTGAGTTGTTTTGATGCATTTCTTTAATTGGTCTTTAAGTAAGTGTTTGGTTGAGTTGGCTATGAGTTGGTGGCTCCGCCACACTCTTTCCTCCCTCACTTATTTTTTTGTGCTTTTGTGTTAGCACCTCTCTTTTGGTGATGAGTGATGGTATTTGGTTGTAGGAGTTTACCTCTCCCATTTCATCTCTTCTCTTCTTGACTTGTTAAGTCATCCCTCTTGTTGACTTGTTTAAGTCTTCTCTTGTTTTTGTTATGTTGCATCTTCTCATGTTTTCATTTGTGCTTGCATTTCACACCTCTCTTCATCTTTAAAGACTTGTTTAAGTCTTTCATCTCATTTTCATCTGTGATTGTCTATGTGTGATGTTTACTTGTGCTTCTTGCCATGATCCCTTAGGATTCCTAGTCCCTCTGTTTAAGATGGGAGTAGGAGAGACGTTAGGCTTTCAATCCTTTGCATGTTAACATTAGGTAGTATCCCTTTTCATCCCAACTTTAGAACCATCTTACATGACAACATTAGGGTTTATCAGTTCCCCTTAGAGTCTTGTGTCTTCTCTTCTCATCTCAGAATATCTTAAGACACTTAATAAAGGATAACAATTGTTGTACACTATGAGCCTTAAGTACATAAGGAATGATAAGTGGGAGGCCTCCTCTCACATTGTCTAGAGTGTTTAGTGTATGCCCTTTGGGCGATATGCGACACATTCGCTCTTATGTCATAGTCTTTAGTGCAACATGAGTTACAAACTAACTCAATTCACTTCTTCTAAAAAACACAAACAAAAATCAAACCTTTTTATCCTTCGGGATTGTTCAAACCTAATTTTCATAAAGAATATGTTACATTTCCGTTCTACCGCAAACAGGCATCGCCCCTAACTGCTGGAATTGAAACGTAACGTTACTCATAAAAACACTTAAACCAACCAGTGGTCCTGTTATCCCGAACTACGTTTGCTCTGATTTCTCATACTAGATGAGGATACGTAGGCACAAGACGGCGATGTCTAGGCGAGCAACCTTCCCCCCATCACCCGTAGTTTCCCGAACTACGTTGACTCTGACTTTCCCATTGCATGGGAGAATACGTAGGCATAGGGCGAAGATGTCCTATCGAGTCTGTTCTTTCCGCTTACCCCCGTTTAGCAGTAGCTTTTAGATATTTTTCACCCATAGAGTAGACAACAAGTGTGGATCCCGTTGAGTACAACGGGCATGAGGGGTGCTCATAGCTTCCCCTTACGTAACCGACTCCCGAACCCTAGCTTTGGTTGCGATGACCTGTCTTTCCCTTTCTCTTAGGTTTTCTTCGATCGTTTCCTTTCCCTGTCTTTTGTGATAAATAACATTCGGTGGCGACTCTTCTGTCTAGTTTGCCGGCCACCTTTTTCGCAGTAGTGACACAGTGGTTACTGGAATTGCATTGATTATGTCCAATTGTTATTAGAATCCTTTGATTCAGTTATTACCAATCCTCGTTGAAGTCTAGTAGTTACTAGCATTGAACCTTAATTGTTATTAGTATTTGAGTTAGTTGTTACCAATTTCCCCCAGTAAGTCCAG
Source organism: Lathyrus sativus (assembly GCA_963859935.3). Lineage (NCBI taxonomy): Eukaryota > Viridiplantae > Streptophyta > Magnoliopsida > Fabales > Fabaceae > Lathyrus > Lathyrus sativus. Next base: position 5,806,763 of record CAWUDS030002219.1, on the reverse strand, counting down.
TGGTTACTGGCATCGTCTAAAATCCAATTGTTATTGGTACCTTTATTTGGTCATCACCAATCTATGAAAGTCTAGTAGTTACTGACATCGTTTAAAATCCAATTTTCATTGGTATCTTTGATCTGGTTGTCACCAATTCCCCGTGCAAATCTAGTTGGTTACTGGCATTGTTGAAATCCAATGATTATTTGTATTTGGTTCGGTTGTTACTGATTCCCCCATTTGAAGTCTAGTAGTTACTAGCATTGCATTGAAAATCCAATTGTTATTGGTACCTTTATTTGGTTGTCACCAGTTCTTTCTAAGACCAGTGGTTATTGGTATATCTTGATTTGGTTGTTACCATCTCTTTCTAAGACCAGTGGTTACTGGCATTGATTGAAAATCCAATCGTTATTGGTATCCTTGATTTGGTTGTTACTAGTCATTTGAAGTCCAGTGGTTACTGGCATTGCTTTGAATCCAATTGTTATTGGTACCTGGATTTGGTTGTTACCAATATTTCTAAGTCTAGTGGTTGTTGGCCCCACTTTAAATCCAATTGTTATTAGTATCCTTGATTTGGTTGTCACCAATCTTTGAAAGCCCAGTGGTTACTGGCATCGTTTAAATCCAATTGTTATTGGTCCTTTGGCTTGGTTGTCACTGGTTCCCCTTTGAAATCCAGTGGTTACTGGCATTGCTTAAACCCAATTGTCATTGGTATCATTGCTTTGGTTGTCACTAATCTTTGAAAGTCCAGCAGTTACTGGCATCGTTTAAATCCAATTGTTATTGGTATTTGGCTCGGCTGTTACTGACTTCCCCAGTCTAAGTCTAGTGGTTACTAGCATCGTTTAAATCCAATTATTATTGGTATGAAGATCGGTTGTTACCAAATCCCCCAGCTGAAGTCCAGTGGTTACTGGCATTGCTTAAAATCCAATTGTTATTGGTACCTTTGATTTGGGTTGTTACCAACCATTCGAAATCCAGTGGTTACTGGCATTTGTTTAAATCCAACTAGTATTGGTATCCTTGATTTAGTTGTTACCAGTCATTTGAAGTCCAGTGGTTATTGGCATCGTTTAAATCAATTGTTATTGGTATTTGGCTCGGTTGTTACAGATTCCCCATTGAAGTCCAGTGTTTACTGGCATCGCTTAAATCCAATTGTTATTGGTATCCCTAATTTGGTTGTAACCAATCTTTCTAATCCTTATAGGTCTAGTGATCACTGGCATTGTGTGAAAATCCAATCGTTATTGGTATCACTGTTTTGGTTGTCACCATATTCTCTTGAAAGTCTAGTTGTTATAAGCATCCCCAGGAAGTCCAATAGTTACTGGCACTGTTTTAAAACCAATTGTTATTGGTAGGAAGTTTTGGTTGTCACTAGTATCCCCAGAGAAGTTTTGGTTTCCCCAGTCGAGTCTCGGAGATCTGGTGGTTACCAGCATCCCTGATGCGTCTGGTCTTGTTTCTAGTCTTTTCCTAAAGATCCTATTCGAACTCTTCGTTATAGGAAATTCCTCATTTGGTTAGGCCCCAATGAGAATCATGTCTCTGGTCCCTTTTGCTTCCCCAGTCGGAGTCTGGGTTTGTTGTCTTTTCTCCCATTCTATGGCTTCTCCCTCGATGCATTTCACTGTTGGAGGTTTGCATTTCCCTAGTGAATATTTGTCTTCCCCAGTGGAGTTCATGTCCCTACATGGAAGATCCCCTTTAAGTACCATCACTAGTCATGTATGAACTATTGATTGTTATGCCTTAGATCTTTCCCCAGTATGTCGGGTCCCCTATGAGTAGTTACTCGTTGTATTGTCATTCTTTTATTTTGCTCGTGTGTCAGCATTTGCTTGCATCTCAAGCATCATAAAGCATCATTTAAAATTCATTGCATGTTAGCAGTTTTCCTTTTGCATACCATAGTCTCTAAGGGAAAAATTTTCGATTTGCTATATTTAAATACCTTTCACTATGATTCTATGAGGATTGTTATCTCTCATTGCCATCTGGTGAAGATATTTAAATAGGGACAACTGTTATATCCCAAATTTTGACCCTTAGATCTTCATCATCATTTTAGGAGCATCATCAGTTTCTTATCTATCCTTAACCTATTTCAAGTTTGTCTTTGTCAAGATGCAGATGAATTAGGGTTTTATACAGTCAGGAATCGGGGTTTCAATTGTTTGATTTGTCAAGGTCTTGGACTTATTCTCCATGAAGCAACTCCCCACATCATCAAGAATTCTATATTGGATCAAGTATGAATCCAATTTGAGGTTGTCACTCAAAGAAGAAGAACAGTGTAGTCTAGGACTCCCGATTAGGGTTTCTAATTAGGAAAAGTCAATTGTAGTTTGACTTTTGATTTAAATGGTACTCCAATGATGGGATCTTGGTCCATGAAGGTTATATGACTCATTGAAGTCCACTCAAGAAGTTTCAAGACCAACAGGGTTTTGACCCAAAATTGAAAGCAATCATGATCCTAATGTTATATCACACCTAGTCACGAAGTTTGGTGACCATTCGATCAAGGATCGAAGAGTAATTGAAAAATCGGGAAATCAGGGTTTTAAAAGGGGCAAGACCATAACTTCCTAACCACACATCCAAATGGAGTGGTTCAAAGCTTCTTGGAAAGGTTTTGAGGAGTTCTACAAAAGTTAAAAATCGACCTATATGCAAAAGATGAATACCATTGGAGTTATGATCAAAATTAATGCAAGAGGGAAAAACACTTTTCAAGTCATGTTTTCAGCCAACTCCAAGGGTGTTTTTGACCTAGTTCCACTTGGAATTTGAAAAACCCCAAAACATGAAAGTTGTAGAGCATGATGAGGGCTTTCCAAAAAGTACAAGAACTCCTCCATAGAATTTGTGCCTAGGAGTTTCGAAGGAGGGAAGTTGGGGTCCAAACACTTGAAATGCACCATTTCAAATTTGTCATAAACCAACTTGCTAACCATCTAAGTGATTTTCAACCATTGATTAACCCTTGGTATGATATTTATAATGTATGATGAGTAGAAATGCAGAAGGATTGAAGGATTGAAGAGCATGGCAAGTTGTCAAGTCAAGTTGCATTATTAAATTCAAAGAAATCTAAGAGGAAAGAGAAACTTTTCTTGAAGAAAATCTGCAACATCAGTCCCCCTAGTCCCTATCCACACTTCAATCACTTCAAAATGCCTTTATAAAACTTGTCTTAGACATCACAATGAGTCAAGAACCATCAAGACCAGCTGCATCAAGATCTTGGACAGATTTGCTCCATTTTTCCCTTCAAAAGCAAAAATTCCAAATCTTCCTCACTATTGATCTCTTGCCTTTGCCTATAAATAGAAGAGCTTCTATAAATAAAAAAACACAAGATGAACCA
>CAWUDS030002219.1:5638178-5802893 GCA_963859935.3 Lathyrus sativus | reverse complement strand
CATACTTTTTATATGTTCATCATGTTTGAATGAATGCTTATGTATGCTTTTAGCTTTGTTAATTTATTCCCCAAGTGATGGAACTTGCTATTTTTCATAAAATTGCCTCATTCCTTTCCCATTCCAAAGGAAAGTCTCTCTATTGACCCTTGTGTCATAGATAGCTCATTACCCTCTCTTTTGACTTTGTTAAGTCATCTCTGAACCATAACTTAGTTAAGTTAGAACCCATAGCCATTATAATTTTGATTTAAGTCTAAAAAAGTACCCCTTGTTAGGAGGATCTTTAAATTAGAACTTTAAGATAGAGTTTGTTAACTCTAGGTAAGAATCATTGTCATGATTATTTACTCCCTCTCTTGGCTTTTGTAAAATTCAATCCCTTTGAGTGTACAACTTAAATTAGAGAGTTTTGTTAAACTCTATGCAAGCATTGTCATGTTTGCTTCCCTTTGAACCTTGATCATAATCAAGTGTTCATCTATCCCTAATGAGGTGAACTTCGATTGCTCAGATTCTATCCTAGTTAGGATACGTAGGTAGAGGATGCGATATCTTTGGGAGCAAATTTAGAAACTATCTTTAGGTATTTACCTACACCTTATATCCAATCACAAAACCATAGCAAACATTTAGCAAGTATAGCATACAAACATACAAAAGGTTCTTGTAGAGTACTACAGATGTTTAGGATGTGAAATACCTACCCTAGGCATAACCAACCCCCAATCCCCAAATCTTTAGCATTGTTGTTACATCGCACAAAAGGTCTTTCTTTCTTTAACCTTTCCTTTAGATAAATCAAAGTCCCGTTGTTAATTTAATGAATTAAGGTTCAAGTTAATCAATAGCTTGACATCACGATTCTCACCGCAACACTATCCCCTCAAGCATGATGAAAATTATCTATAGGGCATGGAGAAGCTCTTTTTAGGGTGGCTTGAGGTCATAAATGCAAGATTGCATTGGTTGGCACAAAGATTTCAAAGATACAAGGCCAAAGTTGTCATTTTACAACATTCTTCCCATACCTCTTGCTCAAGACACTTGCCTATAAATTGAACCTCATTCTCACATCAAAAGGACACCAGTTCATTGCTAGAAACCAGCTAGAACTCTCTCCCCCACCCAATCACCAAATTTGTGCAAGTTTGAACCAAGTTTCAAACCACTTCCAAATCTGCCTTGCATTTTCCCTTCAAAAACCTTTTCCAACTCAAACAACACTTCAAACACATCACAAATGATGTGTTAGAGTTATCCAAAACCTCACCTTAGCCAGAAAACCATCCAAGCCAAAAGTCAACTTCCAAAACCTCATTTGTTGACTTTTTTGCATTTTGAAGGGCAACCTTTAAACCATTGCATTTCCTTGAGTTACAAGACCACTCACACTTCACATTTGACATATACAAACTGTCCATAAGTGATTCACACTTCTGTAACAAGATTGGAGCAAGTTTGCTTTGGAAATCGTTTGATTTTTTGGTGTTTTCTTCACTATCAAGGCATTCTGCCCACTAGCTTGGTTGGAGGTTACTTAGAGCATCTTCTCATAACCCTTGTAGCATTTGTAGACCATCAAAGAGCTTTGTGGATCTATGGTTTTCTTTCTTCCAATGTTTGCAACACAAGGCTACAAAAGGTAAGGCTACAACTTGCGTTTCTCATGCCATCTTGAGTTCTAGCCATGAATTTGTATTGAACATTGCTTGAACAGGTTCTAACAAGTTCTCAAAGTCATCAGTTCATCTTTCAGATATTATCAATTTCCCAATTACTCGATGGTTAATAATATTCTCAAGAGAACCTCTTTCGAGTGTAGTATCGCGTATCAACTATTTTGGGTCTACACTCTCATAGTCATTGCACTACGTTCCTAACAAGGCCAAGTGGGGTTAAAGGGGACTAAGGGTTCTTAGCTTTGTAGGCTCAATCAAGAAATAGTATCGTTTTCACAATATCTTGATCAATAATACTTATTCTTAAAAGTGCCTCCATTGAGTGGTGATTTCTCAAGTTAGGTTGATCGAGAATCAACTCCCTATAAGCTTCCTTGAATATACCACCTTCCTATCTTATTTTTATGCTCAAGTCCATGTTGGGATTTATCTCACCACATAGAAGGTAACCACCCATAAAGAACAACAAGACAAATAAGTAGCAAGCAAAAAAAATAGCACAAATATAAGCATGTTAGGCTCAACCCTCTTGGAACGTCATCCCCTGTGAAGTCGACATTTTTGTTGCAGTGAGAATTGGATATCAAACTATTAATTAACTTAAATTACAAATCCTTGAAATTTGCCACCGAACATTTTTATCCAAGGGAAAGGGAAAAGATCGTATAAAACCCTAAGTTTGAAATGTAACAAAGATGCTAAGAGATCTAAGGTTCGGGGTTGGTTATACCTAGGGAAGGTGTTAGCATCCAAATCATCTACAGTACTCTATAGAAACATCTTTCTATGTTTTATGTTATTGTTTGCTATTTGCTTTATGATGTTTGGTGCTTAGGTTTTATTGGTGAGGATAGGAACCTAAAGGTTTATTACTAAGTATGATCGCCAAAACTTCGCGGTCTTGTGCCTACTTATCCTTACAAGGATGGAATCAGAGCATTTATAGTTCACCTTACTAGGGATGAATGAACACTTGATTATGATCAAGGTTCAAAGGGGGAGGTAAGTGTTATAGCCTTAACAGTTACATGATTTAACAAAGTTAAGAGAGTTGTAAATTCTACCATAAGTCCAAGTTATAAGACCTAATGACTCTAACAAGGTCAAAGGGAATTGGATATTACTAAAATACCTATGACATTTAGTCAATGAAGTATTATTTCCCTTGGATTTGGGAACAAAAGGCAACAAAGGAGGATAAAATCTAACAAGATAGCATCACTTGGGGAGTAACTTGACAAAGTTTAAAAAAGTATGAAGCACGGATGAGATGAACAACTATGATATTCAAACATGATATCAATTACAAGTATTCAAAGTAACATTCAAACATGATGTTAATTTCGTATAATAAAGTTAAAGCACATGGTTAAAACCAAAGCAAGAGAGTACATGTGACAACATCTAAGGTGATGACTTGACAAAGTCATAAAAGATAAAGGTAACAATCAATGAACATATTCAAGACTTAATGAAGTTACAAATCAACCTGGTGACAACTAAAATAAGTTCATACAAGAAAAGATGTTACAACACCTAAACATACATGAGTTATAGTTCTAACAAGACCAAAGCATCATGGATGACAAGTTCAAGTATACAAATTAAGATAGGCATGGATTAGAGTTTACTAACACCTCTTAATCATGAATACAAGACAAGTATGAACAAGTTATAACAACACTTAATTATGAATATAATTTAACATGGATAAGTTGTAACAACACTTAAACATGGATAAGATGAAGTACAATATGCATAAGTCAAAACATCACTTAACCTAGAATCATTCATGGTTCAAAACAAACATGAAAAAGTCAAAACATTACTTAAAATGTATAGAGATACAATAGTTCAACAAAGAATGGATATGGATATCAAACATGAGTAAGGTTAATCAAACTTGAATGGATAAAGCATGGTTCAAACATGAAACATACAAGTTAAGGAAGCATATTGAAACATGGTTTAAGTTAAACACCACTTAATCATGAATACAATTTAAGACATTCAAGACAAGTATAGGTAATAACCAACGCATACTTGAGAAGAGAGACATGTTCATAACAATAACATGTGGATGGGGATGCAAGCACATAAAGGGTGACATGTGAGCATGCATATAGATGACATGGTATGCTTTAAACATCATGTAGTCATATGAACAAGTTAAGACATTACTAGAACTTTTAATCATGGATACAAGTTGAACATGTTTAGAACAAGTAGGTAACAACCAAACATACATGTTATGGATCCAAACATGGTCTTAAACAAGATAAAGACATCACAAAAATCTAGACATATAATCATGTATACAAAGTCACATCTAGGACAAAAAAAAAAGTATTTAAGAACACTTAAACATGGTATGATTGACACAAAGACATATATTCACATCAAGTTTCATGTAAACATGGAGGGAAGTCACATATCAAAGACAAAAGTGACCAAGAAAGACTCATAGTATAATCAAATTTTCAACATACATTTACATGTAAACATACACCTAAAAATATATCAAAATCAAGTTTAAAACAAGGATTTACAATTTCACAACATCATACATGGTCTATATAAAGTGCAAGAGGTTCATACAAATCAATGTACACAAAGGAAATCTATGGAATCAACCAAATAATCAAGAGAAGACCTAAGAAAACCCTAAAAAGTCACTTACTTTGAACACACATGAGTGCAAGAATTTTTTTTTGGAAATTTCTTTTACAAACAGACAGTAGACATCCTCATGAACATTTATCAAAAAGAATGGCTCAAAAATCTTTTGGGGTGAAGAAGTTATGGTGTTTTCAATCTGTGAAGAAAATGAGAAAAATAAGTGTTTAAAAAAAGGAAATGGCCTTGGTGGCTTTTGAACCCACGCCATGTTGGATTATATCACAAAACATAGCCAGTTGGGCCAATGCTCGCATGTGATAATCATATGAAAGCATAAATATATATTTGAAGACAACTTCATAATTTCAAAGCAAAATAAAATTGCACAAAGTAGCAAAAGCGTGGTCAGCCATACTCGAACCCAGGACAAGAAAGACAAGAGAGTGCTGAAGCGCGCATGTTGAACCACTAGGGTGGTGATACATCCATTGTATTACCCCCATCCAATTAATAATATACTAAGCATTCATCTAAAATATGAACCAAATGCCCCATCATCTTCTTCCTTCCTCCCACCCTCCATTTTCAAACATTCAAAATTCCTAACTCTCTGAATACTAATCCAAATATCATGCTATAAAAATGAAAATCGTGTGTTTTTCAATGAGGAACTTAATGGAAGTAACTAATTTTATTAATAATGTCTCTAGCTCAAAAATTTATTTTTGCAACACATGAACCCTAAATCTGAAGTTTCACATACACATTCACATATATTGGGAAAATAATACAAGCAACATAACCAACAAGTTTCATGTTCAATGTACATCAAGATATAACATGATTCAAGGAGTTTCAGTTATGAGCACATACCTCTTGAAGCAAAAATTTGAATTTCCAAGCAAGCTTCTACATAACTATTTCAATGACTTGGATTACTTCCTTGGACCTCCTTGAACCTTTTTGGATGCTTAAGACTCAATTGAACGAACTGGAATAGGTTGTGTTTGTAACACCCCAAATTTTATTGGAATATTTATTTAATTTATTTAAATAAGAATATTCGCATTTTTGGTAATTTTTGGGGTTAGTTGTGGATTACTGAGAATTATGGATTTTTGGGATTATTTATTTAAATAATAGTATATAATATGAATATATTAGTATTATTATTAATTTAAATAAATATAAATTAAATAAGGGCAAATTGGACAATTGAGGAGGAGTTACTAAGGGTAATATTGGGAAAGCCCAATTTTGAGGCCCAAAGTTAGGTTTAACAAAATGGGATTGTGATGGGATTAGGATTCATTTTGTTAAACCGTGAAAAGAATTGAGGCCAGAGCTCTGAGAAGGAAGAATTGAGGCAAAAGTTTCGAAAGGTGTTCTGAAAGATTTGAGAAGGCTTAGAGTCGACAATTAAGGTATGGGAGTATTACCTTCATTGTTTTCAATGTGTAATTTCAATGTATTTAAGGCCGATTTAAGGGTTTGAGTGTTTGAGGCTGATTATGAGATAAAGGGAATTTGGCCTTTGTGGCCTAAATCTATTATTGAGATTTTAACCGTAGGGATTTATTTGGGTTAAGGGAAATTAGGCCTTCGTGGCCAAAACTCTGATTTGACATTTGCCTAACCCCGTAGGGAAATTGGATAGTGAGGAACTCTGATGGTTATGGTGTAATGGTAGGGATTTATGGGATTTAGAGCGTGAATATGATACGGGATTGGCCTAATAAACTGTAGGTTTTGTGCCTTTATCACCGTAAGACCTTAGGGATGATTTAGGATGTCTCGGGGGCATTGGGGAAGTGAATCGTGGGACTTTTTGGTTGATTTTAGGTCCTGGTGCGTAACAGCATTTTACTGTCATCCCGTTGTTCGCACAGTGAACGATTTCGTCCCAGACTCGCATTGCGAAGAATCCTTCGCATAACAAAGAAACTCGCCCCAGACTTGCGCAACGAACGTAGCAAAGTTTCGTGAATTCTAATTTTGTGCAGTGATGCCTTGATATTTTGATGCTTTGATTTCTTTGATGAATTAATATGAGTATGACTGTGATTTCTATGTGATTTGTACATGATTATATGATGTTTCCTATGATGTAATGATTGATGAACTATGATAATATTTCCATGAGTTTTGATGATTCTATGATGATATGATTTTTAATGATGATGATTATGATGAATGATGATGCACCTATGATGTTATTATGAGGATGATTATTAACGTGTGCATCATGCATTCATGTGCATCCGAACTTCGGTTCAGGACCTTGATTACTTTGGCTTCAACCCCATTGTATGGATGTGAGGTGTTTTTATGTGCTCCAGTTCTCAAGTAGAATCGATCCTATTGATGGGGATCTATGGAGGGTTGATGGCTTAGTGTCCATCGAGATGTGATGATTGGTACCACATGCATTGAGTCTTGTTGCATTTGCATTTATGAGATGATTTTGAGTAAATTATGATGTTGTGGCCTTTGATGTCCATTGATGAATATGATGATGTTGAATATGTAAATGACGCCATTTGATATGTTGATTTCCTACATTGATTATTATGAATCCTTTTACTCACCTTGCCTGTTTGAATGTTGCCTCCTCGTGGGTAACGCGCAGATGACCAAACTTAGTCGTGGATGTCGTTGAGGACTTTTGAAGTTTTGAGTTGTTGGCATTTTGGCTAACTTAGAGGGTCTTGCTCTGATAGTGTAACATCGGGTTGGGATCTTGAGTTAAACTATGTTTTATTGTGTTATTTTGATTATCTTTCCGTATAAGGAAAACTTTGGGATTATGCCTTTTGAGTTCCTCTGCCTTTGTGAAATTTTTTATATCTTTTGGGAAAACCCGTTGTTTACGGAGCCTTGACCTATTTTTTATTTAATTGGGAAATGTACTCCCTTTGAGGTGATTTTTATTGAGTTTAGTCTTTTACTCTGATATATGTGATTATTATGCCATTTATTTGTGGGGTAAAAAAGGGTGTTACATTAGTGGTATCAGAGCAGGTTGGTCCGTCCGGCCAAATTTTTATGTTGTTAGTCCCTTGTCAGTCAATAGTGTAGGGACACTATTGGATGATTTGCTTTCTTCTAACCCAGTTGGTGGTTGCATATGACTGGATGAAATGATCGTGCTATTGCTGATGCGCTGGAATCACTTGCCCAAGTGATGGCCCAGAATGGTGGACCTCCAGATGAGTTTTATGCTTTGTGAAAGTTCCACAGGAACAATCCGCCTACTTTTGTGGGCACTCATGATCCTGATGGTTCGCAGAAGTGGCTGAAAGTGATTGAGAAGATTTTCCGAGTTATGGCATGCATTGATGCTCAGCAGGTGCAGTTTGGTACGCATATTTTAGCAGAGGAAGCTGAGGACTGGTGGGATAACACTCGTTAGAGATTGGGAGGTGCTGGAATTGCAATAACTTGGGTTGTGTTTAAGGAAGAATTTTTGAGGAAGTATTTTCCTGAAGATGTTTGGGGCAAGAAAGAGGTGGAATTCCTTGAGATGAAACAAGGGAATATTATTGTGGCTGAGTATGCGGCAAAGTTCGAGTCTTTGGTAAAGTTTTGCCCCAATTATAATCATACTGATGCAGAGATGTCAAAGTGTCTCAAGTTCGAGAATGGATTGAGACCAGAGATTAAGCAAGGAATTGGGTACCAGCAGATTCGTCGGTTTGCGGAACTGGTGGACAAGAGCAGAATTTATGATGAGGATAGCCGAGCTCGATCTACTCACTACAAGCAGTTGAGTGAGAAGATAAATGTCAGTATAGAGGGAAACTGTATGTGACTTCTGGTGATAAAGGGAAGCAGAAGGCTTCAGATGGGAAGAAGTCAAGTAGGGGATCGACTACTGCTCCAGGCAAGTGTTATAAGTGCAGCGAGCAAGGTCACCGTGCTGAGGTTTGTAGGGTGTTGGGATGTCATCGTTGTGACAAGAGAGGTCATAGAGCTATTGACTGTAAAGACGAAGCTCCGACTTGCTTCAACTATGGAGAGAAGGGTCATATTAGTACCTAGTGCTAGCAGCCGAAGAAGACTGCTACTCCTGCTCAGACAAATGGTAGAGTGTTTGCTTTGAGCGGTGCAGAAGAACCCTGAACAGATAACTTGATCAGAGGTACTTGCTTTATAAATGATGTTGAATTGATTTCTATGATTGATACTGGTGCTACTCATTCTTTTATTTCGCTTGAATGTGCTAAGAGATTGAATTTGAAATTATCTTCTATGATTGGGAGTATGGTTATCGATACCCCGACTAATGGTTCTGTGACTATTGCGTTAGTCTGTTTGAGCTGCCCTTTGACCATTTATGATAAGAATTTTGTGATAGACTTGGTCTGTCTACCTTTGCATTAAATTAATGTTATTCTTGGAATGAACTGGTTGGAGTATAATTTTGTTCATATCGATTGCTACAGCAAGAATGTGAGGTTCCCAGAGTTTGGCGATGGTGGAAAGCTAATGTATGCATTTGCCAAGAAATTAGAAAAACTCTTGGAAGATGAGGCTCAGATGTTTGCATTGTTTGCATCACTTCAAGTTGATTATGAAGCAGTGAGCATGGAGCTACCAGTTGTTCGAGAATTTCCAGAGGTGTTTCCAAACGACATGAGTGACTTACCTCCTGAGCGTGAGGTAGAGTTTACTATTGATGTGATATCGGGTACTAGTCCCGTGTCGATGGCTCCTTATCGGATGTTTGTATCTGAGTTAGGGGAATTGAAGAAACAGTTGGAAGATCTGCTTGAGAAGAAGTTTATTCGGCCGAGTGTTTCTCCGTGCGGTGCTCATGTGTTGTTGGTGAAGAAGAAAAATGGTAGTATGAGATTGTGTATGGATTATTGGCAATCGAATAAAGTAACAATCAAGAATAAGTATCCGCTTCCGAGGATTGATGATTTGATGGATCAATTTGTGGGTGCTTATGTGTTTAGCAAGATTTATTTGAGGTATGGTTATCATTAGATTCGCGTTAAGCCTGATGATATTCTAAAGACAGCTTTCAGGACAAGGTATGGACACTATGAATATACTGTGATGTCGTTTGGTGTACCTAATGCACCTGGTGTATTCATGGAGTATATGAATAGGACTTTTCATCCTTATTTGGATTAGTTTGTGGTAGTGTTCATTGACGATATCTTGATATATTCTAAGTCCGAGGAAGAGCATGCGTAACATCTAAGAGTGGTATTGCAGGTTTTGAGAGACAAGAAGCTTTATGCCAATTTGTCCAAGTGTGAGTTTTGGTTGAAGGAAGTGAGTTTCCTTGGCCATGTGATTTTATTGGAGGAATTACTATTGATCCGTCGAAATTCGATGTTGTGTTGCAGTGGGAGACTCCAATGTCTGCTACTGAGATTCGAAGTTTCCTTGGATTTGTTGGTTATTATCGCAGGTTTATAGAAGGCTTTTCAAAGTTGGCATTGCCATTGACTCAGTTGACTCGAAAGGGTCAAGCTTATGTGTGGCATGTTGCTTGTGAGAAGAGTTTTATAGAACTCTATAAGGAGTTGACGACTGCTCCAATGTTGATTTTGCCAAACCCGAGTGAGTCTTTTGTAGTGTATCGTAATGCATCTAAGATGGGTCTTGGAGGTGTATTGATGCAGAATGGTCAGGTAGTTGCTTATGCCTCCAAACAACTGAAGGTTCATGAAAGGAATTATCCTACGCATGACTTAGAGTTGGCCGCCGTAGTGTTTGTGTTGAAAGTTTGGAGACATTATATTTTTCGGTCTAGGTTCGAAGTGTTTAGTGATCACAAGAGCCTGGAGTATTTGTTTGATCAGAAAGAGTTGAACATGAGGCAGAGGAGATGGCTTGGACTTTTGAAGGATTATGATTTTGAATTGAGTTACCATCCTGGTAAGGCTAATGTTGTAGCTGATGCGTTAAGCAGGAAGTCCTTACATATGTCGATGCTTATGGTTCGAGAGTTGGGACTAATTGAGCAATTTAGTGATATGAGTTTGGTTTGTGAAGAGACTCCTAACAATGTGAAGTTGGGTATGCTGAAGTTGACTAGTGGTATTATCCAACAAATCAGAGAAGGTCAAAAATATGATTTGAGAGTGGTGGATCGTCTCACGTTAATAAGTTAAGGTGACGGGGTGATTTTCAGATTAATGAGAATGGTGTGATGAGGTTCAGAGATAGAGTGTGTGTTCCTGATGTGCCAGAAATCAAGAAGAGCATTCTTGAGGAAGGTCACAGAAGCAGGTTAAGTATTCATCCTGGTGCCACAAAGATGAATCAAGATTTGAAGAATTTGTTTTGGTGGCCGGGTATGAAAGAGGAAATTGCAGAGTTTGTATATACTTTTTTGACTTGTTAGAAGTCGAAGATTGAACATCAGAGACCGTCGGGTATGATGCAACCGTTGAATATTCCAGAATGGAAATGGGATAGGATTTCTATGGATTTTGTGACAGATTTACCGAAGACTTTGAAGGGGTATGATTCGATTTAGGTGATCGTTGATAGATTGACCAAATTGGCTCATTTTATACCAATGAGGATCAATTATTCATTGCAGAAGCTTGCCGAAGTATATATTGATCAGATTGTGAAATTGCATGGTATTCCTTCGAGTATTGTGTCTGACAGAGATCTAAGATTTACATCGAAGTTTTGGGAGAGTTTGCAGACAACTTTGGGTACTAAGTTGAGGTTGAGTTCTGCCTATCATCCGCAGACGGATGGACAGACAGAGAGAATTATCCAGTCTTTAGAGGATCTTCTGAGAGCTTGTGCGTTGGATCAAGGTGGATCGTGGGATAGTCATTTGCTGTTGATTAAGTTTACCTACAATAACAGTTACCATTATAGTATCGGGATTGCACTGTATGAGGCTTTATATGGTAGAAGGTGTAGGACACCTTTGTGTTGGTATGAGTCAGACGAGAGTTTTGTACTCGGGCCTGAGATGGTACAAGAGACGACTGAAAAGATCAAGATGATCCAAAGAAAGATGAAAGTGTCGCAGAGTCCCAGAAAATTTACCATGATAAAAGGAGGAAAGCACTTGAATCCCAAGAGGGAGATCACATGTTTTTTAGAGTGACACCGGTAACTGGTGTTGGTCGAGCTTTGAAGTCTCGAAAGCTCACATCAAGTTTTATTGGTCTGTATCATATTTCGTAGAGGGTGGGGGAAGTAGCATATCAGATTGCTTTACTATCGTCGCTTGCGAATTTACATGATGTGTTTCATGTGTCTCATTTGAGGAAGTACATTCCAGATCCATCGCATGTGATTCAGATGGATGATGTATAAGTGAGAGATGACTTGAATATTAAGGTGTTGCCAATTTTGATTGATGAGCGAGAAGTGAAGCAACTGCAAGGTAAAAAGATTGCCTTGGTAAAGGTAGTTTGGGGAGGACCAGCTGGAGAAAGTTGGACTTCGGAGCGTGAAGATCAGATGAGGCATCGTATCCGACTCTGTTTCCTTGAGGTTATTTTCAAGAGCGAAAATTCTTTTAAGTGGGGGAGAGTTGTCACACCCCAAATTTTATTGGAATATTTATTTAAATAAGAATATTCGCATTTTTGGTAATTTTCGGGGGTTTGTTGTGGATTACAGAGAATTGCGGATTTTTGGATTATTTATTTAAATAATAGTATATAATATGAATATATTAGTATTATTATTAATTTAAATAAATATAAGTTAACTAAGGGCAAATTGGACAATTGAGGAGGAGTTAGTGAGGGTAATATTGGGAAAGCCCAATTTTGAGGCCCAATGTTAGGTTTAACAAAAAGGGAATTATGATGGGATTAGGACTCATTTTGTTAGACCGTGAAAAGAATTGAGGCCAGAGCTCTGAGAAGGAAGAATTGAGGCAAAAGCTTCGAAAGGTTTTCTGAAAGATTTGAGAAGGCTTAGAGTCGACAATTAAGGTATGGGGAGTATTACCTTCATTGTTTTCAATGTGTAATTTCAATGTATTCAAGGCCGATTTAAGGGTTTAAGGGTTTGAGGCTGATTATGAGATAAAAGGAATTTGGCCTTCGTGGCCTAAATCTATTATTGAGATTTTAACCGTAGGCATTTATTTGGGTTAAGGGAAATTAGGTCTTCGTGGCCAAAACTATGATTTGCATTTGCCTAACCCCGTAGGGAAATTGGATAGTGAGGAACTTTGATGATTATGGTGTAGTGGTAGGGATTTATGGGATTTAGAGTGTGAATATGATGCGGGATTGGCCTAATAAACCATAGGTTTTGTGCCTTTATCGACGTAAGACCTTAGGGATGATTTGTGGATGTTTTAGGGGGCATTGGGGAAGTGAATCGTGGGACTTTTAGGTTGATTTTAGGTCCTGGTGCGTAACAGCATTTTTCTGTCATCGCGTTGTTCGTACAATAAACGATTTCGTCTTAGACTCGCACTACGAAGAATCCTTTGCACAACGAAGAAACTCACCCCAGACTCGCACAGTGAACTTGCTAGCGAACGTAGCAGAGTTTCGCGAATTCTGATTTTGTGCAGTGATGCGTTGATGTTTTGTTGCTGTGATTTCTTTGATGAATTAATATGAGTATAACTGTGATTTCTATGTGATTTGTACATGATTATATGATGTTTCCTATGATGTAATGATTGATGAACTATGATGATATTTCCATGAGTTTTGATGATTCTATGCTAATATGATTTTTGATGATAATGATTATGATGAATGATGATGCACCTATGATGTTATTATGAGGATGATTATTGACGTGTGCATCATGCATTCATGTGCATCCGGACTTTGGTTCAGGACCTTGATTACTTTGGCTTCAATCCCATTGTGTGGATGTGAGGTATTTTAATGTGCTCAGGTTCTCGAGTAGAATCATTCCTATTAATGGGGATCTATGGAGGGTTCATGGCCCAATGTCTATCGAGCTGTGATGATTGGTACCACATGCATTGAGTCTTGTTGCATTTGCATTGATGAGATGATTTTGAGTAAATTATGATGTCGTGGCCTTTGATGTCCTTTAATGAATATGATGATGTTGAATATGAAAATGACGCCATTTCATATGTTGATTTCCTACATTGATTATTATGAATCGTTTTACTCACCTTGCCTGTTTGAATGTTGCCTCCTCGTGGGTAACGTGCAGATGACCAGGCTTAGCCGTGGATGCCGTTGAGGACTTTTGAAGTTTTGAGTTGTTGGCCTTTTGGTTAACTTAGAGGGTCTTGCTCTGATAGTGTAACATTAGGTTGGGATCTTGAGTTAAACCATGTTTTATTATGTTATTTTGATTATCTTTCCGTATAAGGAAAACTTTGGGATTATGCCTTTTGAGTTCCGCTTCCTTTGTGAAATTTTTGATATCTTTTGGGAAAACCCGTTGTTTATGGAGCCTTGACCTATTTTTGATTTAATTGGGAAATGTACTCTCTTTGAGGTGATTTTTATTGAGTTTAATCTTTTACTCTAATATATGTGATTATTATGCCATTTATTTGTGGGGTAGAAAAGAATGTTACAGTGTTTTCCTTCTTGCAAAACAGAAAAAATGAGATTTTAAACCTTATCCACATGGAGTTATAGTCACGTTTTGGTTTGTGGATAGTACAAGGCATGTATGAGGGTAGATTTTGAATGATCAAATGGTTTGGAAAAGGTCTTACTCAAGCTTAGGTATAGAAGATGTAGAAAGTCAATAGTTTGAGGTTTTGAGACTTAACTTTTTGATCTTGATGGTTTCTGATGAATGTGGTAGTTTGGACAGGTCTAAGGGATGATTTGTGGTGTGCTTGAACTGTTGTTTTGCTGATTTGGTGTTTTGAAAGGGCAAATGGTATGTTTGTGCAAGTTGTGATTTCTTGGCACAAAAGGAAAATTGTGTAAGATGTTGAAATGCAGAGGTTTTTGGAGGAGTCTGTGTGGCTTGTTGTTGTGTCCTAGAATCATGAGAGGGTCCTCTATTTATAGGGAAAGAGTGAGGCTTAATATGCTTTAGAATTGTAAGTTCAAAAATACATGGCTTGGTTGGAATGTAACTTGGCAATTCATGGAGTTTTGAGTTTCAATACATATTACCAAATCCTTTAGAGTTGTTTAGAGATTTAGAGGCTTTTCTTATGTGAAAAGAAAGAGGTTTTTCCAGAAGCAACAAGTTAGAAGCTCAAGACAAGTTGACTTTGTGTTAAAGTCAGTTTTCCAAAATGGCATTGGGAACTTTCTTCCAAAAATGGCACAATCACTTGGTTAATGCCTTAAATCAAAGTGTAATGCCTCTAAAGCTTGTAAAACCTTCTCATTATGGATGGATTTACAAGTATCAAGACCTGTAATCAATGGATTTGCATATTTTGTTTGATCTTGCAACTTGCATTTGACATGAAAATGACCAAAACTTTAAGTATGGAGGGCCAACTTTCCCTCTTCGAAACTCCTAGATAAAAAATGGTATGGATGAGTTATTTTACTTTTTGAAAAGCACCAAACATGATGTACAACTTTCATGTTTGATGAGTTTCTTGATTCTCAATGGATCATAATGCATACTGACTCCATTGTTTGATACTTTTTGGAAAACAAAATTGTCTTGAAATTTTTCTAAGTGTGGAAAGTTTTTCACTAGCTTGATGGCTTCATAACTCAAAATCCCTTCACTTTTTGTAGATTGACCCTCATTGACAAAGTTGTAGTATTCTGTAAGGGCTTCAATTTGATCTTTGGAACACACAAAAATGGTGGTCTAGATTGAAAGTTATGAGCTTTCAAAGTTGGTACCAAATTAGGGTTTTTTCACCATACTTAAGAAAAAAATCAACTTCCTCCACTTTACCCCTTTTGCAAGAAACCTCAAATTCTTGATTTTTCATGATCAAACTCATTGATCAAACATGTTTTCATGAAATTTAGCTTGAGGACTTCAATTTTGACCAAAAATCTCAAAAGTTAAAGAGTTGACTATGCATTTACAAGCTTGTGTATCAGATGAAATTGACTATGTGATCTTCAATGATCTTGAACTCTTGAGTCTATCAAAAATCATGGGTGGACTCAAAGGATGCATTTGAATATCTTGAATCATGTCCCAAGGCCTGGGATCGTGTCTTGATCAAAAGATAAAGGCATAGTTGACTTTGTCTGATGAAACCCTAATTTGTGAGCAGATGGAGTTGAGCCTTGATGAACTTTTAACAAGACCAATTTGCATTTGATTCTTGAGGAGAGAGGCCTCTTGAGTGCATGCACACTTGGTATATTGATGATCAATCCAAGACATTGACTTATCAAACAAAGATCTTCTTGATTCTCTTGACTCAAAACCCTAATTTATGGATGAAACAAAACAAAGGGAACTTGCACAAGGTTAGGGTTAGCAGTGCAATATATGATGCTCTTAGAATGATGACAAAATGTAGGGTCAAAATTTGGGGTATAACAGGCTCTCTACCTGAGTCTTGAGGAAAAACATTAAGAAAGGACGTTGGTTGCATAGTATTTGCTCACCGGACCCACTTGTCTTGTTGGGGTAACACGAGAACCACACTTAGAGCAGATCGTCTTGAGGGTATTTCTAATTAGCAAGCAATTTTTCTAGGGGGTAATATTTTCTTGTTGTATCCATGAATCTAAGAACCTTTCAGAACCTGAAACATCGTGGTTGTGTAGTGTTGTCCCACCAGACTCACTCGTCTTGTTGGGGTAACACGAGAACGATACTCAGATGAAGACCTTTCGAGGGTATTGTCAAATAGCAAGCAATTTTTCTAAGGGCAATATTCTTGAGAGCATCCTATGACTCTAGGAACCTTATAAACCTAGGGTTGAATTGACCCTTGTATACAAAGCAATGAGAAATATCTGGAAGTCATGTACTTGGACTCTCATGAGACTCTGTACTTGTGATTGTTGCACCCCAAAAGTTGCCTAACCTTTTTCTTACTTGGCTTTTGTTTCATTGCATTAGCATATCATTGGTCTAGCATTTTCATAGCATAGCATTATTCATTTAGCAGGGGATCAAGTGTGGTTTATATCAAGAGGAGCCTATCTAGAGGTCTTATTCAAGCTTGAGAGGTCACCAAAGTCATCAGAAAGTGGGTTGTGTTCTTGAGAAATTTGGATGCTGGTATGTGGTTCATCTCCTAACTGGGGGGGCCAATTGAAGACCATTAGTGGGTTGTGAAGCCTTGATCATGGATAGGGTATATGGATAGAGATCATGGAGTGACTTGAGGGTCATGGTGGAGCTCAGTCAAGTCATTATGCTAAGTGTGAAGAGCCACAGTTGAGGGTGTTGCAATTAAGGTTTTTGCCTGGTCAACCCTAAGTCAACTGTGCAATTGAAGGAGATCAAGACTCAATTATAAGTCTTTGAGGTCATGGGATGTTGTGTTGAGATACATGAGGTGATATTCCAAGATCAATTTAAGAGGAATTCAAAGTGTGAGGAGTTGCTAAATTAGGGTTCTCAGGGTAAGATTCACTATTTAGTGCCTGACTTCAAGACCACTTATATCAAGATGCAAGTTTCATCTCAACTTTTGACCAGCATGGAACTTTTAGAGCATGTTGTTAGCTTTAATTTGAGTACTAGAAGTCCTCTATTGGATTTGTAGAACTCAAGTTATGAACCAGACAAGTTACAGGTCACCGAATGAATGTGAAATTTATCTGTGAAAGTCAACCAACTTCTAAGGCACTTTTGACCTAGAAGAATGTTTCTCTTTAACTTTTGGCCAACATGAAAGTTGTATGTCTTGGTCTTAGCTTTCCAAATTGTACTAGAAGTCTTTCATCTGATTTGTAGAACTCAAGTTATAAGGTTTACAAGTTAGGGGTATTTTGGGAAGTGAGATTACAGGCCATTTTAGATTATGGGTCATTTTCACTATCTTGTGAGCCTCAAATGAAGTTTTGTCCAACACAAAACTGGCTCAAAATGGGATTTTAACTTCAATCAAGCATCCATGAGACACTAGTTTGGCTTAGAACAAGAGTTGGTTGGAAAGAATTTGACAAAGGGAATTATTAAAGGCATAAAAGGAGAAAATTCAAAATAAATTCACAAGTGTTCAAGAAATCACAAATTGGTGCATATTTTGATTGGAAATGACATTTTGAAGAGATTGACAATGTTACATTTTTGGTTTGAGGCTTGATTCATGGACTTTGTGTGGATTACTTAGAATTGAAGTAACATAACCAATCTTGACCATAAGATCAACTCAAGCACTCAATTTGACCCATTCACATCCAAGGAGTGTTGTGCAAGCCATTAGAGTGAAGATTGAGTTGAAGCTGAGCAGAACACACGAGTTTCCATGATCACACTTTGGAAGAAAATTGATTTTTGGATATCTTAGATTGGGCTTCCAATGAGCCAGAGAATTGTCCAAACAGATCCTATATAAGCTCCTGATCCAGTTCAAAGCTTTTTTTTGGTGGCATTTGATGAAGAATTCAATTACAGCGGTTAAAGATTGAAGCTCCCAAATCCAAAATCGGTTTTTCTTTTCCAGAAGATTTCAAGGCAAATTGTGGATCCTATTAGTTTCAGTGATCATCAATGGAGAATTCTGCACTTTCTGGAAGCAAGATTCACGCTGCAACCAATCCAATTTCAAGCTACACTTCAGGTTCTTACTTTTCAAAATTTCTCTTGATTTAGGTTGTTGTAGCATGAGTTAGATATGTGGTTAGGCTTAAGGAAGATTATAGATGGATTTAGGGTAGATTCCATGGCCATTCGTGAGAATTTTTGACAGAGCAAGTTTTAGTGTTGGCTTCGGTTAGGGCTTGTTATTGACTAAAAATGAAAACAAAGCATAGATTGGTGATCTAGGGAGAGAGACGAGTGGTTTGGTGTAAGAAATTGCGAGTTTCGTGGAGTTTTATGCAATGCTACTGTTCACGTCATGAGGTAGAAGATGACCGGCGCTAGGCTGGCCACCGTCTGCGTGTTGCCACAGCCACCGCTTGAACCTTCCCTCCGTTTTCATTTCAAACTGCCAGATTAGATGATGACCGTTAGATCGTTTGTAAGCATTGACTGGTTCATCCCCATCCACGGCCAGAATTGGTTCCACGTGTGGCCATTTCCTATGTAAGATGAAACGCAGAGTTTCATTAAATGAAACTCTGGGCTCTCACTCACTTCGCTATCCACACCCCACCAACGTAAATCCCAATAGAATTACACACGAAACAGTTACTTAACGCACCCCCTGGCCTGTTTCCACTTAATAAATGAAAAGTTGAGTTTTTGACTCAGTTGGGTTTTAATCCAAAGCGCTATTCCCACCCCCACTCGCGCGGCCCATTAGCAAATACACATAGATTCGTTACTTATTACACCTCCTAGTCTCCATTTTAATTTCTTTTTTTCTTTTATTTTTTAATTGATACTTGTTTAGTTTTAATTCAGAAAAAATAGAAATTGATCCCAATAAATCTTGAAATAAATCCTGTAGATACTTTGATATGTCTATATCTTTTTCATATTTTTTAATTTCAGGTTTAGTGTATTTTTCAATTAATTGCATATTTTCCATTTTAGTGTGTTTTTAATAGTTGAGAAATTACATGTTGTACTTTATGATTTTATTTCTCTTTCAATAATTTGTATTAGTCTCTGATTTTTTGCATGGTGAATTTAGACACATTGTAGTATATTGTATGATTTTTCTTACATTTTTTAGATGACTCTAAGTTCTGTTTTGGAGTAGGTATTTTATAAGCTTCCCCTTTTGGCCCTTCATTTGATACCTCTTGGTTTAGCATTTCTTAAGTGACCTTAAATGTTGATTTAGGCTCTGATCCTTTTAACATAGGTTCTTAATACCTTTATCATCCCTTAGGAAAATTTATAGATTTTTAGTAATTGATTTACTATTTTAGGTAGATTTTACATCTAGGTTGTGTTTAGGTTGATTCTAGCATAGTACTTCCCATAGTTGAACTTCAAAAAAGACCTTTAGTTCATGATAAGTTTCCCAACCTTTTTTGATGGTTTAGTAGACATGTTGAGGCTTCTGTAGATTGAATCTTAAGGTTTGATTTGGTGCATTAGTTCCCTTTTAGAGAGTTTCTTTTAGAGCTTGTAGAATTAGGGTTTTTTTAGAGCCTTTAGGAGTGTCCTCCTTTTTCATAATTATGGTTTGCTTTGATTTGCATTCCATTTCCTATCCAATGATGCAAGGTTCCTGGTGGGAGCCTAGTCCCTCCTTTGGAAGGACTAAAGGCCTACCACAAAAGGTAAAACCTTTGAGGATACCAATCTCAGATGAGTGGTTGAGTGCCTTGAGGGATTCCATTGGTTTCCCTCCTGCTTCCCCTCATCATGCAATGATCTTTGTGTTGATTCACATCATCTCTTGTTGGAGAAAGTTGAAGCTTGAAGATGAAGTCCTCATTCCCTTTTTTCCTGATGGATGACTTGGACTAGAAGACAGACTGTTGGGCTGCTTTACTGCTGGAGTGTTGTGGTGCTGCTTGTCTGTTTGTTGATTGACTGTATCTGTGTGACTGTTTGTCTGGTGTGTTGCATTAGAATGAGCTCTCATGTAGTTGGTTTAGGCTAAGTGCATTGAAAGGTTGAGCTTGTCTCCTTTTTCTTGTTTGCATCAGAGGTTGAGTCTGTCTCCCTTTGCTTGTCTGTTACTGTTTGGCTTTGCTTGTTGGCTGAATGTTGAGTTTGTCTCCCTTGCCTGTGCCTTGTGTTGCCTGTGCTTGCTTGCTCTAAAAGTTGAGTTTGTATCCTTCTGCTTGTATTGCTGCATTGTATGCATTTTACTTATAGTTATTTCTTTTCAGATTATTTCCTTTGTTGGTGCTCTCCTTTGCCATGTTCCCTTAGGGACTCTGACTTCTCTTGTTCAAGAGAAGTTATGACGGACATTAGGGTTCTAACCAAGCATGATAACATTAGTTAGTTCCCTCCAAACCTCAGTCATAGGATTAACTTTGCATGACAACTTTAGGATTGGATTAGTTCCCCTTTAGTGCGTCTTTTCTCTTCTCATCTGCAAACATCTTTAAAACACTTAATAAAATATTAACGCGTGTTGTACGCTACGAGCCTTAAGAACTTGAGAAAGGATTGTTGGAGAGTTTCTCTTCAATAGCTTGGGTGTTTAGTGTGGCACCCTTTGGGTGACATGCGACACATTCACTCTTAAGTCCAAGTCTTTAGTGCAATATGAGTTACAAACAAAACTCAAAACACTTCTTCGTTAAAAGACTTCAAACAAAGATCAAACTTCTTTTTGTCCCTTGGGACCTTGAATCCTCGGAAACCCTTTTTTCGTAAGGAGAGTTCTATTAATTCTCGGTTCTACCGCAAATGGTGAACGCCTAAGTCTCCGAAGGTCGAGCTGAATACACCAACTGCTAGAACCGTTTGTTAACCCTACTCGGATAAAAACTTTTGAACCAACCTATGGTCTTGTTAGCCCGAACTACATTTGCTCTGATCTTTCACGCCGTGTGAAAGTACGTAGGCATGAGATGCGATATCTCGGCGAGCAACCTTCCCCCCTTTTTCACCCGTAGTTAGGCGAACTACGTTGACTCTGATTTCTCGTTCCAGACGGGAATACGTAGGATAGAATTGTGTTCTACCGAGTCATTTTCTTTTCTTTCCAGACCAGCCTTGATAGGTAGATAGCTAAACCAACTCGTCAGATAAACACAACAAGCGTGGATCCCATTGAGTACAACGGACGTGAGGGGTGCTAATACCTTCCCCTTGTGTAACCGACTCCCGAACCCAGACATGGTTGCGATGACCTTGTCTTATACCTTTTCGTCAGGTTTTTCCGGTCGTTTCCTTTCCCGTTCCGTGGGATAAATAACGAAAGGTGGTGACTCTTCTATTTTGTCGGCACCTTATTTTTGCGGTAGCGACAGCTGGCGACTCTGCTGGGGACATTATAGCTGCCAGGGAATTTTCCCATCCCCTATGCTGGGACCGTTTCCCATTCCCAATGCGAGTCAATCCTAGCGCTTGCGTGTTTATCTGTAGGGTTTATTTATCGCATTTTACTTTCCTTCTTTTATTTTCAGTATGATATCATTATTGTGCTATTGTGAGGAGGGGCTCTGATGAGTGATAAGCCAGACCCAGGATCGAGTGTATACCTAGCATTAGTTGTGGAAAGTAGTGGGCGCGTGCATGCTTTGCATGTACTAGTTTCTCACAAAATCCACGCTCAGACGAGATTCTCTTGGTTGACTTCTTTTCCGGCCCTTTGGGCTTGATGGGTTGTTGGTTTGGAGGATTGTCGACTCTGGGGACCGATCATTTGTGACTCAGCTACGTGAGGCCTCTTCAGGGAGTGATGATGCCAAACCAAAAATGGTGAACGTATCATCATTTCGTGAAAGTCGGTGACGATGGGAAACGCATAGGGTGCCATACCTTTATCAGTGGAATAGGTCCATACCTGTGAGTGGGACTGGGGTTATGCAGGAAGCCTTTGCCTTCAGATTACCCAGCTTTCTCTACAGTTTGAATCAGAATTATTGGTATCAGTGGGTTCCTATCAGAGCGGTGCTATGTGCTTGTCAAGCCAGAGCTTTGGTTCTTCTCAACACAGTGATCTTGATCCCTTGTGTGTGCATTTAGCATTTTGCATTTTTGCATTGTCTTTGCATCTGCATTTCATTTTTGCATATCCATCCTCAGCCGGAACATGGAGCTTACCCGTCTTTTGTCCGCTTCGTTAGTTGGTTTCCCGACATTCGCATTGGACTTGAGTTAGCTTCTGGAAGGATCAAGGACTCAGGAGAGCAGAACTTGGTTGTTACTCGGGCAGAGTTTGAATTGTTGAAGAATCAGTTGAGTCAGTTCATGGAAGCCATAACAGCTATGAATAGAGGATAGAACAATACTCAGAGGACTCCGGTGAACAATGTAGCTCAGCCTGTGCAAACTCCTGTCGGAGATAAAGATTCATCTTCTCTCGATGACACAGAGTATCAGAGTTTCACTTTCTCTACGCCAGATTCTCCAAGGATTGTTCCCTTTCCAAGGATTGTTCCATCTCCAAGAGTTGCTCCACAAGTTAATATTGAGAATCCACGGACTGTTGAGTATATAAGAAGATTGCGGCTGTTGGAAGATCAGCTGGCTACCCTGATGAGTAAGAATACTCTTGATCTGAATGCTTCGAGCATGTGTTTGGTGCCAGGCCTTGTGGTGCCTCCAAAGTTCAAGGCGCCCAATTTTGAGAAATACAAAGGGGACAGTTGTCCGAAGCTACATTTGGTTATGTTCTGCAGAAGAATGACTTCACATGTCACTGATGACAAGCTTATGATACACTGTTTCCAAGATAGTTTGAGTGGGGCATCTTTGGAATGGTATATGCAGTTGGAGAGTGATAGCATCAAATCATGGTCAGATTTAGCCAATGCATTCGTGGAGCAGTACAACTACAACCTGGATATGGCTCCTAGTCGCGTGCATTTGCAAGAATTATCTTATGCGGAGAATGAATCCTTTAGGGGGTATGTGCAGAGATGGAGACAATTGGCTGCTCGTGTTCAACCACCGCTTCTGGAGAGTGAAATGGTTGACCTCTTCTTGGGTACCTTGAAGGGCCGTTACTATGATATAACGTTTTGTTGTGGAATGGCGAGCTTTGCGGACTTGATGAGAACAGGAGAGCATGTCGAGAGTGGACTCAAGAATGGAAAGAATCGAGATACTACTTATATCCCAGTTAATAAGATTGAATCAGTTGTCAGTTCCCAGGAGGAATGGGAAGGAGGAAGTGATGTTGTCTCAGAATCTCTAGCATCTCAGGCTCAATTTTCAGATGCTTCAAGTGTTCAAAGTCAACAGTCATATCGTCGTCAACCACATCAGCACGCCCGACGAAGGCCAAGGAAACCTGAAAGGTAGTTTACTCAGCTACCAGTATCATAAAGTCAGTTGTTGCTGGATTTGGTCAAAGGTGGGCTGATAGTGTCGAAAGAGACTAAGCCAGTGATCCCACCGTATCCTCTAGGTTTTGATGTCAGCGCCCGCTGTGAGTACCATGTTGGAGCACAGGGGAATTCAATGAATGATTGTAAGGTGATTAGAAGCCAAGTTCAAACTTGCTAGACTCTAATCGGATATCTATCACGCCTTAGGGTGTTGTTCAGATTAATGATTCTCCTTCATCCAGTTGTGCAGGTTCATCAGTTAATGTTATGGAAGACTCCAACGGAAGTGTGTGTTTGGAAGAATATAAGACTGCGGGCTCAGTTGAATATGAAGGAAGTTGCTAAAGGTTTCTGTGCCGGGTGTCGCATCTGATTTCTCTGCTTGTCTATTTAGCCTTTGTTCATTGTTGCTTGCTGACCATCACCAGGCTTGTTGGCTGAGGT
Organism: Lathyrus sativus; assembly: GCA_963859935.3. Classification (NCBI taxonomy): domain Eukaryota; kingdom Viridiplantae; phylum Streptophyta; class Magnoliopsida; order Fabales; family Fabaceae; genus Lathyrus; species Lathyrus sativus. Next base: position 5,779,216 of record CAWUDS030002219.1, on the reverse strand, counting down.
CATTGTATTCGTACTCATGTGTGCTTATATTTGCTTTTGTTGGTTTTGCATACTTGTGTGAGGTGTTTGTCTCCGTGCTTATGGCTTGGCTCTTTGTTTTATTGTGAATATGTGTTTGCTTTCTGCATTACATTGCTCTCATAGCAGGTACTTCAGAACCGTGGGTCTTATTTCCTGTTCTCCGCTAGTTTGTTGCAGGAATCCCCTCAGAGTTATGGAACAGAATCAGGTAAAATTGATTAAAGTCCGAGGCCAGCTAGGGAAGATTATGATGAACATGCAAGAGTTGCGTCTGGATCAGAAGACACTCAATGAGGAAAACAATCAGCTGAAGACCCAGGTGGGTTTGATCATGGAGGTGTTAAAGAATGTGCTCAGTGTCGCTACGCGAAAAATGACACAGAGTCGCCACCGGATTTTATTTATCCCAAGGAGGGAAAGGGAAATAGCGATAAAACCTTTGGGCAAAGAGCGTGGTCATCGTAACCATTTCTTAGGGTTCGGGATTCGGTTATGCGAGGGGAAGGTGTTAGCACCCCCTCGATGGGAACCTCCTAGTTTATTTCGCTGTGAATGGGTGTTTTTATTTTGCTTGCTTAAGGAAAAGAGGGGTTGGTTTATTTATTTTAATGCTCGCCAAGGATTGTGGCCCTTGTGCCTACGTATCCTCACTTAAAAGAAGTGAAGAATCAGAGCTCCGTAGTTCGGAGGCTTGTGAAATTGTTGTTTGTTGGTTGATTTTATACCTTGAAAAAGGGTTTTTCGATTGATGCCCTAAGGCGAAAATAGGTTTGATGAGTTGATGTTATTTTTAAGTTTCTTAAGAGAAATTGTTCTTGATTAGGATTATACACAAAAGACTTTGGATAGAAATGAATGTTTCGAATAACCAAGTCGAGCGCCTTGTATTCAAAACATTCGAAACGAGTGTAGGAGGACTCCATTCTCATTCCTTTTCCACCACTTTAAAGTTCGTAGTGCATGATTCTAATCGTTTATGTTATTGTGTTTTGGATTTTTATGAGAAAAGAGAACCACTTGACGTTGGATCAAGATTTATTGTTTGTAAAAGTACTTGAGGTGATACGAACAAGGTCGATGGCGGACGCACAAGGCGGCCGACTTACAAGGGTTAAAAATGGCTCGATAAAATCGAGAGTTTGCTTTTGAAAATGGTTTTTGGAATCAAAAGTCACCAAGGACAATAGCAACATTCATACTAAAATCATACAACATATGGGATTAGTCGGCTAAAAAAAATCGAGACATGCAATAAAAACGGCACGAAGTGCCATCAAGGAGTTCGCCGTGCGAACTCCTTGAGAAAAATGTTTTTGGAGGTAAAAATAACAAAAATAAGTGGAAAACAGTGGGGTAACACGAGTGGCCGTGTTGTATGACACGGCCCGTGTCATAGGGTACCTGCAATGTGGGTTTTGGAGCGTGACAAAGGTGTGACACGGGTGGCCGTGTTGTGTGACACGGCCCGTGTCATAAGGTCTGGGAGAAAAATGATTTTTAGGGCAAACAGGGGTGCAACACGGGTGGCCGTGTTGTGTGACACGGCCCGTGTTGTGAGGCCTGGGGTTTTTGGACGTTGAAACCTCAAACAGAAGTGCAACACGGGTGGCCGTGTTGTGTGACACGGCCCGTGTTGGGTGACACGGGTGGCCGTGTTGTGTGACACGGCCCGTGTCAGGCTACCAGAGTGAAAAAACCTAACTTTTCTATGTTTTTCTTTCGTTTTTGTGGTTTCTTGAGAATGGTTTCTTGGTCCCTTTGGAACCTTACATGATACATACAATACAACAACACATAAAAGAGTAAACAAAATGAATGTAAATAGCAAAAAAGTAAAGAGAGAAAGGTTGGAGGAAATGGATACCCAAGAGCTTTCTATCCTTCTTGCAAGTCCTCCTTGGTCTTGGTTGAATGTACCTCACTCCTCTTCACTCTATGTTGTGAAGCTTTTGTTTCTCTATGATCCTCTTGGTTCTATATCACTCTCTTTTCTGGTTTGCAAAGCTTCCTATTTTTCTGGTTTTTAGGGTTTTTGTTTGCTCTTTCTATTTTCTGGTTTTGCAAGTGTGTGTAGAATGGATGTTGAATGAATGAAGAGTCCTCCCTTTTGTTTACAGCCCCCTCCTCTTATCTCAGCTCCTCTAGGGTTTTCACTTCTCCCCACATATCAGATTTTCATGGAGTGGTGTCTCTTACCACATTTCCTCATGCCACTCTATTTCTTTCTATTTCCATGCAAGAGCTATGCTGCATTTTTGCTGTTGCACTTTGCCTATGCTGTTTTTCTGCAGCACCTTGTGCCTTGCACCCATTTTGTTGGTTTGTGTTTGGACACCTCCTCTTGGTCAATGCCACCAACTCTCGACAGCATTTTGAAAATCTGATATTTAGATGCATTATCATATGCTATTCTATTGATTTTGTGACATGTAGATTTTGTGACATGAGGTAACTTTCCTCCTCTTGCATGGGGCTGTTTTGCCCATGATTAAACATGCATATTCTTGGTCTTAAAACATTCCAATGTTGATTTAATTCTTGCATATTTCTTGGATGTTTGTAGCACAATGTGGACTTGGTGTGGCATTACCATAACATGAATTTGACTAGAGACTTGAATGAAGTATTAGAAATAAATTAATTTCTAAACATTACTTAGAGTTGGAAATCTTGCAACAAATGACATTCTTGTAATGTCATAAAACTTCTCTTTGTAATATTCTTGCCTTTAATCTTGAATTCATGATGGATTTCCTTAGAACCATTAAGCTTGAAATGGATGAAGTCTTGAATTATGGACTTGACTCATGCTTTGCAAATTTGGACTCCACTTGATCAAGGATTTATAACAAAATTGGATGAAGCAATCTTGAGTCATGCCTTGCATTTCATGGTCATTAGGAATATATCTTGAATATCCTAATATTTTGTCAAGCAATTTCTCTTTGAAGAAATCTACAAGAATAGACTTTCCAATTTAGATCAAACTTTAAATGATGAACCTCTCCTTCCATGTAGTCCAAGGTAGACAAGTTATCTCATTTGAAATGGAAAATGACAAATCGACCCAATCCGTACCCACATGCTCGATATGCAATAAAATGATGTATGGTATGGCGAATGTAGGGTATAAAGGCTAAAGGCGAAAATGAGGGTGTGCAGTTGCCCCTATTTAATCCTCTTGGACCTGAATGTCTGGAGGGTAAAGGTGCTCGAACATTCATGGTAGAAGAGAATTAAATACTAGAATACCCGGGATTTTCGACTGGAGATGTATGGGGTGAAAGTAAATAGTCAACGAGATGGCTTGAAAAAGGTGTCTTGTTATTGAAGAAGGGTTATGAGGGATATGATGATATGCTTGAGATACAATGCAGAATGAACATAAGTGCTTTGCCAGCCAGAAGAGGAGGCTCCTCGTAATATGGAAACATAATTGGCCAAGAGATATTCCTTCTATAAAATATAGAAAGGACTCAAGAAATAGAAATGTGAGATATTCCTTCCACGAAAGGGAGAAGGGACTCTAGAAACTGGATTTTTCTCTTACAAAAGGCAAGGAGGACTCCCGAACAAAAGGTTTGGAGAAAATGTTTCCTTCTACAAAAGGTAGACAGGATACTTACGAAAGGTAAGCTGACAAGAATCTGTACAAAAGGTACGAGAGGTCTTGTTAAAGGTAAGTTGAATCTGTTGCGAAAGGCAAGGCAGGGATATTTCGAAAAGACTCACAAAAGGTAAGTTGAGGGCAATAACCATCCTTCTGCAAAAGGTAGAGGAAATTGTATAGGGTATTAGAACATCATTCAATCTCACAGGCACAACGGCGGAGATGATATTCCTTAAGTATGGTAACCATTCATTTCTTAGCCACATAGGCATCAAGCGTCCAAATAGATCGAAGATACCCAAGACAAAGTTTTGTCGCATGTAAAAGACAGCAAGAAACGCTTACAAAAGGGAAGCGAAGGGAAAAGATTTCATGCAAAAGGCAATGAAATCCCTTACGAAAGGTAAGGTGAGAAAATATCTCATGCAAAAGGCTCAAAGGACTTACAAAAGGTAAGTGAACGGATAAACACTCCAAAAGGATCCTGCCAGGATTTCCACAGGAAATTCACATTTTTGAGAATGAATGGCTAAGCACATGTAATGATGCAGTATGTATGCAAAAATGTCAGGGACGTAAGGACATGAGGGTTAGGGGTGATAATTTTATGCCAAGTGATTGGGCTTTGATTTGGGGTATCGAGTTTGACTTCCCAACATCCTCGTGACGAAATTTGGATTATCTCTAGATGGTCTTATCAGACAAACTGTGCTGGCCAGTCAGGCTGCCCCTGATTTGGTCAAGTTCCCGACGAACTTTATGATCAGACGATGCTTAGTATGCACGTGCGCCTACTAGAGATTGTTTTTATCCTTCATACACCTAGGTTGAAGAGCAACTTTATGCTTTCTTTTGTTATTGTTATCGGTATCCCATAATTTTCAATGCAATGTTTATTAAGAATGAAAATTCCACTTTTTGCAAACATAGAAGAAAATAAATGTGACACACGAATTGATGAAAGAGATTTTTTTTATTGATGATAAAGTGACCCATAAATGGGTAATTTTACATAAGGATACAATTCCTAAAAGAGGTAATTGCAAAAAATATGATAAAAAGCACAGTGGCAATGTGAAAAAGGATCGGATTTCCATTGAGTTCCGATTCTGCTATGATCCCTATGGCCTTGAAGCTTCTCGTACATTGCCTCTGAGGAAGGTGGATGGATTGATCTTTCCCATGTGTAGTTCTCCTTATTCGGATGATGAGCTCACAGACTTTTCGCAGACCTCAGTCTTTTCTTTTTTAGGTCCCTAACTTTTGCTTAGACCGCCCTTTCGGGTTTTCAGTCTACCGGGATACCCATTTTTTGCCTAAGTTGCCCCTAAGGGTTTTCAACTTATCGGGTATTATTATTATTTTTTATTTTTAACCCTAATTTTTGCCTGGACTTTTCTTTTTGTTGTCCACCGGGTCTACTCTCAAGAGTAGTATTTTTTGACTGCGTCCGCATTTACAGGGGATGACAGATCTTCACCGTCCATGTTGGATAATATCAAGTACCCTCCGGAGAAAACCTTCTTTACAACATATGGACCCTCATAATTAGGTGTCCGTTTGCCCCTTGGGTCTGTGTGGATTGGCAGAATCTTTCTCAATACCAAGTCTCCCACTTTGAAGTCTCGAGGACGAACTTTCTTGTCAAACGCCCTTTTCAACCGTTTTTGGTAAAGCTGGCCATGGCAGATGGCTGCCATGCGTTTTTCATCAATGAGATTAAGTTGATCAAATCTCGCCTGCACCCAGTCGGCTTCGTCAAGCTTGACATCAGTCAGAATTCTCAGGGAAGGGATTTCTACCTCGACAGGGAGTACCGCATCCATGCCATACACAAGAGAAAATGGGGTTGCCCCAGTTGAAGTGTGCACTGAAGTGCGATAGCCATGTAAAGCAAATGGTAGCATTTCATGCTAATCTTTATATGTTTTCACCATTTTCTGAACAATCTTCTTAATGTTTTTGTTCGCTGCTTCAACGGCACCGTTCATCTTCGGGCGATATGGTGACGAATTGTGGTGCTCGATCTTGAAACTTTCACACAATTCCTTCATCATCTTGTTATTGAGGTTTGAACCATTGTCAATAATGATTTTATTTGGGACCCCATAACGACAAATGATTTCCATTTTGATGAAGCGAGTGACCACTTGTTTGGTGACATTGGCATAAGATGCGGCTTCTACCCATTTAGTAAAGTAGTCAATGGCCACTAAGATGAAACGATGTCCGTTTGAAGCAGTTGGCTCGATGCGTCCGATCACATCTATGCCCTACATGGCGAAAGGCCAAGGCGACGTCAAGACATTCAGAGGAACTGGCGGCACATGTATCCTATCTGCATAGATTTGGCATTTGTGACATGTTTGTGTCGCTTTCGCGAAAATAAGGTGCCGGCAAAACAGAAGAGTCACCACCTTTCGTTATTTATCCCTCAGAACGGGAAAGGAAACAATCGGAAAAACCTGACGAAAAGGTATAAGACAAGGTCGTCGCAACCGTTGTCTGGGTTCGGGAGTCGGTTACGCAAGGGGAAGGTATTAGCACCCCTCACGTCCATCGTATTCGATGGGATCCACGCTTGTTGTGTTTACTGGACGAGTTGGTTTTATCTATCTACTTATCAAGGCTGGCTTAAAAAGGAAAAGAAAATGACTCGGCAAAGCGTCGCGCTTTATGCCTACGTATTCTCCTCAGAGAAAGAGAAATCAGAGTCAACGTAGTTCGACCTACTACGGGTTATGAGAAAGGTGGCTCGCCAATACGTCAGTATTGTGCCTACGTACTCTCAACAGGTATGAGAGATCAGAGCTTACGTAGTTCGGGGTAATACGGATTACGGGGATTCAGATTCATCTGTTTTATCGAGTAGGGTTAAGCAGCAGTTCCAGCAGTTAGGGACAAAGCCTGTTTGCGTTGGCGCTGAAGTTTAACGACACTCTTTTCTTCAGAAAATCTTCCTTTGAATTATGGGCCCACAGGGCAAAAGGGTTTGGAGTTTGTTTTCTGTCTTTTACGAAAGAAGTGTTTTTTATTGTGTTTGCAATTTCAGTCGCACTAAAGACTATGACCTGAGAGTGAATGCGTCGCATGTCACCCAAAGGGTGCCATACTAAACATCCAGACTGTTGAAAAGAAACTCTCCAACAATCCTTTCTCAGATAGCTTAAGGCTCGTAAGGTACGAGAGAAATCATTCATGATTACTGTATTTTAAGCTGTTTTTAGATGAGAAGAGAACAGGCTCAACTAAAGGGAGAATATCAAGTCCTACTGTTGTCATGCCAAGGATTCATCCTATAGTTGAGGTTTGAAACAGGGAACTCCTAGAAGTTATCATGCATAGGTTTCAACCTAAAGTTCTATCATCACTTCCTTATCAAAAGAAATGAGAGTCCTAGGGGATCATGTCAATTATATAGAAACAGATAAAGCATCAGCTTAAACAGTAAACAGTAAACGACTGTAAAATGCATGCAATGCAAGTGAGGGAGGAAATGTGTGTGGGGCAGCAACCTCCACAAGCTCATCTCAACCTCAAGCCAGATATGAATAACAGTAATCATACAGCATAAACAACATGCTATCAAGCATAATATAATAACAACTGTAATCATACAGAGGACATACAATGCTATCAAGTAAAATAAACCACATGGGCAAGGGAGCAGGGCTCTACCGAATACCCGCAAGCAAAGCCATACAGTAAAAATACAAGCAGAGGGAGCAACTCAACCTCTAGTGCAATCATGCTCCTAGATTAAATTCAGTCTAGATATGAACTTATTCTAATGCATCAAGCAAGTCAAACAGGACACATCAGCACAGAAAAGAAAACAGACAAGAAAGCAGATCAACTCTTCTTTCAATCCCAAGCTCCAGCTCTTCTAACAGCAACCCGGTCTTCAGACTTCAATCACCCTTCAAGGCTATCATCTTTCATGACAAGTATCAACTTGATTCCTCCAAGGTTTCAACCTATCAACATAAGTTTCAACTTATCTTCTCTTCTCCAAGCTTCAGCTCCTCAGTTATTTCCACCTTCAGGCTTCACTTCTAACTACAAGTATCAAATTGATTCCTTCAGGCTCTCAATGCATCAATGTAAGTGTCAACTTATCTTATTCCTCAAGCCTCAGCTCTACACTCAATCTCAATTGAATCCTCTTTATAAGTATCAACTTAGTCTTCAAGCTTCAGCTCTCTTTGCTTTACCAGTATCAACTTGGTCTCCTTCTCCTACAAGCTTCAGCTTCTCTGAGTAGTCTTCAATCACATGGAAGTGTCAACTTCATCCTTCAATTCTTTTCAAGCCTCAGCTCCTCACCCAATCTCTATTGGATCTTCTTCACAAGCATCAACTTGTTCCCCTTGCTCTTCAAGCTTCAGCTGCAATGGCAATGCTCAAGGAATCATCCTCTTCCACACTCTTCAATGAAGTCCTCATCTTCAAACTCAAGCCCAACATCTTTCAAGATACTCAAACCAGAAGACAACTTATTTAACAGAATGAGTGGAAATGATAAACAACTTACTGACAACCAAAGGAAGCCTGTAAGGGTTCATCATTAGGAGAGGTTCCCTCAAAGTTCTACTTCCCAGATAAAGCCACTCATCCCTCCAAAGGAGGGATGTGAATATCTTAGAAGGACTTTTAGTCATTGGGAGGAATGGAAGCACAAGATGCTTTCCATATTTGTGAAAGGGATCATTCTAACTATAAGGCTCTCCCTATGTCTCCTACCTCCTAAATGTTCATCAGACACCTTCAGGCACAAGAAACTCCAAGCTCTAAGCAACTTCAAGCATCCTTACCTTGTATTCAACTTGTCTTCAATCTCAACCAAAGGCAAACAAAGCAAACCCTAATCTAAGGGGACTAAAGAAGTTAATCTAGTTGAGTTAGTAAGTTAGGATCACCTAAAACCTAGTACTAAAGTTAGTCCTAACTAAAATACTAAAACCAATTGTAAAATCCTACAAAAATAACTATGGGAACCTAGGTCAATCATGACTCTACCACATTAATTCCAGAGATCAAATCATCAAATAAGACCTAGAAATAAATTCTACATTATGGGGTACTAAACCTAAACCCTAAAAGGAAGCACCTAAATATCAATCTAGAAAGCACACCTATTTTCATCACAAAAATGTGAGAAAAATGCTATGGGAGCATACATGTCTAACCTAATCACACACAAAAAATTAGGATCCAAGTCATCACCACATGATCACACAAAATTCCACAAAATTAGGTATCAAACATAACCATTTTAATATCAATTAAAATGTAAAATTCCCATAAAATCAGAAAATACATGAAATGAAAATATTTTTTCTCTAAAAAATACTAGACTCAATCATGAGTATAATGCGAAAAGAATGGGATTAATTGGATAAATTTTCAATTTATTATGAATTAATCAATAACCATGAACAAAATGAAAAAGTAAAGAAAATCCAAACAAAAATAATAAAACAACGGTGCAGATAGTAAACACGCTCAGTTCATTACATGGATTGGGCTCGCTGGGGGTGTGGATAGTGGTTATTTCATTAAGCCCAAAACCAACTAGTAAGTGAAACGCATCGTTTCACTTACTCAGACTCCTTCATAAATTCCAATTAATCCTGGCCGTGGGATGCGTGGTTTAGTCAAAGTCCTCCTGTTGATCCAATGGTGCCAACATCATCTTCTTCGTTTGAACCAAAAATGGAGGGAGAACGCCATTGAAACAGAGCTCAAACATCAACCTCCTCCTCACTCGGGCTCCCTCAAATCTCCATCCAAATCCATGATCTAAAGCACTAAATCACACTAAATTGAACACTGAATCTAACCCTAGCCTCAAAATTCATTGAATCAACCTCTAACCTAAAACACGATCAAGAATCAAAATTATGCTCAGATCTCAATTGTCACCATTCTTCAAATTGAAAGGTTCAAAATGTTCACCATATTACCCTGATCAGTTCTTGCTATAATACTCATATTATCTCTCAATATCCAGTATGTTCTTGATCCAAACAGAAATTGTGCCCCCTCATTGATCATCACGAAATCCTCTCTAAGTTTCCAGAAACAATCTCCTAACCACATACTATCAATCTAACCTAACAAATTAACCTAATTCTTCTTAAATTAAGGTGAGGAATGAAAGTTACCAACCTGTGAATTCTTGAGTAATAGATGCAGCAATTCTTCACTTCAACCCTTCTGCAGCTCCAAAATCATTCAATGTACCAAGTTCTTGCTTCTGTATGCAAGAGAATTAATGGAAAATGCCTGGAACTCCAAACTCGATAATGACTTGCAGGTGCTGAAATTCAATGGCAAGAACACGATCCTTCAAGGCTTTGGCTATGGAATTGATCTGGAATCATTCAGTATCCTCCATAGAAGTTGTTGAAATCAAAAGAAAGGAAGAAGATGGTGTGGAATGCAGAAACCGATTTCAATTTGCAATGACCAAAGTGAAGTTGCAAACTCTCTTCTCTCAATCAATTCTCACCAACCCAACACTTGAACCCCGTTTAATCAATATATAGAACATGTTGGACATCACTAGAACCTTCTGGAATCATCCAAGGAGATGTTGAACTTCTCATATCATCCAAAATCTCATCTCATGCCATATGCACCCCAATGCTGGTTTCCCTTGTTGCAGCAGCTTGTCATGGTCCCAAAATCTCCCCAAATGAGATATTAGAGGTGTTACAAGGCCTTGGAAGCTTGTGTATTGATCTCTCATGTGTTTTGCAAATGTTACTTAATATGCAAGCAACTACTTTTCAAAGCAAGTCCACAAATTAGACCTCAAATCAAAAATGTGGCTAAACCAATGTTCTTAAAATGTTTTCTAGAGTCAAAATGATATATTACATGCCATGGTTTGGATGTGTAGATTGAAAATATCAATTTCCAACTTTGGTTTATTTAACTTATACCCTTATTTTAGGTCATTTTTGCAACTTTGAGCTACAAGCATTTCCATCATCTCATGACCTCCTTACTAGCCTTAAAACATCATTTTGAACAAGTTTGATGTTGAACATTTTTCCATTTGAATCTTGGAAATAGGAGTTATGGCCTTATGGTTGAAATGACCTGTAATCTCCAAATAACCAAAATGCCCTTGACTTGTCAAAGCCATAACTTGAGTTCTACAAATCCTATCAAGGACTTCTAGCACTTTATAGAAAAGCTAATAGGATAAGGAACAACATTCATGTTGACCAAAAGTTCATAGAATCATCCTTCTTGGGCAAAAGTTTGATGCAAGTTGGGTAACTTTCAAGGCCCCAGATTCACATACCTCAGATGACCTGTAACTTGTCAAAGTCATAACTTGAGTTCTACAAATCCTATAAAGGACTTCTAGTACTAAAATTAAATCTAAGCTCATGCTATACAACATTTATGTTGGGGGCAAGATGAGATGACCATCACATCTTGAGCTAAACTGCCTTGAAGATAGGGGTCAAACTAGGGGATTTTACACTGTCAAGCCTTAGAAACCCTAGCTTGAAACTTCTCAAACTCTTCAATCATGATGAGTTGACCTTGGAATCATCCTTATAACATATCAATGTATCACTCCATGATCACATGGCTCTTGGATTAAGTCTCAACCTTCTCCAAATCATCAGTTGACCTAGGGTTGACCCAGTCAAACCCTAATTACACCACTCATGGCTGAGGCTTCTTAATCTTGCACAATGACTTTGTCTAGGCTTCATGATGGCTTTCAAGACATCTCATAAGCTCTCTCAAGACCTCAAGTCTAACTTCATGACCTCAAAATCATCTGAAGACTTCCCCATAACTCTCAAGCTAGGAGACACACACTTGGTTTCAACCACTCTCTCTGAGGATCTTTTGACTTCTCTGACAAAGATATCAACCCTTGAACACCTGAGTAAGCCTCCCAACTGGCTTCATAGGCTTGTATAGATATTAATTGGTAATCATACCTCTTGATCTCCTGCATACATGTCAATGAAATGTAAATGATAATGCTAATGTGAATGAAATGAAACATAAGCTAGGTAAAGAAATGTTGGTCAAATTTTGGGGTTGCAACAGTTTGCACGTGACGATAGCAATCAGTTTCCATCGTCAACCAGTAATAACCAGCTCTCAAAATATTCTTAACCATCGTGTGTCCACTGGAATATGTACCGAAAGAACCTTCATGGATTTCGTTTATGATCCGATCGGCTTCGTGTCTATCCACGCATCTGAGCAAGACCGAGTCATAGTTTCGCTTTTAAAGCACATCTCCACTTAAGAAGAATTTGGACGAAAGCCTTCTTAAATATTTCTTGTCTGTGATGGAGACATTTTCTGGATACTCTTGCTTTTTTAGATATCTTTTGATATCGTAGAACCAAGGTTGATCATCGGTTGCTAACTCTGCTTCCAGACAGTGAGCAGGCTCATCAAGATGTTCAATACGGATAGAGGGTGCCTCATTTTTCCATTTAACCTTGAACATGGATGACAACGTGGCAAGAGCGTCTGCCAATTGATTGCTTTCTCTAGGAATGTGATTGAAATTAATCTCATCAAAGTATGGGATTAATTTCAAGACGTGATCCCGATATGGCACTAATTTGCTGTCACGTGCTTCCCAATCGCCTCTGACTTGGCTGATGACTAGAGCTGAGTCTCCATACACTTCCAGAATCTTGATTCTATGGTCAATAGCGGCTTCAATCCCAAAGATACATGCTTCATATTCTGCCATATTGTTGGTGCATTCGAAACATAACCTTGCGGTGAATGGAATGTGGAAACCGGTAGGAGAGGTGAGGATTGCCCCTATCCCATTGCCTTGAGCATTTGCGGCACCATCGAACACGAGCGTCCACCGCGATCCTGGTTCGGGTCCTTCGTCTGGGCCTGGTGTTTCGTAGTCTCTGACAAACATGATGTCTTCGTCAGGGAAGTCAAAACGCATGGGCTGGTAATCTTCCACAGGTTGGTGGGCAAGGTAGTCAGATAACACACTCCCTTTGATAGCTTTTTGCGAGACGTATTGGATGTCATATTCTGTCAGTACCATTTGCCAACGAGCTACTCGTCCGGTATGAGAGCAGGCTTCTCGAAGATGTACTTGACTGGATCCATTTTTGATATCAGCAATGTGGTATGGGTCAACATATACTGCCTTAAGCGCTTGGTAGCCCATGCAAGTGCACAACAGGTCTTCTCCAACACTGAGTATCTCGTTTCACAGTCAGTAAACTTTTTGCTTAGGTAGTAGATATCATGCTCCTTTCTACCTGTTTCATCATGCTGCCCCAACACGCATCCCATGGACCCTTCCAGAACGGTCAAGTACATGATGAGAGGTCTTCCTGGCACAGGAGGCATCAAAATCGGTGGCTCTTGCAGATATTCTTTTATTTTCTCAAATGCTTTTTGGCAATTGTTATTCCACACGATTGCTTGATCTTTGCGAAGCAGCTTGAATATTGGCTCGCAGGTGGCTGTTAGGTGAGATATGAATCTGGCAATGTAGTTTAATCTCCCTAAGAAACCAAGAACCTCCTTCTCGGTTCTTGGAGCTGGCATATCTTGGATAGCTTTTACTTTGTTAAACGATCGACTTCAATCCCTTTTTGGCTCACGATAAAACCTAACAATTTACCAGATCTTACCCCAAAGGTACATTTGTTCGGATTGAGCCTTAGCCTGAACTTTCATAGCCTAGCAAACAGCTTTTCCAAGTGGATGAGATGTTCCTCTTTGGTTTGGGATTTAGCGATCATATCGTCTACATAGCATTCAATCTCTTTATGTATCATGTCATGAAAGAGAGTCACCATTGCTCGTTGATATGTCGCGCCAGCATTCTTCAGACCAAATGGCATAACCTTATAGCAGAAGGTTCCCCAAGGGGTAATAAAGGTAGTCTTCTCCATATCTTCTGGAGCCATTTTGATTTGGTTGTATCCGGAGAAACCATCCATGAAGGAGAACACAGAGAATTGGGCCGTATTATCCACTAACACATCAATATGTGGCAGCGGAAAGTCATCTTTTGGGCTGGCTCTATTTAGGTCTCTGTAGTCAACGCACATCCGCACCTTACCTCCTTTTTTAGGCACAGGTACAATGTTGGCAACCCATTTAGGGTATTTTGATACTGCCAAGAATCCGGCATCAAGCTGCTTTTGTACTTCTTCCTTAATCTTTAGGGCCATGTCAGGTCGAGTTCGTCTCATCTTTTGCTTTACCGGCGGACAATCTTCCTTGAGCGGCAATTTGTGCACCACGATGTCTGAATCCAATCCAGGCATGTCTTGGTATGACCAGGCAAACACATCTGCATACACATGTAGGAGCTCGATCAGTCTTCTCTTCACACCTTCTTTTAGGGCAGCGCCTACCTTGACCTCTTTCCTGTCCTCTTCGGTTCCAAGATTGACAACTTCCAATGACTCTTGATGCGGCTGGATGATCTTTGATTCCTGCTTCAATAGTCTGGCTAACTCCTCGGGGAGTTCACAATCTTCTTCACAATCCTCGTCGGCGTGGGTAGATTGGATTATCAAAGTCATATGGAACCGTAGCAGTATCGTTATCAATGGAATCCGGGGCGGATCTGCATGATTGGTGATTTTATGCTTTATTTTCAGGAGATGGAAAAGAAACATGCAAGAAAACATTGCCATTTATTTATGCAAAAAGTAAAAAGGAAAGACAGGGAACACGATTGAATGCAAAGAGGTTCATTTCATTCATGATAAACATTATTTGAAAACATGGGGGCCCTACAAAATAATCCTTATGCCTTGGGCAGAGTATAGGATTTGAAAGCAGAACAAGGAAAATTACTCTTCAACAAGGGTGACCTCCGATATTTCCGTAATGGTCCAATTGTTGAGTTGTTGATTTGGTGCCTTTGGGTACACCATGCAGACTTCCTTTAATGCATCATCTTCAGCTTCCACAACAGCCACCTGATCATCCACCATATGTCCACCACTAACAAAGGTAAGTGGAGAAATGAACCTTTTGCCCTTGTCAATGGTTGTCTGCTGCTGATCTTTGTGATTGCCTGGGTAACCCAAACCAGTTCTGTTTTTGTTGATGGGTAGCTCCAACACTCTTCCCCAACCTTCGGGGTGACCGGCCTCAATTACGGTCCTTGCGTCCTTCCAAGTAATCATGGGGGGTCCTGCCCTTTCTGATTTCTTTTCCTCCTTCTTAGCAGGGATCATTTCTACACTTATCACATCAACCGCTTGAAAAGGGGTCTCATGAACTTCCCCTCCCACTTCAATATAACGGAATGAAGACAGATGGCTTACTAGCATATCCTCCTCCCCCTCGATGACGACAAGTTGGTTATTGACCATGGAAATCTTTGAAGATGTTTGGTTGAGCTGGTCCACCACCTTATAATCGCTTTTTCGAATGATTCGTAAGAATTCTTCGACATCTTCATTGGAACCCCTTTTTTGAGTAGAAGTCTGCCCCTGCTCAATTATTGCCTGCTTTTCACTTGTACCGTTTGGTGGTGGTACGGGCGCAAAAATTCTCCCACTTCTGGTTATTCCACCGGTCCCAACCATGTTCTCTACCGAATTATCAACTTTCACAGCATCGTCTTCCACCTTCTGCCCATTAATGTAAATAGTTGGCTCATATTTCCAAGGGACAGCCTTGGTGCTCTCAAAAGGGAAAGGAGCCGGTGTAGATATCACTAATGGAGCAAGTGAAGGTGGAGACAATGGAATCTCTACTTGGTCATATGGTATTTGCAACGGTTCACGAACTTGATTGTATGGGGTCTGAACAGAATGCCAATCATAATCACAAGGGATTTCCAAGGGCGCACGAGGCTGGTCACATGGAATTGTCAGCGATGTAACATCATACGGGATTTGTAGTGGAACTTGGGTAGGATACCAATCTTCATCGTACGGAATTGTCAAAGGTACACGATTTTGACCATACAAATTGTTCAACAGTTCTTCATCATAAGTAAACTCCATTGGATCATAGGGAATATCAAGAGTGGCCACTTCCTCAGCACTAGACATCTGTTCTATCAATATGACACCTTGATCTAACAAATTTTGGATGCCCTTCTTCAATTCATGACAGTTTTGGGGATCTTTCAAACAGTGTTGGCAATCCTCGGTACATCCTGGGACAATATTCTTCATTAACAATTGTTCTTTAACAACAGCAAAAGGGGTCTTCATTTTATCAACTTCTGATACCAACTTCTTTCCTTTAGATTTTTCAACCATGTTTGTGGCATGGTGCGGCATTGGATTTTTAGTCACGTTGGGAGGGTTCTTGGTGAAATTGATGGCTTTTGAATCAATGAGATCTTGTACCACGTATTTCAAAGTTTTGCAGTTTTCAATGTTATGTCCAGGAGCTCCAGAATGGAATTTGCAACGGGCATTTGCATCATAGCCGGGACGTAGAACAGCTGGGGGAGCCTTCATTTCTCTCAACTGCACCAATGAACCTCTAAGCAAGAGCGGAAGCAACCTAGCGTACGTTGTCGGAATAGGATCAAATTTTTTCTCAGGTCTCCTTTGTCTTGGCGGACCTTGATAATAGTTTTGACGTTGTTGTTGATAGGGAGCTTGAGCAGCCGGTTGACTTGCGGGTATGGAGAGAGGCTTATTTGGAGTAACTGCGGCCACATGATGATAAGAGCCTTGGTATGCTTTGGCCTTCCCTTTGTCCATAAAAGCAGCGCTCGTTTCGCCTTTCTTTTTCCTTACAAAACCTTGGTAGGGCTTCTTAGAAGCTCCATCAGCAATTTGAATCTTTCCAATCTTTATCATATTCTCTATCCTCTCACCAGCCATCACTAAGTCTGAGAACACAGTAGATGTGCATCCCGCCAAATGTTCTAAGAAAGGACCTTGAAGAGTCCCCATGAACATATCAGTCAATTCTCTTTCAAGAAGAGGAGGTTGGACTCTAGCAGCTAAGTCCCTCCACCTTTGAGCATAATCCTTGAACGCTTCGCCAGATTTCTTGGTCAAGCCTTGGAGTTGTGTGCGATTAGGCGCCATATCAGAGTTGTATTGGTAGTGTTTCAGAAATGCCTCGGCTAACTCTTTCCAAGTCTTGATGTGTGTACCTTCTAACTGCATGTACCATTCAAGGGAAGCTCCACTGAGGCTATCTTGAAAGAAATGCATTAGTAGTTTTTCATCATCAGAGTATGCAGCCATCTTCCTACAATAAGATCGGATGTGAGTTCGGGGACAGCTTGTCCCTTTGTATTTTTCAAAGTCGGGGACTTTGAACTTGAGAGGAATCTTAACACCGGGTACCAAACACATATTCGCAGCCTCTAACCCAAAAGTGCTTGGGCCTTGTAGTCCTTTGACCCTCTTTTGCAAGGCGAGTACCTTCTTTTCCAAGTCAGTAGTTGGTGCTCCAGAACCGTCTGCAGCCAAGTCATTCTGAGAGTTGTAGAAACCTTCGTGATCGTCAAAGTGGATTTGAGGGGTAGTCGTACCACTACGAGGAATAGGGATTGCACCTGCGCCAGCAGGAGTAGGGATCGTGCCACCAGGAACGGGGATTGCATTTGTAGGAGTAGGAATGACATTGTCAGGAGTGGGAGTTGAGCCTACAGTAGTAGGGACTGGAGTGTTGGCAGCGTTTCTCTCCATAGCTTGCTTCAACTCTTCTTGTCCTTTAGCCATAGCCTGGATGACTTCCATCAACTGGCCCATCTGAGTCTTCATGTGGGTCATCTCGTCTCTGAAGGCGGCTTGAGTCTGCTCAATCTGATCCATCAGTAATCTTTGCTTGCCACGAGTATAGTAGGGGTGTCGGGAAGTCAGCTTGTTTACTGCGAATGGAGGTCAAGTATTTTTGTAAGTTTTTGGTTTTGTTTTTATGAAATGAGACATGATGCGTATAGAATGCATATGAATAATGTTATGCACAAAGCTCTTAGTAACCTTGTTAGTTATTGTTGAGAATATAAACATTTTCCATTGCAACTAATCAGAAGAGACATAATAGAACAAACTCTCATTTCATTAAGGCTCGAAGCCAAGTTCAAATACAAAATACAAAAGATACACTTCTTAAGCAAATTATAAATCGACTCTAAATGTGACTCCTTGGGCTCTGCGAACAACCTCTAAATCTGTAACAAGTTCTCCCATTGTTTCCTTGAAAAACTTCACAAAGTCGAACACAAGGACGGGAGTGTTTTCAGGAGTCATCACTTGATCGGCTACCTTCAATCTTTCAGGGATCTACTGAAGCACAAAGTTGGAGAATCCCGCCAAGTTTATGAATTTGTCCTTCCACTCCTCATGGAGAATTTGGAGATCATGGATGATGTCATATCTCTGAAGTACAGCAGCTTCCGCTTGACGAAAACTTTCTTCCCAATAGTGGCAGCTGTCCTTCAACTCCAAATATAACTCATCATATATTCCATCTTTCAGTCTTCGGATTTCTTCGATAGCTCTACCCAACTAGTACTCTGATTGCACGAAGTCTCGCTGCGCATTCTCCTTTTCCAATAGCTCACGAGCTAATTGATCTTTGCAACCTTTCATAATGCCTTTCAACTTGTGAATCTGAGCTTCAAAGTTTTCCCTTTCATCTTTCTTCATCTGGGTCGCTATTCTCACATCATTTTCTAAGTCTCTGACCTTTCGCCACACTTGGTCCAATTTTTCATTTTGGTGATTCAAGTCGGCGTTGGCGTTTTTGAGAGCTCCACCGACCCATTCTTTCTTTCCTTTCTCTTCCCTAGCCCTTTTCTTGCTATCCTCGAACTTTTCTTTCAACTCTTTGCTTTTGTCTTCCCAAGCTTCGCTTTTCTGCTTAGTCTCGTTGAGTCGAATTCGGAGTTGAGTGTTCTCATCTTCAAGTTCTTGGATTTTAGCCTTAAGTTTCTCCATATCTTCGGGTAAGATAGGCTCGGGCTCAGGATTAGATGGGAAAACAGATGCATCAAAGATAAAAGGTAATCTGACCTCTTTTACTCTCTCTTTCACCCATTTGACATAAGGTTCACGAGCAAGGATGTTCTTCCGCCCATTGTCTGGATTGCTTCTTTGGATGTTTACCCATGCTCTTCTTTCTCTTCGTACAGACGGATCACTTGGATCGGCCGTATTAACAAGGAATGGCACCAAATCTTCTTCCTTAGGAGGGCCATCCATGGAGTGTCCAAACTGTCTTTTGAATAACACCGGGTTGTAATTGATGCAACCTCGCGTCCCCACAAGAGGCACGTTGGGAAATTCTCCACAAGAAAAGATAATATCTTTGGTTTCCCATTCCCTCCTGTACCATGTGATGGAACTAGCGGTGAGTGAAGCGAATCTTTGAGGCCATGAGAGTTCCTTGGAAGCAAAAGGACCTTTTTCGGGCATGTGGGTCCTTAGCCACTTATGCAGGAGCGGGGCACAACAAAGGAACATTCCACCTCCTTTTGTATGTCTTGTATGGAGTGTGTGGTAGAAGTCACCTAAGAGGAAAGGCACAGGGTTCTTGGTCAAGAAGATTTCCACAGCTACTTGGTCCACAAAATTTTCCCTATTTGGAAACATCACAATTCCGTAGACTAAGAGTGCTAGAATTGAACCACATATTTCCCATTTCTCTTCCTTGGCATACTTCCACGCTTGTTCTTCCAAGAATTTCCTTGAGAAACCCCTAGTTCCTTTGGGTTCCCAATTGGCTATCACGTCTGATGTAGGAATCCCTAAGGCAGAAGCCACTTTCTTCAACGTGAACTCTTCTTCGAGCTTGGGAAAAGGATTGCGATCTTTGATGTAGAGGTTCAAAATCTTCTCAAATTCTTCCAAAGTAGGAGCTATCTGAAAATCGGCGAAGGTGAAACAACGGAAAGATGTGTCATAGTACTGAGCCAAGGCTGTGAGAGCTTCAAACTCCATCTTCTCTGTCAACAGATCCAAAATTCTCCCATAAGAAGAGTGAAATTTGTTGTGCTTGATGGGAGTGATCTTGGCACTTAGAGCTTTTAGACTGTCTATTGAAGGATCTTTGTATTTGAAAGTGAAAGTACTCTTTCGGTCGGTCTTCTTGTTTAGCTTCATTGTTCCTAAATTCACATTCATCATAACTGATTCTGAAAAATGCTTATATCTGCAACAAGAACAAGACACTAAGAGCTTTGTTTTTTTTTTGTTTTTTTTTATGAAGTATGCATGTATGAACGGATGCAGAATTTGAGCGTATGGCTTCATAAGTCCGTGGTATGGATATGGTCGATACTGTCTGCTTTATGGAAAAGGTTCTCACAAGGTGTGATCTAGGGTTTAAAAGGGATCCCAAAGTCATGGATTCACATGATTGTTCATCATACATGACATGAATATGTCGGAGGATGACTCCATCACATGAATCTCTTTTGGGTGAGGTCCTCGTATCGACCCGCATGAGAAGAATTTCTCGGGGGCCCATACTACGAGACACATCGACATTGGGTTCTAGACAAGGATTTCAGAGTCATGGACTTTCTTGACTGTTTGTTACGTATGTCAGTCATTGCCAGGCAACAACTCCATCAAGAAAGTCTCTTATGAACGAGGTCTTCGTATCGATCCACACGAGAAGAGCTTCTCGAGGACCCATATTACGTGACCATCAATCTTAGTCGGTCGAGGGTTTAGGGTTCTAAAAGGTCCTTAGAGTAATGGATTATTGAGAAAACATTGATCAAACACGCCAAGAGCTTGACGGTTTTCATCATTCTCAAATGAATCTACTCTAAGCGAGGTTCTCGTATCGACTATCACGAGATGAGCATCTCGGAAGCCCATACTACTCAACCTCTCCTATCTCAAATTTAACACTCTAGACTCGGGTATAGAGTCTTTCCCTCAAGGTTTGCCACCAAAGTTTTCAATCCATACCAAGAACCAATGAAACCAAACACGGTGAGATACAATTGAAAAAAACTAGGAAAGCGATAAACAAGCAAAAAGGAAAGAACCCAAACACGCAAAAACAACCTAGGTTAGGCTTGACTCGCTTAGGAAAAAGTCCCCAGCAGAGTCGCCAGCTGTCGCTACGCGAAAAATGACACAGAGTCGCCACCGGATTTTATTTATCCCAAGGAGGGAAAGGGAAATAGCGATAAACCCTTTGGGCAAAGAGCGTGGTCATCGCAACCATGTCTTAGGGTTCGGGAGTCGGTTATGCGAGGGGAAGGTGTTAGCACCCCCTCGCATCCATCATACTCGATGGGAACCTCCTAGTTTATTTCGCGTGAATGGGTGTTTTTATTTTGCTTGCTTAAGGAAAAGAGGGGTTGGTTTATTTATTTTAATGCTCGCCAAGGATTGTGGCCCTTGTGCCTACGTATCCTCACTTAAAAGAAGTGAAGAATCAGAGCTCCGTAGTTCGGAGGCTTGTGAAATTGTTGTTTGTTGGTTGATTTTATACCTTGAAAAAGGGTTTTTCGATTGATGCCCTAAGGCGAAAATAGGTTTGATGAGTTGATGTTATTTTTAAGTTTCTTAAGAGAAATTGTTCTTGATTAGGATTATACACAAAAGACTTTGGATAGAAATGAATGTTTCGAATAACCAAGTCGAGCGCCTTGTATTCAAAACATTCGAAACGAGTGTAGGAGGACTCCATTCTCATTCCTTTTCCACCACTTTAAAGTTCGTAGTGCATGATTCTAATCGTTTATGTTATTGTGTTTTGGATTTTTATGAGAAAAGAGAACCACTTGACGTTGGATCAAGATTTATTGTTTGTAAAAGTACTTGAGGTGATACGAACAAGGTCGATGGCGGACGCACAAGGCGGCCGACTTACAAGGGTTAAAAATGGCTCGATAAAATCGAGAGTTTGCTTTTGAAAATGGTTTTTGGAATCAAAAGTCACCAAGGACAATAGCAACATTCATACTAAAATCATACAACATATGGGATTAGTCGGCTAAAAAAAATCGAGACATGCAATAAAAACGGCACGAAGTGCCATCAAGGAGTTCGCCGTGCGAACTCCTTGAGAAAAATGTTTTTGGAGGTAAAAATAACAAAAATAAGTGGAAAACAGTGGGGTAACACGAGTGGCCGTGTTGTATGACACGGCCCGTGTCATAGGGTACCTGCAATGTGGGTTTTGGAGCGTGACAAAGGTGTGACACGGGTGGCCGTGTTGTGTGACACGGCCCGTGTCATAAGGTCTGGGAGAAAAATGATTTTTAGGGCAAACAGGGGTGCAACACGGGTGGCCGTGTTGTGTGACACGGCCCGTGTTGTGAGGCCTGGGGTTTTTGGACGTTGAAACCTCAAACAGAAGTGCAACACGGGTGGCCGTGTTGTGTGACACGGCCCGTGTTGGGTGACACGGGTGGCCGTGTTGTGTGACACGGCCCGTGTCAGGCTACCAGAGTGAAAAAACCTAACTTTTCTATGTTTTTCTTTCGTTTTTGTGGTTTCTTGAGAATGGTTTCTTGGTCCCTTTGGAACCTTACATGATACATACAATACAACAACACATAAAAGAGTAAACAAAATGAATGTAAATAGCAAAAAAGTAAAGAGAGAAAGGTTGGAGGAAATGGATACCCAAGAGCTTTCTATCCTTCTTGCAAGTCCTCCTTGGTCTTGGTTGAATGTACCTCACTCCTCTTCACTCTATGTTGTGAAGCTTTTGTTTCTCTATGATCCTCTTGGTTCTATATCACTCTCTTTTCTGGTTTGCAAAGCTTCCTATTTTTCTGGTTTTTAGGGTTTTTGTTTGCTCTTTCTATTTTCTGGTTTTGCAAGTGTGTGTAGAATGGATGTTGAATGAATGAAGAGTCCTCCCTTTTGTTTACAGCCCCCTCCTCTTATCTCAGCTCCTCTAGGGTTTTCACTTCTCCCCACATATCAGATTTTTCATGGAGTGGTGTCTCTTACCACATTTCCTCATGCCACTCTATTTCTTTCTATTTCCATGCAAGAGCTATGCTGCATTTTTGCTGTTGCACTTTGCCTATGCTGTTTTTCTGCAGCACCTTGTGCCTTGCACCCATTTTGTTGGTTTGTGTTTGGACACCTCCTCTTGGTCAATGCCACCAACTCTCGACAGCATTTTGAAAATCTGATATTTAGATGCATTATCATATGCTATTCTATTGATTTTGTGACATGTAGATTTTGTGACATGAGGTAACTTTCCTCCTCTTGCATGGGGCTGTTTTGCCCATGATTAAACATGCATATTCTTGGTCTTAAAACATTCCAATGTTGATTTAATTCTTGCATATTTCTTGGATGTTTGTAGCACAATGTGGACTTGGTGTGGCATTACCATAACATGAATTTGACTAGAGACTTGAATGAAGTATTAGAAATAAATTAATTTCTAAACATTACTTAGAGTTGGAAATCTTGCAACAAATGACATTCTTGTAATGTTATAAAACTTCTCTTTATAATATTCTTGCCTTTAATCTTGAATTCATGATGGATTTCCTTAGAACCATTAAGCTTGAAATGGATGAAGTCTTGAATTATGGACTTGACTCATGCTTTGCAAATTTGGACTCCACTTGATCAAGGATTTATACCAAAATTGGATGAAGCAATCTTGAGTCATGCCTTGCATTTCATGGTCATTAGGAATATATCTTGAATATCCTAATATTTTGTCAAGTAATTTCTCTTTGAAGAAATCTACAAGAATAGACTTTCCAATTTAGATCAAACTTTAAATGATGAACCTCTCCTTCCATGTAGTCCAAGGTAGACAAGTTATCTCATTTGAAATGGAAAATGGCAAATCGACCCAATCCATACCCACATGCTCGATATGCAATAAAATGATGTATGGTATGGCGAATGTAGGGTATAAAGGCTAAAGGCGAAAATGAGGGTGTGACACTCAGGAAAGAAGATGATCAGCTACCTGAAGCCGCAGTAAAGATGCTTGTTCCACTTGTGCCTGTGGAACTTGTGCCTGTGGAACTTGTGCATGTGGAACCTGTGCCTGTGGAACCTGTGCCAAGGTTTGATAAGCCTCGGATGTCTAATAGGCGACAAAGAGCTTCGAATTTTTCTCTTCAACGCATTGCTTCTCGAGATAATCATGTGACTAGGAGGGGGTACGCTCGGAAGGTAAAATCAGCTGACAGAACTTTCGATCCGATCCCAATAACATACGCTCAGTTGTTGCAAGTTTTGCTTCATCTTCGGTTGGTCGAATTTTGGATTTTGGATCCCCCTAAGGGTAAGCTACCATCAGGTTTTGATATGGATGCCCGTTGCAACTTCCACTCTGGGGCACTGGGGCATAGCATTGAGAACTGTCATGCTTTTAAGCACAAGGTTCAGGACCTAATTGAGTCAAAAGCTATTGAATTCACGCCGAGCGGCATAACGGTACCTGGTGGTCCTATTCCAGCTATTGCCAAGATGATGGGTGTTCCCGAAGCTGCAGTAGGTCAGGAGTATATCCTGCAAGCAATGGTGTCAGAATCCCCTTGTCCTCAGTTGTTGCTTGTGCCCAGACCAAGCTTGAGGATGAAAGCACCTGAACAAAAGGAGTCCCTGTTAATTCAGACTCAACTTCCAAGTGTTTCAACCGTTCAAGGTCAACAATTCGTCCAGCCTTTGCAACAGACATCAGCTCCTCTCCAGAATAAGCAGCCTTACTGTTATCGGTCAAACCTGCGTGCCAGGCAAAACCCAAATAAATCAGAGAGGCAGTTTACCCGGTTTCCGTTTTGAGCATAATGGTTTCAATAAGCAACTTTGAAGATGGTTGGTTAAGCAGCAAATAAGTGTGAAAGCCCAGTTCTCAGAAGCTGGCAATCTGCATTTTATCATGTCATTTCCTTACATTTGTAGTTTCTTTCCTGTAGGATTGCAAATTTCACTTGTAAAGCATGTTGTTTTTCAATTGACATTGATAAATGAAATAAATATGCATGTTTTGAATTAATCCATTCGTGTTCACTCTATTGCTTTCTTTTATTTCAAACGCTTGTTTAAGTGATGTCCGGGGAGGATGATGAAATCGAAAGAAGTGAGCTTCCGAATGTATTCTTTTGAATAAAAACCTGTTGATGATGTACAGGCATTGTTTCAATCCACAAACACCGGAGATATAAGGAAGATAATCCCTTGTTGACCCCTTTGAGCCTAGTAGTATGAGTTTCTTTCTAAAGATGGAAAACCCTCAATCTTAACCCGGGGCAGGGTAGGTGTCAGTTAATTTGACCAAGCGTTCAAATTACAAAAGGAGTGTCCGTTCGAGGATAGATCACACCTATATAGGTCGTACCTAAAAAACCACAATGGTTAAGCCTGGTCGATCAGGAGTGAAACAGTCACAATCTCTTTAACAAGTCATACGAGCCGATGTCATACAATTTGTTCAAAAAAGGAAAGAAAAGAATCAAAAGGAAAAAGCCCGCTAAGTTGAATCTTGAAAGCAAGCGACTTAGGCAAAAATTAGGGTACCCCGCTGGACTTCAAAATT
Organism: Lathyrus sativus; assembly: GCA_963859935.3. Taxonomy (NCBI): domain Eukaryota; kingdom Viridiplantae; phylum Streptophyta; class Magnoliopsida; order Fabales; family Fabaceae; genus Lathyrus; species Lathyrus sativus. The sequence goes on along the minus strand of CAWUDS030002219.1, from coordinate 5,754,111 downwards.
GAAGAAACTCTAAAGAGTTAGTCCAGGAAAAAGTTAGGGGAAAACGAAAAACGAAAAACGAAAAGCGAAAGAAAAATCCTCAAACAAGAACGAAATTGTGTGGCTCCGGACGCCAAAAGACGAAAAGGGAGCGACTGTCACTTCGAAAAGTGTAATTTCTTGAACTGTCACTCAACCTTTGAAATGAGAACGCTAAGGTCGAATTAGCTGAACGTAGGATCGGAGAACATCACGGAGAATGGGTAGGTTAAAATGAATTTTGAGCCTATATCCTTTCTTTTTTAAACCATGAACCTGACCACGTTACAACCTGGAAAAGTCCTAATTGAAATAGGTTTGTTTCAAAAGCATACTTCGGTAAAGATCGCATCGGAACTGACTCCTGAAAGGATTCTTCTTACAACGTTGTATTGATTTTGACATATTGATGAATGATTCATACATTTTATGTCACAAAATTTTTCCCAGTGAACAGGAATGAATTTTGAAAACTGCCATACGCATTGCATTTGATATGTCTTTTATGTAGAACAGTGTGCTTTACTAGCACTAAGCGCTTGACAGCGGGAAAGTTTCCATGATGGAAAGATTTGATCAAGACAGAATGCAGGACGCTAAAATATCCCTGCAAACCGGGGCAATCAGGTTGAGATTTGATGAATCTCTCGCAGCCAAGGGTACTACTCCCCACAGATCAGCCCATGAGGGGCAAAGTCATGACAAGACTGGGTCAGGTCACCCCGAGAGCGCCAAAGCTATCCTTATCCTGAAGGCAATTAACTTGAAGCACCTCCGTGAGGTTCGAAGTGCTGAAGCCATTCGTATCAAACCACCAGAGTACAGAGATCTCAGGTTTCCCTTTTGAAAGGATATGACGAAGATCCCGTAGGCTGGGGGCAAAAGCTGAAAGAGAAAGAGTCGTTCCTCTCCATGTCTGCAGAGTTGGTCAAAAGTTGTTATAGATTTTAGGGCAAGCCATTTCGAGTTCGTTTCATGGCATGTTTTTCCAAACAGAATGACTCCTTCTTCGCCAGCCAAGGGATCGTGTTTCCCCAATCGGAGTTCCTTAACGTAGGAGCAGGCTCCATGTGAAACTTGTTCCTCCCCAACAGACGGAGTTTGCATTTTATTCCCGGAAGAGTTAGATGTAAGCTAGCAAGCAGTCAAGCAGTTACGTACATTCCCAGCAGTTGGTCGTGTGCACATTCAACTCCCAGTGGAGTCCCCAGAGAGTGCAACCAGGTTGTCGTCGGTTTAGAAGGATCATCCCCATGCAGGACTATCCTTTCGGTTCTCCAGCAGGTTGTCTTTCCTCCAATAGGGTTGATCATCCTTTGTAGAGTTCGTAACTCCGAATTTGTTAAGCTATCCCCCATGCAGGACTGTCCTTTCGGTTCTCCAGCAGGTTGTCTTTCCTCCAATAGGGTTGATCATCCTCTACAGAGTTCATAACTCTGGATTTGTTAAGCTATCCCCCAGCAGGATTGTTTCTTCCCCCAGCGGAAGTTTGGTTTCGTTTCTCCAGCATTTATGTTGTTGGAGCGCCCCTTTTGCATTTGCATCGCGCATAGCATCTACCAAAACGCGTAGCATTTCCATGCCGTCTGGAGCATTACGCCATTTTCAAACATATGCATTTTGAAACATAAGACAGGTTGGTTACCTCTTTGTTTTCAGGTGTTTTCCCTGCAAGGGATTGAAATTCTTGTTCAGGATGGTTTTCATATATTCAAATGCTCGGCGTGAGATATGTGATGATAACGTTCGTCCTATCATGTGTGCTTTTATCATAGTTACTTGGTTAAGTTTCCCTTCTTCCCCAACGGAGTTTTCCTCAAATTGCTGTTACGTCAGCGTTAAAAGATTTCAGGGATTAGACCTTTGAAGTCGTTACTTGTTGTCAAAGTAAGTGTCTGGCAATTGACGTCAGAATTTCCCCAGTAGAGTTTTCCTCGGATTGCTGTTACGTCAGCGTTAAAAAATCTCATGGATTTAACCTTTGGAGTTATTACCCGTGGTGATGGAGTTATTACCCGTGGTGATGGAGTTATTACCCGTGGTGACGGAGTTATTACCCGTGGTGACGGAGTTATTACCCGTGGTGACGGAGTTATTACCCGTGGTGACGGAGTTATTACCCCTGGTGACGGAGTTATCACCCGTGATGACGGAGTTATTGCCCGTGGTGATGGAGTTATTGCCCGTGGTGACGGAGTTATTACCCGTGGTGACGGAGTTATTACCCGTGGTGACGGAGTTATTACCCGTGTTGACAGAGTTGCTACCCGTGTTGACGGAGTTGGTCCCGTGGAGTTGTTTGTTCAAGTCTTCTGATGCCAGATTAGCACTTTTATTTAGTGCTTCGCCTATTTCTTCGGAAAAAAGATGTCAAGTTCGCGCTTTACATAGTGCAAATACCCGTAGTGTCGGAAATGTTTCTTGCAGAGTTGCTTATTCAAGTCTTCGGATGCCTGGTTCGCGCTTTACGTAGTGCTTTGTTCGTCCCTTCGGAGATGGAAAGTCAAGGAAGGTATTTTGATGTGGTCCTATGGCTCGATGCCCGCTTATTATGGCGTATCTTTGAAGTTTGATTGTTGTTGATCTAGTGTGTTGATTCAACGCCTGTGGCGTCACACAGGTGGTTGATGGTAAAATCAGTTGTTCTTTATCAGATGATTGGTCAGTTGTTGTCGTGACAACCAGATTCAATTTTCTGGATTTTGTTCCTCAAGCAGTTTGTGCAGTTTATTTTCTTTGGTGGGCAGATTTCTGGGTTCTTTGGTATTCAACCTTCTTTTACCTTGATTGTTCGAAAGTCGTTCGCTTTTCATCCAGTCAGGTTCAAGCTGCTTGAATAGGGGCAGCTGTTGCACCTCAAAATTTGCCTAACCTTTTTCTTACTTGGCTTTTGTTTCATTGCATTAGCATATCATTGGTCTAGCATTTGCATAGCATAGAATTATTCATTTAGCAGGGGATCAAGTGTGGTTTATATCAAGAGGAGCCTATCTAGAGGTCTTATTCAAGCTTGAGAGGTCACCAAAGTCATCAGAAAGTGGGTTATGTTCTTGAGAAGTTTGGATGTTGGTATGTAGTTCATCTTCTAAGTGGGGGCCAATTGAAGACCATCAGTGGGTTGTGAAGCCTTGATCATGGATAAGGTATGTGTATAGAGCTCATGGGGTGCCTTGAGGGTCATGGTGGAGCTCAGTCAAGTCATTATGCTGAGTGTGAAGAGCCACAGTTGAGGGTGTTGCAATTAGGGTTTTTATCTGGTCAACCCTAAGTCAATTGTGCAATTGAAGGAGATTAAGACTCAATTCTAAGTCTTTGAGGTCATGGGATGTTGAGTTGAGATACATGAGGTGATATTCCAAGATTAATTCAAGAGGAATTCAAAGTGTGAGGAGTTGCTAAATTAGGGTTCTCAGGGTAAGATCCCCTATTTAGTGCCTGACTTCAAGACCACTTATATCAAGATACAAGTTTCATCTCAACTTTTGACCAACATGGAACTTGTAGAGCATGTTCTTAGCTTTAATTTGAGTACTAGAAGTCCTCCATTGGATTTGTAGAACTCAAGTTATGAGCCAGACAAGTTACAGGTCACCAGATGAATGTGAAATTTATCTGTAAAAGTCAACCAATTTCCAAGGCACTTTTGACCTAGAAGGATGTTTCTCCTCAACTTTTGGCCAACATGAAAGTTGTAGGTCTTGGTCTTAGATTTCCAAATTGTACTATAAGTCTTTCATCTGATTTTTAGAACACAAGTTATGAGGTTTACAAGTTAGGGGTATTTTGGGAAAGTGAGATTACAGGCCATTTTGGATTATGGGTCATTTTCACTATCTTGGGAGCCTCAAATGAAGTTTTGTCCAACACAAAACTTGCTCAAAATGCGATTTTAACTTCAATCAAGCATCCATGAGGCACTGGTTTGGCTTAGAACAAGATTTGGTTGGAAGGAATTTGACAAAGGGGATTATTAAAGGCATAAAAGGAGAAAATTCAAAATAAATTCACAAGTGTTCAAGAAATCACAAATTGGTGCATATTTTGATTGTAAATGACACTTTAAAGAGATTGACAATGTTAAATTTTTGGTTTGAGGCTTGATTTATGGACTTTGTGTGGATTACTTAGAATTGAAGTAACATAACCAATCTTGACCATAAGATCAACTCAAGCACTCAATCTGAGCCATTCACATCCAAGGAGTGTTGTGCAAGCCATTAGAGTGAAGATTGAGCTGAAGCTGAGCAGGACACACGAGTTAGCATGATCACACTTTGGAAGAAAATTGATTTTTGGATATCTTAGATTGGGCTTCCAATGGGCCTAAGAATTGTCCAAACAGATCCTATATAACCTCCTGATCCAGTTCATAGCTTTTTTTGGTGGCATTTGATGAAGAATTCAGTTACAGCGGTTAAAGATTGAAGCTCCCAAATCCAAAATCGGTTTTTCTTTTCCAGAAGATTTCAAGGCAAATTGTGGATCATATTAGTTTCAGTGATCATCAGTGGAGAATTCTGCACTTTCTGGAAGCAAGATTCATGCTGCAACCACTCCAGTTTCAAGCTACACTTCAGGTTCTTACTTTTCAAAATTGCTCTTGATTTAGGCTGTTGTAGCATGAATTAGATATGTGGCTAGGCTTAAGGAAGATTATAGATGGATTTAGGGTAGATTCCATGGCCATTCGAGAGAATTTTTGACAGAGCAAGTTTTAGTGTTGGCTTCGGTTAGGGCTTGTTATTGACTAAAAATGAAAACAAAGCATAGATTGGTGATCTAGGGAGAGAGACGAGTGGTTTGGTGTAAGAAGTCGCGAGTTTTGTGGAGTTTTATGCAATGCTATTGTTCACGTCATGAGGTAGAAGATGACCGGCGCTAGGCCGGCCACCGTCTGCGTGTTGCCACAACCATCGCATGAACCTTCCCTCCGTTTTCATTTCAAACTGCCAGATTAGATGATGACCGTTAGATCGTTTGTGAGCATTGACTGGTTCATCCCCATCAACGGCCAGAATTGGTTCCACATGTGGCCATTTCCTATTCAAGATGAAACGCAGAGTTTCATTAAATGAAACTCTAGGCTCTCACTCACTTCGCTATCCACACCCCACCAACGTAAAGCCCAATAGAATTACACACGAAACAGTTACTTATTGCACCCCCTGGCCTGTTTCCACTTAATAAATGAAAAGCTGAGTTTTTGACTCAGCTGGGTTTTAATCCAAAGCGCTATTCCCACCCCCACTCGCGCGGCCCATTAGCAAATACACATAGATCCGTTACTTATTACACCTCCTAGTCTCCATTTTAATTTCTTTTTTTCTTTTATTTTTTAATTGATACTTGTTTAGTTTTAATTCAGAAAAAATAGAAATTGATCCCAATAAATCATGAAATAAATCTTGTAGATACTTTGATATGTCTAGATTTTTTTTCATATTTTTTAATTTCAGTTTTAGTGTATTTTTCAATTAATTGCATATTTTCCATTTTAGTGTGTTTTTAATAGTTGAGAAATTACATGATGTACTTTATGATTTTATTTCTCTTTCAATAATTTGTATTAGTCTCTTATATTTTGCATGGTGAATTTAGACACATTTTAGTATATTGTATGATTTTTCTTACATTTTTTAGATGAGTCTAAGTTCTGTTTTGGAGTAGGTTTTTTAGAGGCTTCCCCTTTTGGCCCTTCATTTGATACCTCTTGGTTTAGCATTTCTTAAGTGATCTTAAATGTTGATTTAGGCTCTAATCCTTTTACCATAGGTTCTTAACCTTTAGGATCCCTTAGGAAAATTTATAGATTTTTAGTAATTGATTTACTATTTTAGGTAGATTTTACATCTAGGATGTGTTTAGGTTGATTCTAGCATAGTACTTCTCATAGTTGAACTTCAAAAGTGACCTTTAGTTCATGATAAGTTTCCCAACCTTTTTAATAGTTTAGTAGACATGTTGAGGCTTCTGTAGATTGAATCTTAAGGTTTGATTTGGTGCATTAGTTCCCTTTTAGAGAGTTGCTTTTAGAGCTTGTAGAATTAGGGTTTTTTTAGAGCCTTTAGGAGTGTCCTCGTTTTTCATAATTATGGTTTGCTTTGATTTGCATTCCATTTCCTATCCAATGATGCAAGGTTCCTGGTGGGAGCCTAGTCCCTCCTTTGGAAGGACTAAAGGCCTACCACAAAAGGTAAAACCTTTGAGGATACCAATCTCAGATGAGTGGTTGAGTGCCTTGAGGGACTCCATTGGTTTCCCTTCTGCTTCCCCTCATCATGCAATGATCTTTGTGTTGATTTACATCATCTATTATTGGAGAAAGTTGAAAATTGAAGATGAATTCCTCATTCCCTTTTCTCCTGATGGATGACTTGGACTAGAAGACAGACTGTTGGGCTGCTTTGTTGCTGGAGTGTTGTGGTGCTGCTTGTCTGTTTGTTGATTGACTGTATTTCTGTGACTGTTTGTCTGGTGTGTTGCATTAGAACGGGCTCTCATGTAGTTGGTTTAGCCTAAGTGCATTGAAAGGTTGAGCTTGTCTCCCTTTGCTTGTTTGCATCAGAGGTTGAGTCTGTCTCCCTCTACGTGTCTGTTACTGTTTGGCTTTGCTTATTGGGTGAAGGTTGAGTTTGTCTCCCTTGCCTGTGCCTTGTGTTGCCTTTGCTTGATTACTCTAGAAGTTGAGTTTGTCTCCTTCTGCTTGTATTGCTGCATTGCATGCATTTTACTTACAGTTATTTCTTTTCAGATTATTTCCTTTGTTGTTGCTCTCCTCTGCCATGTTCCCTTAGGGACTCTGACTTCTCTTGTTCAAGAGAAGTTATGACAGACATTAGGGTTCTAACCAAGCATGATAACATTAGTTAGTTCCCTCCTAACCTCAATCATAGGATCAACTTTGCATGAAAACTTTAGGATTGGATTAGTTCCCCTTTAGTGCGTCTTTTCTCTTCTCATCTGCAAACATCTTTAAAACACTTAATAAAAGATTAACGTGTGTTGTACGCTACGAGACTTAAGCACTTGAGAAAGGGTTGTTGGAGAGTTTCTCTTCAATAGCTTGGGTGTTTAGTGTGGTACCCTTTGGGTGACATGCGACGCATTCACTCTTAAGTCCAAGTCTTTAGTGCAACATGAGTTACAAACAAAACTCAAAACACTTCTTCTTTAAAAGACTTCAAAACAAAGATCAAACTTCTTTTTGTCCCTTGGGACCTTGAATCCTCAGAAACCCTTTTTTTGTAAGGAGAGTTCTATTAATTTTCGGTTCTACCGCAAACGGTAAACGCCTAAGTCTCCGAAGGTCGAGCTGCATACACCAACTGCTAGAACCGTTTGTTAACCCTACTCGGATAAAAACTTTTGAACCAACCTGTGGTCTTGTTAGCACGAACTACGTTTTCTCTGATCTTTCATGCCGTGTGAAAGTACGTAGGCACGAGATGCGATATCTTGGCGAGCAACCTTCCCCCCTTTTTCACCCGTAGTTAGGCGAACTACATTGACTCTGATTTCTCGTTCCAGACGAGAATACGTAGGCATAGAACTGTGTTCTGCCGAGTCATTTTCTTTTCTTTCCAGACCAGCCTTGATAGGTAGATAGCTAAACCAACCCGTCAGATAAACACAACAAGCGTGGATCCCGTTGAGTACAACGGACGTGAGGGGTGCTAATACCTTCCCCTTGCGTAACCGACTCCCGAACCCAGACATGGTTGCGATGACCTTGTCTTATACCTTTTCGTCAGGTTTTTACGGTCGTTTCCTTTCCCGTTCCGTGGGATTAATAATGAAAGGTGGCGACTCTTCTGTTTTGTCGGCACCTTGTTTTCGCAATAGCTACAGTGATCCTAGAATCTTACATTAGAATTGCATCCATACATGTCATGGCATCGTATTTTCAAAAAATTTGCATTGTATATGCACCAATTTTGCATCTTGTATGTCATTCCAAAAATAGAAACTCATTTCACCTTCCTTCATCTCCAGTAAATCAAGTTGATTCCTCGACACTAGTACTCTACTCGCGCCAACACCAGACGAAGTATGGATCAGATTCAACAAGAGTAAGCTCCCTTCAGAGAGGAAATGGACTATGTCAAAAGCAAGATCGATCATATTTTTGAGAGCTCTAGCTTCTTCAACCGTTATTCCTCCATACTATGATGCCAATGCTCACTGCGAGTATCATAAGAGTGCCATAGGACACATAATTGAGAATTGTAGAGCTTTCAAGCACAAGGTTCAAGACTTTATTGAAGCTAAGGAGATCATGTTTACCCCAAGAATCTCGAATATTACAACAAACCCCATGCCGCGAAAAAGGTTGTCTTTATACCATACTATTGTTTTGCATTCTTGTATTTTGTTCTTGTTTGTCTAAGTACTATTTATTTCAAACATTGTTATTTGTATTTAGTTTTATTAATGAAGTGATTATGCATGTTCTAAATTAGTCTTGTCATATTCACTCATTTTTCTCATTTATTGTAAAGGATAGACACATACTTCTCCACTTCACTTTCTTTATCAAACTGTTGTTTTAAAAAAGATTAGAGGGAGGATGACAAAAACGAAATAACCATAATTGTTGATGGTATGCTTTTAGATAAAATCATGTTGATGATGTACACGCATTGTTTCAAGTCCCCAAAAACATTGGAGAGATAAGGAGTTAATCCTTAGTTAGCCACTTCGAGCCTTGAAGTATGATTTTCTTTCGGATTTCCAAACAGTTACACTTAACCTAGGGTAGGGTAGTATTCATTTAATCTGACTACATATTCAAATCACAAGAAGAAACATCTCGTCTGGGGATCCACCACAACCAATGACTTGGCAATCATAATCCTTCAGCAAAATCGAAAAAAATAAAAAATAAAAAAGAAGAAAAAAGCCCTCTAAGTTGAAAACCCCAAAAGGAGACTTAGGCAAATAGCAGGGCAATCCCGACGGACTTGAAAAACAAAATAATTCCAGGCAAAATATAGGGATAAAAAAATCAATCAAAAATCCAATCCTTAGCAAAAGAAGCAAAACAAGATTCAGTGACTACCATGTCAAAATCAAAGGATCGCCGACATCCATAAAAAACAAAATAAGATGACTTCCATTTTAAGTAAACCTTGAATCATCATCTTCACCCTTACATCGTCGACCCTTTTGGAAGATGAATGTGTGTAGAATTAACTGAACGTAGGACTGGAGATCATCGCGAAGAAGGGGTGGGTATAAACCAAGTTTTGAGCCTTATATCATTTGTTTCTAACCGTGAACCAGACCATGTTACATCTGAAGGTGAGAAAAATACTTAGAAGGGGGGGGGGGGGGGGGGGGTTGAATAAGTATGACAAATAATCACAGATTCAAACACAGTTATTTTTATCCTGGTTCGTTGAACTCAACTACTCCAGTCCACCCTCTCAAGAGTGATTTGCCTTTCTCAGTCAAGGACTTAATCCACTATTTAATCAAACAAATTACAATAGTAACACCTAAGAACAACTGTTCTTAGTCTTCTCAAGAGCTACTGATCCCAACTGGATCCTCTTAAGGAAACCTTTTACAATCAATGTAAAACTATTACAAGAGTAAGAATGCTTCTAAAAAGCTATTATCACAACTGTGATATTTCTCTTAAGTTTTTAAGAACAATGTTACAACAAATAGAATATAAGAGATTTTGAGAGATTTGCTTTGAGTGAATTTTGCAAGTTTTTTCGTTACTGAAGAAGATGGAGTGGACTTCTTTATATAGGAACTTAGATCCATGAAGTCTTCTCAACGTTGAAGGTTGTGCTGAAAAGCCTGGTACCTTTTGTCTTTACATTGGAGGTTGTGCTGAAAAAGCCTGGAGCCTTTTGTCTTTTACTTTGCAGAAACTTTCCTTAACTGTGTTCTTGTGTCTAGCATAAAAGAGGAAAGAGCTGTTGAGATATGCCAACGTACATATTCAAATCTTCTTCACTAAGTAAGTTCAGCTATCAACATCAGAGTCTGGATCTTCAGAATCTCCAGAGTAGAGATCTTCTGGATCTGCAGAGTCTTGGGATTTTCTTCAGATTATGTTGAATCAGAGTATGTGCAGCTTGTGTGCTTGAGCGTGTAGTTCTGTCAGAGCAGAGTCTTCTATATCAGATTCTCAATACTTATGCAGCGCAGTATCTTCAGAGTCTTCCGATGACTAAGCTTCTAAACTCTCAGAGTCTTCTATTCTTTAGAGGCTTCTGCTTCAGAATCTTCAGTAGCAGCACTCAGATTCTTCTGGGAGCAGCGTTCAGATCTTTATCTAAGATGCTCTTGAACCTTTGAAGCCTTTCATAATATCATTGTTCAGATCCAAATTTGCTCTTTAAGAATATTTTCTTTAGTACCTGTAGCAAATAGTCTAGAACAAATTTAGAGTATATAATTCTTGAATACAAAATTCATAAGTGTTATCATCAAAACATAGAGATATTACCAAGAAACAATCTGTGTTCTTACAATCTCCCCCTTTTTGATGATGACAAAACATGAGAAATTTTATTCAATAAAAAATATGATTTATAACTCCCCCTGAGATTAACAATCTCCCCCTGAAATAAAACTCTAATAGAAGAAAACACTTCCCTTTTTGATTAAGTATATTTCAGATACAGAGCCTGATGCAAGAGGTTTGACTTTCAGAATCAAATCTTGATGCCAGATAATTATGACTTCCTTAGTCAGAGCGCCTGGTTATCATCTTGCTTGAATTATCTTCCAGAGTAAAGGTATCAGAGTAAGCTATCAGAGTTGATTGAATACTCAGATTTGCTTTGAAGATCAGGTTCTGGTTGGAAAAGTCTCAGGGTAACTTCAATGAATTATGTCAGATATATCAATGTAATCTGAAAGACTTAAATTCAAAGTAAGTTAATAAAATGTCTGAATTTCAGTTTTAGTAATTGCTTATAGTTTGAACAATCAGATTTCTCTTTTTCTCCCCCTTTTTGTCATAATCAAAAAGATTTTTAAAGACATAAAGATACAGAAGAAAAGAAGCATATAGAAGCAAAAACATCAACCTTCATTTGAACATATCAAAGTTCACAATCAAACAGATAGATGCCAAAAAGCATAACAGAACAATAAGAAAACAACAGAAGCAATAACATGTGCAAAAACATCAAATAAAACTAAGTCTGGCGTGAGGCAATAAGGGTCAGAAGCTCTATCATTTTGGCAGTTGACTCTTCTTGCTTAGACATCTAGGTCTTAATCTCATCAGTTGTCTTCTCTTGCTTTACCGTCCAATCTTTTATTTCCTTGACATCATTCACAAGCTCTGTGACCATAGATGAAGAAGGAGCAAATGCAGTAGCAGCAGTGTTTTCTTCAGACTGGTTCTCTTCAGAAGCTTGTTCAACCATTTCAGATTCAGGAGCTTCTGGAGGAGCAGCTTCCAGAAGCAACACAGGAGGAGGAGGAGGCATGTTCATCAGAGTTATCTTGATTAATTCTGCAAACTGAGTCTTAGCAAGCTTAGAGCATTTAGCTCTAACTTTTAAAGCAGCTTTGTTGAACATCCAGATGAAACGCTTCCAAGCAACATTTGAAACAGCTGGATCCAAACTTGACATGCACACATCCTTAACACGAGCATATTCAGAATCTATCTCCTTCTTGAATATTTCAAACATAGCATTAACACATGATCCTAGATCTGACTGTTCAGACTGTTCAGAGGGTTTAGGATTAGGAGTGTTAACAGGAGTAGGTTCAGATGGTGTAGGTTCAGATGGTTGTGGTTGAGGTGATGTTGGTTGAGATGTTTGGATGTCAGATTGAGGGAGTTCAGATGGTTGAGGAATGGTTTGTGTTTCAGATAGATAGATTTCAGATGGTTGAGTGATGGTTTGTGTTTCAGATAGATTGGTTTCAGATGGTTGAGGGATGGTTTGGGTTTCAGATGTTTGAGTTTCAGATGGTTGAGAGATGGTTTTCTGAGGTGGGGAGTTGGGTGGAGTATGAAACATAGAAATGTTAACATGTTCCTTCATAGCAATGTCAGAACGTGCTTGTTTGAGAGACTCTGGTTCAAAATCAGATGAATCAGATGATTCACAATCAGAAGATTCTTCTGAGTGAACAGATGTTGAAGAAATGTTAATGGAATGATTAAGGGGTTCTATATCCAGAATATCTTCAGAAAGATTTGGATCTTCTGATGGAACTGGTTGTTCAGAGTGTTCAGTTTGAACAGTCTCTGGTTGGTTTGGTTCTGAGATGATTATATCTGGTTGGGGAATTTCTAATTGGGGATTTTCTAGTTGTGAAATTTTTGGTTGTAGAATTTCTGTTTGTGAAATTTCTGGTTGAGTAGGTTGAGGGGGTTCAGATGTAGTATGAGATTGGGGTTCAGAGGGAATTGGTACAGAAGATGGTTGTGTATGTACTGGTTCAGATGAAGGTGGTTTAGATGAAAGGTTTGCAGATTGTTTGGGTTTAGAAGTTCTATGTCTAAGGTTTGGAGAGAGTTGAGGTGATGAAAGGGGTGAATGAACAACAGGTGTAGGATCAGATGTTAATACCTGATGAATAGTGTCTCTTATCTCTTCCAGAGTAGCATCTCTAGAATTGATTTTGGCTTTCTTTACTCCTTTCTTCTTCTTCCTTGGAACTTCAGATACTTTCCTTTTCTTCTGAACCGATCCTTCTTCAGCTTTTCTCTTACTACGCCTTTCCTTCATCAGATTGGGCATTTCTTCTCCTTGTTTTTGAACAAGGTTAGCAGGTAGAGGAATTCCTTCCTTCAGACACTATGCAATGTAAGTCCAGACAATACTTTTTGGTTCATCTGCACTGAACATTGGAAAATCTTCTATGGGTATCCTTCTGTCATTGACCTCCTCAGAGTTTATCTTCCTTAGTTTACCATTCAGCTCTGAAATGATCTTCATCCTTTTCAGAGTGAGTTCATTTATCTCAGATCCAATGATGTATGACAAATCCTCTGTTATCTTTGCATCTGTCAGATGCTTCACCAACTTGTTTTCTATAAGGATGTCTGAAATAAGTCTTCCCAGAGGTATCCAAGTTCTAACTTTCCCAGCTTTAGCTCTGACCTCTTCTCTAGTCTCTTTGACATGAGTCAGAAGATGACTGAAAATCAGATAGGGCAGATCCACCTTAATATTCTGGCTGATGCAGTACATGAAGAACATATGCTCTGAACTCACATAGTCTAGTGAGTTGGTTGACTTTCTGTGAAAGATTTTACTCATAAATATCTTTGCCCAGATCCTATAAATAGGTTTCAGATCTTTAACTTTACTTGTTGGTGTTCCAGCTACAGTAATCTCTTCATATACCTTAGCCATATCAATGCGTGAAGAGGCTAAATTTGTAACACCATCAGATTCTTTATAACTGAACAGTTTCCTGATTAGTTTCTCAGTTATCACTATCTCCTTCCCAAGGACAGATGAGTGAATGAACTTAGGACCAGCACTAGCGTGAATCCAGAATTCCTTTACAAGAGTTGGGTATACAGGACCCATTAGTCTCTCAAAATACTTCTCCCAGCCTTGAGCTTTAATGGCAGTTGTTAGGTCAAACCCATTTTCTTCTATTGATTCAAGATCAACGAAACTCTCACACAGAACCTCAAGATCCACTACTGGAGTAAATAGAGTGCATTCTGGTTTCTTGTACATTATATTTTTGTTGGAGATTTCAGCAGCATTTGATGTAGAAGCCATTGATGAGGATGAAGCTTTTGATTTGGGTTTAGGGTTTTGGTAGAGGTTGAAGAAAGAACAGAAACGCATAAGTGTAGTGAGTGTGAAAAGTGTGAAAATAGTGTGATAGGTGGTATTTATAGAAAACTAAAAAAAATCAAGCATTGGGCACATCAATAGACACCTACGCACGTTTACACATAGCATTTAATGAAAGTAATCATTTCAATTTAAAATTATGACAATTGGGGGGAAATCCAAGAAAAATGAGATTTTCAAAGCAGTACCTCAAACGTCAGTTCAGTAGAGCACTCCATCTTTTCAGATACTGAGTGACACGTGTTTGCTTTGTATGTGCATCTGATATCTCTCAAGAAATGATACGTTTCCAACGTTCAGATCTTCTGAGTTTGTTAGTTCAGAGTTTCACACAAATAAATCAATTAAAGATAAATGAACAAATAATCAAATGAAATACTTCAGATCTTTAAACATTTTGCATCTGAGAAGTTGCCTCTGATAAATATTACTATGGACAAAAATCCATACAAATATTTTTCAGAATGAACTTAAACCTATCTTCAGCAAGGGGTTTTGTGAAAATATCAGCCCATTGATGATCTGTGTCAACAAAAGCTAGATTTATTACACCCTTCTGAACATAGTCTCTGGTGAAGTGATGTTTAATTTCTATATGTTTAGCCTTAGAATGTAGGATTGGATTTTTTGAAAAACATATAGCAGAAGTATTATCACAGAAGATAGAAAGATTACTCTCATAGATCTGATAATCTTCTAACTGACTCTTCATCCAGAGCATCTGCGTACAACATCCAGCAGCAGCAATGTATTCTGCCTCTGTAGTTGATAGTGCAATAGTGGGTTGCTTCTTGCTGTACCATGAGATCAGATGACTTCCAAGAAACTGACAGCTTCCAGAAGTGCTTTTACGTTCAACTCTGTCTCCAGCATAATCAGCATCACAGAATCCAACTAATGAAAATTCATCAGATCTTCTATAACACAGACCCATGTTAGTAGTACCCTTTCAGATACCTTAGAATCCTCTTAACAGCTGTTAAGTGTGATTCTCTAGGATCTGATTGGAATCTTGCACATAAGCAGACACTAAACAGAATATCAGGTCTAGAAGCATTCAGGTATAGAAGAGATCCTATCATACCTCTGTAGAGTTTCTGATCTACCTTTTTACTTACCTCTTCCTTACCTAGAGTGCTTGTAGGGTGCATTGGAGTCTTTGCCATCTTACTATCAACCATGTTGAACTTCTTCAGAAGCTCTTTAACATATTTGGTCTGATGTATGTAGGTGCACTCTGGAGTCTGGTTGACTTGGATTCCCAAAAAGAATCTCAATTCTCCCATCATGCTCATTTCAAACTCTGCCTGCATACATTTAGCAAACTCCTTTCCAAGCATAATATTTGTTGATCCAAAAATAATATCATCTACATAAATTTGACAAATCAACAGATCTTTCTTAATAGTTTTACAGAATAAAGTTGTATCCACTTTTCCTCTGATAAAATTTTTCTTCAGAAGGAAATTGCTCAACCTTTCATACCAAGCTCTAGGAGCTTGTTTTAAACCATAAAGAGATTTATTTAGTTTAAAAACATGATCTGGAAAGTTTTCACTTTCAAAACCAGGAGGTTGGTGGACATATACTTCCTCTTCTATAATACCATTAAGAAAGGCTTTTTTAACATCTATCTGATATAGAGTGATGTTATTCTGTGCAGCAAATGAAATAAGAAGGCGTATAGATTCTAACCTTGCCACTGGAGCATAAGTTTCAGTGTAATCAATACCTTCTTGTTGACTGTAACCTTGAGCAACTACCCTTGCCTTATTCCTTTCAACTTCTCCCTTTTCATTCAACTTATTCTTGAAGACCCATTTTGTTCCAATAACATTGAATCCTTTAGGTCTAGGAACCAGATCCCAAACTTCATTTCTGGTGAATTGATTTAGCTCTTCTTGCATGGCAATAATCCATTCATTATCTTTCAGAGCCTCATCCACAGATGTTAGTTCAATTATTGACACTAAGCCAAACAATGAAGATTCAGATGTTCTGAGATAGGATCTTGTCCTGATTGGATCATCTTTCTTTCCAATAATCACATCTTTTGGGTGAGATGCCTTGATTCTGGAAGAAGATCCTCTGACATTTGATCTTTCAGAAATGTGTAAGTTGTCCAATTGAGAAGATAAGGGAATAGCATCTGGAGTTGCTTCAGATTCCTTCTCTTTAGCCTTTTCTGCCTCTGGTCCTTCAGAGTCTGTGAGAATCACTTCTATATCTGCAGAATTCTCAAACTGCTTTGGCTTTTCAGAGCCATGCTTATCATCAAATCTTACATGAATATATTCTTCCACAATCTGTGTTTCAGTATTGAATACTCTGTAGCCTTTAGAGCGTTCAGAATAACCAAGCATGAAACACTTCTGTGCTTTGGAATCAAACTTGTTAAGATTCTCTTTAGTTTTAAGTATATAGCAAGTACATCCAAAAGGATGAAAATATGAAATGTTGGGCTTTCTGTTCTTCCACAGTTCATATGGAGTCTTTTTCAGGAGAGGTCTTATAGACACTCTGTTCTGAATGTAACAAGCTGTGTTAATTGCTTCTGCCCAAAATTGTTTTTCCAGATTTGTCTCATTGATCATGGTTCTGGCCATTTCTTGCAGAGTTCTGTTTTTCCTTTCTACAACCCCATTTTGTTGTGGAGTTCTAGGACAGGAAAAATCATGAGCAATGTCATTTTCAGAAAAATATTTATTTTCAAATTCACCACCATGATCACTTCTGACTTTTATAATTTTGAAATCTTTTTCATTCTGGACTTGCTTGCAGAAGTCAAAGAACACAGAATGTGACTCATCCCTATGTTTTAAGAACTTTACCCATGTCCATCTACTATAGTCATCAACAATGACTAATCCATACTTCTTGCCTCTGATGGATGCAGTTTTCACTGGTCCAAACAGATCAATATGAAGTAATTCTAGTGGTTTGGAAGTAGAAACAACATTTTTTGATTTAAAAGATGATTTTGAAAACTTCCCTTTTTGGCATGCTTCACAAAGAGCATCTGAGGTGAACTTCAGATTAGGAAGTCCTCTGACAAGATTAAGTTTATTAATCTGAGATATACGTCTCATATTAATATGACCCAATCTTCTGTGCCAGACCCATTGCTCTTCATTAACAGACAAGAGGCATTTAACATTCTGAACTTTAAGTTCTGAAAGATTTATTTTATAAATGTTGTTTTTCCTCTTACCACTAAATAGGATAGAGCCATCCTTTTGACTAATAGCTTTACAACATTTTTGATTAAAGGTAATATCATAACCATTGTCACTTAATTGACTTATGGACAATAAGTTATGCTTTAACCCTTCAACAAGTAAAACATTAGTAATAAAGGGAAGTTTACCATTTCCAATGGTGCCAGATCCAATGATCTTTCCCTTCTGATTCCCTCCAAACTTCACATCACCTCCATATCTAAGTTCCAGGCTTTGGAACATAGACATTTCTCCTGTCATGTGTCGTGAGCATCCAGAGTCCAGGTACCATGATTGGCGTCCTGACCTTGCTGCTAAGAACATCTGCAACAGGAATTATTTTACTTTTAGGTACCCAGATCTTCTTGGGTCCTTTAGGGTTAGTTGGTTTGTAGGTTTGTCTAAACTTCTGTTTTTCAACATAATGTTTATTCTGACTTGCCTTGGATTTAAACACATAAGTATTCTTCTCAAAGCTTGTGTGTTTAATGTCATTTAAGTGACCAAACTTAAATTGAGAGTACAGAGGTGTCTTCTTGATGAAGAGTATGTCAACAGATTTTGGATTACTTCTAGAGGAAGATTCATATCCAATACCTCTTCTGTTGTTCCCACTAACACCATAGATCATAGAAGCCATCTTGCTTCTGTCTATGCTCTTAGTAAGGAATCTCTGAAAGCTAGAGTCATATTTTTCTAAAATGTTTTCACATGACTTAGCCTCAGATTCAGATTCTTGTTGAGTTATTTCAAAGTCATTTTTGATTTTCAGATTAATTTCTTTTTGCTCAACAAGTTCTGTCTTCAGAAGATCAATCTCAGATTCAAGACTGCTTTTCAGCTTCTTGTATTTGAGTTTGATATTGTTATAGCTTTTCAGAACTTCTGATAAAACTTTGACAAGTTCTTCTTTAGTAAGTTTAGCCATTACCTCTTCAGCATCATCGTCAGATTCAGAATCAGATTCAGATCCTGAAGTTCCTTCTTCCTGATCTTCTGTGCTGGCCATCAGTGCAACATTAGCACATTCTTCTTCTGATTCAGAAGATGATTCAGATTCATCTGAGTCATCCCATGTTGCCATCAGAACCTTCTTCTTTTTGTTAAACTTTTTCTTGGGTTTTTCTTTTGATGTTTGGGGCAATCATTCTTGTAATGCCCAGGTTCTTTGCACTCATAGCATACAACTTCTTTCTTGCCAGATCTTCTGTGCCCAGAAGATTCCTTTCTCTGATCAGATTTTCTGAAGTTGTTGAACTTCTTTCCCTTGTGCTTCCAGAGTCTGTTGATCCTTCTGGACAGCATGGATAATTCATCTTCTTCTTCAGAAGAAGATTCTTCAGAGCTTTCTTCAATAACCTGCAAAGCTTTAGCAGATTTATTAGATTTTAAAGCAATAGATTTACCTTTTTCTTTCTTTTGAGGTTCATCTTCCTCAAGCTCAATCTCATGGCTCCTCAGTGAGCTGATGAGTTCTTCTAAGGAGATCTTGTTCAGATCTTTAGCCATCTTCAAGGCAGTCACCATTGGTCTCCATCTGGTAGGTAGACTTCTGATGATTTTCTTTACATGATCTGATGTGGAGTATCCCTTGTCCAGAACTTTTAGACCAGCTGTGAGGATCTGAAATCTAGAAAACATAGTTTCTATATTTTCAGATTCTTCCATTTTGAACGCTTCATACTTCTGTATAAGCGCTAGAGCCTTGGTCTCCTTCACTTGAGAATTTCCCTCATGAGTCATTTTAAGTGACTCAAACATTCCATGAGCTATTTCTCTGTTTGTAATCTTTTCATACTCAGTATGAGAGGTTGCATTAAGCAATATTGTCCTAGCCTTATGGTGATTTTTGAAATCCTTCTTCTGGGCTTCTGTCATTGATTTTCTATCAACTTTCTTGCCATCCTTATTTGTAGGATGTTCATAGCCATCAATGACCAAGTCCCACAAATCAGCATCATACCCAAGGAAGAAACTTTTTATCCTGTCCTTCCAGTAATCAAATTTCTCTCCATCAAACATGGGAGGCTTTGTGCTGATTCTATCCCCTTCATATTTATTACAGTTGGATGTAAAAGTATCACCCATAATGACAAACAGATATATATCAAAGTAACTTTTCTCACTGGATCTTTACTCACACGGTTAAGTGGTAGCACACGCAGAACCGGAGCTCTGATGCCAACTGAAGGTGAGAAAAATACTTAGAAGGGGGGGGGGGGGGTTGAATAAGTATGAAAAATAATCACAGATTCAAACACAGTTATTTTTATCCTGGTTCGTTGAACTCAACTACTCCAGTCCACCCTCTCAAGAGTGATTTGCCTTTCTCAGTCAAGGACTTAATCCACTATTTAATCAAACAGATTACAATAGTAATGCCTAAGAACAACTGTTCTTAGTCTTCTCAAGAGCTACTGATCCCAACTGGATCCTCTTAAGGAAACCTTTTACAATCAATGTAAAACTATTACAAGAGTAAGAATGCTTCTAAAAAGCTATTATCACAACTGTGATATTTCTCTTAAGTTTTTAAGAACAATGTTACAGAAGAGTCGCCACCTTTCGTTATTTATCCCTCGGAAAGGGAAAGGAAACGATCGGAAAAAACCTAACGAAAAGGAATAAGACAAGGTCGTCGCAACCATTGTCTGGGTTCGGGAGTCGGTTACGCAAGGGGAAGGTATTAGCACCCCTCACGTCCCTCGTACTCGACGGGATCCACGCTTGTTGTGTTTACTGGACGAGTTGGTTTATCTATCTACCTATCAAGGCTGGTTTAAACAAAAAAGAAACTAACTCGGCAAAGCGTCGCACTTTATGCCTACGTATTCTCATCAGAGAATGAGAAATCAGAGTCAACGTAGTTCGACCTACGACGGGTTGGGGGGGAGGTAGCTCGCCAATACATCAGTATTGTGCCTACGTACTCTCAACAGATATGAGAGATCAGAGCTTACGTAGTTCGGGACATTACGCATTATTTTCTTTCTTTTACGGAAGAAGTGTTTTTTATTGTGTTTGCAATTTCAACGCACTAAAGACTTTGACCTGGGAGTGAATGCGTCGCATGTCACCCAAAGCGTGCCATACTAAACATCCAGACTGCGAAAAAGAAACTCTCCCATAGTCCTTTCTCAGATAGCTTAAGGCTCGTAACGTACGAAAGAAATCATTCATGATTACTGTATCTTAAGCTATTTTGAGATGAGAAGAGAACAGGCTCAACTAGGAGGGAGACTATCAAGTCCTACTGTTGTCATGCAAAGGATTCATCCTATGGTTGAGGTTTGAAACAGGGAACTCCTAGAAGTTATCATGCATAGGTTTCAACCTAAAGTTCTATCATCAATTCCTTATCAAAGGAAATGAGAGTCCTAAGGGATCATGTAAATGATACACAGAAACAGATAAAGCATCAGCTTAAACAGTAAACAGTAAACTACTGTAAAATGCATGCAATGCAAGTGAGGGAGGAAATGTGTGCGGGGCATCAGCCTCTACAAGCTCATCTCAACCTCAAGCCAGAATGAATAACAGTAATCATACTGAAGAGATAAAACATGCTATCAAGCAAAATACAGTAAACTGCAATCATACAAAAGAAATAAAGTCATGCTATCAAGCAAAACAAACCACATGGGCAAGGGAGCTGGGCTCTACCGAATACCCGCAAGCAAAGCCATACAGTAACAGTACAAGCAGAGGGAGCAACTCAACCTCTAGTGCAATCATGCTCCTAGATTCTACCTAGTCGAGATATGAACTTATTCTAATGCATCAAGCAAGTCAAACAAGGCACATCAGCAATACAGAAAAGAACAAGACAAGAAAGCATACCAACTCCTCTCTCAACTCCAAGCTTCAGCTCTTCTAACAGCAACTCAGTCTTCAGACTTCCATCACTCTTGACAAATATCAATTTGCTTCTCCAGGTTTCAACCCTTCAACATAGGTTTCAACTTATTCTCTCTTCTCCAAGCTTCAGCTCCTTAATCAGCTCCACCTTCAGGCTTCACTCTTAACCACAAGTATCAACTTGATTCCTTCAGGATCTCCAAGCTTCAAAGTAAGTATCAACTTATCCTTTGTCCCTCAAGCTTCAGTTCTTCAGTCAATCTCAATTGAATCCTCTTCCTAAGTATCAACTTAGTCTTCAAGATCTTGAGCTCTCTTTGTTTTACCAGTCTCAACTTGGTCTTCTCTTCCTGCAAGCTTCAGCTTCTCAGAGTAATCTTCAACCACTTAGAAGTATCAACTTCATCCTTCAATCTTTAAGCCTCAGCTCTTCATTCAATCTTTACTGGATCTTCATTGAGTCTTCAAGTATCAACTTGCTCTTGTTGCTCTTCAAGCTTCAGCTAGAGTGGCAATGCTCAAGGAATCATCCTCTTCCATACTCTTCATTGAAGTCTTCATCTTCACACTCAAGCTCAACATCTCTCAAGATACTCAAACCAGAGGAAATCACTTAACTGGATAAGCTGGGGTGTTAAACTGCTTATTGATCACCCAAGGTGACCTATAAGGGTTTAACATCAGGAGAATGGTTCTCTCAAAAGTTCTACTTCCTAGGTACCATCACTTATCCCTCCTAAGGAGAGAGGTGAATACCATGGAAGGACTTTGAATCATGGGGAAGAATGGAGGTGAAAGATACCATCCATGTTTAAGAAAGAAGTTAACTAGGTTTGAGCTCTTCTTAATCCCTAACCCTAAAACAACAACAAAACAAACAAGATTCTCAAGCTCTCAAGCTCCTCAATCAATCTCCAAGTCTTCTATTATGCTCCTCCATGCTTCTCAAAACAAAACCAAGCCCACCAAGCCCACAAAGCAAAGCAAAACAAAATCAAGCCCCCAAGGGCAACACAAACAACAATCAACTACAAAAATCACTTAAAAATAGTATACTATTGTATTAAAATATAATATAATTTCTATGGGATCCTATATAACTACCCTTAATACCCTATATGTCCCAATATCTAACTTGACCTAGAAACCCAAAATTCTAGTGTTATTGTGGACCTACGTTAAGGATTGACCTAATTCTACCCAACCTAAAGTCATCTAAGCAAAACTAATCAAAAATTAATCACAAAATTATGGAATAAATCCAGAGGGGAGCTAAAGTCCTAATCTAACTATCCCAAAAAGAATGGCCTAAAAATTCAAAGGGAACTAGCTAAACAAAATTCTACAAATCTATGCATCAACATAAAATGAAATAAAATGCTATTAAAAGAGAAAATACACAAAAAATATTAAAAATGCATGAACTTCAAATATTATGATTTTATAATTTTCTAGACATTAATATGAAATGGGATAAAAATCCCCATGCAAAAATCATCAATTTTCTATTTATTATGATTTTCCAAAGATTAATTAAAATTGGAGAAAAAGAAATTAAAAATATGAAAACTATGGTGTGAATAGCAATGCTAGACAGTTCATTTCATGAATGGGCTCAAAATGGGGGTGCAAAAAACACAAGCACTGGGCCCAATTATTTAATCAGAAAATCAATTGAAAAATCATAAAGAAAAAGAAAAAAGAACGGTGCAAAGAGCAAGGAAAATCAGTACAAAATCCAAGTGGGCCATCAATGGGGGTGGGGATATCAATCAAGCCCAATCTCCCTTTTAATGAAACGACGCGTTTTGGGTGTCTTCAGAATTTCCCTCTTCAAGCGAAATTAAATCTCAGCCGTGGGATCCAAGTCCCAGTCAATGAGTCTTGCCTCATCCAACAGCCATGGCATTGTCTTCTTCCTCTAGCCAAGGTTTAAACTGAAGAACCCATGGAAACAACTTCATAGCTCAAGCTTACCCTAACTCGTACCACCTCAAATCTCCATGAAAAACTGAAATTCCAAACCCTAATCCACTCTAAATTCCATGATGATCACAACCATGGCCTCAAAATCAATTGAATCACCCTAAATCTTCAAACCCGATCCAAGATCAAAAATAAGCTCAGACATCAACTTCAACAATTCTTGAAATTAATTACCTCAGAATGATCACCACCTCACCCTGGTTAATTCTTGATATTAAACCCATGCTATAGCTCAGTATATCTCATGTTCTTGGTCCAAACAAAAATGGTGTCACTAACTGAAACCTCACCAATGGATCCCAAACTTCCCAGAATCCATCACCTAATTGTCTCTAATCGTTCTAACCTAACAATTCTACCTAATTATGCTTAAATCATGGTGTAGAAGAAAAGTCACTAACCTGTCGAATCTTGATTAACAGATAGGGTAAACCTTCACTGCAAGCTCTCAAACTCTTCAGAATCAATCCTTGAATGATGATCTTGCTACTGTTTGCAAAAGATTGGACCAAGAAAGCTTGAATCTCCAAACCCGATGGTGACTTGCAACCTTAAAAATCCAAGTGCTATCTCCTCAATTCTCCATGGTTTTGCCTTCAATTTGGTCTGCACAGCTTCAGTATGATCAAAGGAATGTGTTTGGATTGAAAGAAGGAATGGAAATGAATCAGAATGTGGAATTTGATTTCAACTTGCAATGGAATCAAGTGAAATGGCTATCTCCCTCTTCTCTTAAATCTCTCACCAACCTTGCATCTGAGCAAGTTCTAAATCATATATAGAATGGTTTAGACTCATCTAGAACCATCTGGAACCATCCAATGAGAAATTGGGATTCTCATGTCATGAGTTTATGATTTCCATCCATCTCATGTATCATCTCATGCAATGCCTCTTGCAGCAACTTGCCTTGACCTGAAATTCTCCTTAGATGAGATATGGGATGTGTTAAAACACTTAGCTAGCTTGTACATTGAGTTTCCTTATGTTTTGCATTTGTGCCTTATTATGCAAGCAAGCATTTTCCAAAGCAACCCCATGATCTAGGCCTCAATTCAAAAAAGTGGCTGAACCATTGTTTTTAGAATGTCTGTTAGAGTCAAAATGACCTATTATATGTCATGGTTTGGATGTGTAACTTGGAAATTTCAATTTCCAACTTCAACTTATTTAACTTATGCCTCCATTTTAGGTCATTTTTGTCACTTTTTGTTACAAGCCATTTCAACATCTCATGACCTCCCTAATAGCCTTAAAACATCATTTTAAGCAAGTTTGATGTTGAAGATTTTTCCATTTGAATCTTGGAAATAGGAGATATGGCCTTATGCTTGAAATGACCTATAATATCCAAATGACCAAAATGCCCTTGACTTGTCAAAGCCATAACTTGAGTTCTACAAATTCTATCAAGGACTTCTAGTACTCTCTAGAAAGCTAAGAAGATGAGGAACAACATTCATGTTGACCAAAAGTTCATAGGAATCATCCTCCTTGGGCAAAAGTTGGATGCAAGTTGGGTGACTTTCAAGGCCCCAGATTCACATACCTCAGGTGACCTGTAACTTGTCAAAGTCATAACTTGAGCTCTACAAATCCTATCAAGGACTTCTAGCACTCAAATTAAATCTAAGAACAAGCTCTACAACATTCATGTTGGGGGTAAGATGAGATGACAATCACATCTTGAGCTAAACTGCCTTGAAGATAGGGATCAAACTAGGGGATTTTACACTGTCAAGCCTTAGAAACCCTAGCTTAAAACTTCTCAAACTCCTCAATCATGATGATTTGATTTTGGAATCATACTTATAGCACCTCAATGCATCAATCCATGATCACATGGCTTCTTGGATTAGGTCTCAACCCTCTCCAAATCATCAGTTGACCTAGGGTTGACTCAGTCAAAACCCTAATTGCACCACTCATGGCTGAGTCTTCTTATTCTTGCACAATGACCTCTCTAGGCCTCATTATGGCTTTCAAGACATCTCATAAGTTCTCTCAAAGCTTCAAGTCCATCCTCATAGCCTCAGAATCATCTGGGGAGCTCCCACAACTCTCAAGTTATGAGGCACACAACCTTGGTTTCAACCAATCTCTCTGAGGATCTCTTAACTTCTCTGACAAAGGTATCAACCTTTGAACATTTGAATAACCTTCCTTGGCTAGCTTCCAAGTCTTGTATAGCTCTTGATTGGTAATCATACCTCTTGATCTACTGCCCACATATCAATGAAAAGCAGATGATAATGCTAATGAACACAAGCTAGGTAAATAAATGTTGGTCAAATTTTAGGGTGCAACAGCTGCCCCTATTCAAACGGCTTGGACCTGACTGGGTGAGGGGCGAACGACTCTCAGCCAATCAAGGTAAAAGACGGTTGAATACCAACAAACCCGAAAATTTGCCAACTGCACAAGTACACGGTACTCTGACGGGAACAAATCTTCGAAAACTGAAATATTAGCTGCACGACAACTAGCTGGAGAATTGGTCACACGGTAACCGGTAATACATGGTCGATCATGCCATCAGGCATCAGGACTCTTCGGGACTCATCAGGTCAACAATCATGCCATCAGGCACTCAAAGAAAACTTTCGGGCATCAGCCGAACTTCATCAGTAAGTCGGGAATAGAATTCTTGGTCAATCATGAACCAATTGGGGATACCCAAACTTCTGCCATCAGGCACTCCGCATCAGCTGAAAGAACTGCTTCATTAACAGTTGGACTTCAATCATGAAGTCTTCGAGGGGAATTTTCAACTTCGCTGTTCAGAAACCTGCTGGGGATGACTCACCTCCGCTGGGGATTCTAGAGAACTATCAAGTAACTCTGCTTCGGGGATCCATAAATCATTCTGGATGAATCAACTCTGCTGAGGACCTCAAGAATCATCTTGGACAAATAACTCCGCCGGGGGGCTTCAAGAATCATCTTGAGCCGATAACTATGCTGGAGATTTCAGGAGTCATCCTAAGCAAACACTCTGTCGGGGACTCTAAGTATCAACTTGAGCAACCAACTCTGGCGACTGCACTGGGGTCTTAAGAATCATCTTAAGCAAGCGATCTCGCTGGGGAATTCAAGAATCATCTTGAGCAAGAAGACTTTGTTGGGGACTTCAAGAATCATCTTGAGCAAGCGACTTCGTTGGGGAGATTTCAGGAATCATCCTGAGCAATCAATTCTGCGGCGGACCACCTGCAAAACAAGAACGGTAACAACCTAGATCATGCTTATTATGCATATGCTTCGGCAATGGCGCAATGCTCCACACGGTGGAAATGCTATGCGTTTATGATAAATGCTATGCAGTCATGCAAAATGATGCGATCCTCTTAGCAAAACAAATGCCGAAGGGAGAATCCTCCTGTCAAGGAGAAATAACTACTCAGATAGAGGAATCATCCTACTGAGGGGAACAAGGTTACGCCAATCTCAATTGGACTCCGCGGGGGAAGTGAACTTCAGTTGACTGCCGCAGGGGGACGAAGTTTTACGGGAACCTGGACCTGCTGAGGGAAAGCGATGTCAATCGCGGGAATAAACTGCACGGTCTTCACGGCTACTTCCCCGGAGATAACGACTCTGGCGGGAAAACACAGCATCAGCTATTCAACCCACCCCTGGGGAAAACCAATCATGGCTTGAGCAGCTTCCAAGAATTTGGCTATCTTGGGGGTCTGCGAACTCGGCTGAGGAAGGAGAAATCATTCTGCTTGCTGGAGAGTACGACTCTGTGGGGAATCTCAATTCCGCTGGGGAAGAAGGAATCATCCGGCTTCGGGGAAGAGTACGACTCTGGTGGGGAATCTCAATTCCGCTGGAGACTTCAGTCTTGAACTATCAACTGCTGCACACTTCGGTGAATGACTCAGCTGAGGAGATGACGTTCCTTCAGGACGCATCTGATTGGGGGAGAGAATCTTCTCTGCCTGGGGAGACATATCAATGTTCACGATCTCGCGTTGAGACTCTGCGGGGAGAGGCGGCCGAACTCTGCTGGAGGAGGAGGAATCATCCTGCTTGGGGGATGCGCACGGCGCACTGTCTGGAATATGCTACACCTGTAACAACACAAACAAACAGACAAGATACCCTTCTCAAAGGGACCTATCAAGGTTATCATCTTGTGACAATGATTAAGTAATTCATTGTTTCAATAATCAGTGGCCTAGGCCAGTAAGTTTATGTATGTGCATTTTATCAAAAACACCGACGTTCTTTTTCGCAAACAAAACAGATAAATGCTAAACAGGCAAACAGAATTGCTGAATAGTATGCATTTTATTGATAACGAACCCCTGAATGGGTAAAAATGTTTTACAACAGATGCAAGCTCCTGGAATGTGGAAGCTGCGCAAAAAGTAAAAACATAAATATACATCAGTATATACAAATGTCGGCAATGAGGGGTAGACGAACACCATGAGTTGATCCCTCTATGACCCACTCGACTTCGATACTTCTCCGACGCTTCAGCTTCCGAAGAGATTGATTCAGATAAACGGCCCTCAGGTCTTCCAAACAACTAAACAATGAAAGTCCACACGCGGAACGCAGTCATTTGCTTTTTTAAATCCCTAACTTTTGCATGAACCGCCGTTTGCAGGTTTTCAGTTCACCGGGATACCCTTTTTTGCCAAAGTCGCCCATCCGGGTTTTCAACTTTGCGGGTGTACATTTTTTCAATTTATATCCCTAATTTTTGCCTGAACCCTTTTCCCTTTTTTATGGTTCGCCGGGATGCCCCATTTTTGCCTGGACTCTCTTTTTACTGTCCAGCGGGTCGCTTTCAAGCAAAGTATTTTTTAACTGCGTCCGCGTTCACCGGGGATGCAAAATCTTCGCCATCCATCGTGGATAACAACAAAGCTCCTCCCGAGAAGACCTTGCTGACGACGTACGGACCTTCGTAATTGGGAGTCCACTTGCCCCGGTGATCGGAGTGTGGAGGAAGAATCTTCTTCAGGACGAGATCACCCGTCTGAAAGCTTCTAGGACGCACCTTCTTATCATAAGCTTTCTTCATTCGGCTTTGGTACAAACGACCATGTGCAATCGATGCTAACCTCTTCTCGTCCATCAGGCTGAGTTGGTTCAGTCGGTTCGTAATCCATTCTGCCTCGTCGAGTTTCACATCAACCAAAACTCGCAAAGAAGGGATCTCCACTTCTAATGGTAGGACTGCTTCCATACCATACACCAGGGAGAAAGGATTTGCCCCGGTTGAGGTACGTACCGTCGTACGATAACCGTGCAATGCAAATGGCAGCATCTCGTGCCAATCTTTGTAGGTCACAACCATCTTCTGAACAATCTTCTTGATGTTCTTATTGGCCGCTTCAACAGCGCCATTCATCTTCGGCCGGTAAGGAGATGAGTTATGGTGTTCAATCTTGAAATTCTGGCACAACTCCTTCATCATCTTGTTATTCAGATTCGAACCATTATCAGTAATGATCCGCTCGGGAATTCCGTAACGACAGATGAAGTCCCTCTTTATGAATTTAGCCACCACCTGCTTGGTCACATTAGCATATGAGGCTGCCTCCACCCATTTGGTGAAGTAGTCGATAGCTACTAGAATGAAGCGATGACCGTTAGATGCAGTGGGCTCAATCTTGCCTATCATGTCGATGCCCCACATGGAGAACGGCCACGGGGAGGACATGACATTTAACGGGCACGGCGGCACATGAACTTTATCAGCATAAATCTGGCTTTTATGACATCTCTTCGCGAATTTAAAGCAATCTGATTCCATCGTCATCCAGTAGTATCCTACTCTTAGGATCTTTCTCGTCATAGCATGCCCGCTGGCGTGCGTACCAAATGTGCCTTCGTGGACTTCTTCCATGAGCATACTCGCCTCTTTCTCATCTACACATCTGAGTAGCACGAGATCGTGGTTTCTTTTATACAACACTCCATCAGGATTGAGATAAAAATTTCCAGACAGCCTCCTCAGAGTCTTCTTATCCTGGGTTGACGCACCCGCAGGATACTCCTTAGTTATAAGGAAAGTCTGGATGTCATGGAACCATGGCTTGCCGTCGGCGGCTTCCTCGATTGCAAAGACGAATGCATGTCTATCAAGACGAGAAAGGACAATTCTTGGAGCCTCATTCCAAAAATTGACTTTATACATTGAAGCCAACGTGGCTAAGGCATCAGCCATCTGATTTTCTGCTCTGGGCACATGATGGAGTTCCACTCGATCAAAGAACGGGAGTAGCCTTCTGGCTTAATTCATGTACGGCACCAAATTCGATTGACGAGTCTCCCACTCCCCTTTAATCTGGTTGATCACAAGCGCCGAGTCACCATATACGTCTAGGTTCTTGATTCTCAAATCAATTGCCTCCTCTAGACCCATGATGCATGCTTCGTATTCCGCTTCGTTATTGGTGACTGGAAACGTCAGTCTCGCAGTGAACGGGATGTGGGATCCGTGGGGAGTCGTGATGATCGCCCCGATACCACTTCCATAGGAATTAACCGCCCCGTCAAATATCAATTTCCAGTGGGATTTCATATCTGGCCCTTCGTCGGGCAACGGTTCATCGCAATCCTTCGCTTTGAGAAACATGATATCCTCATCAGGGAATTCAAATTTCATCGGCTGGTAATCCTCGATCGGCTGTTCGGCAAGGTAATTAGACAATACGCTTCCCTTAATGGCCTTCTGGGAAATGTACTGAATATCATATTCTGTCAACACCATTTGCCATCTGGCAATCCTGCCCGAAAGAGCCTGCTTCTCGACGACGTACTTGATCGGATCCATCCTCGAAATTAACATGGTGGTGTGATTGAGCATGTACTGTCGTAAATGTTTAGCAGCCCAGGCTAGTGTGCAACACGTCTTCTCCAGCATCAAGTAACGAGATTCACATTCTGTGAACTTTTTACTCAAGTAGTAAATGGCATGCTCCTTTCTGCCCGTCTCGTCGTGCTGACCGAGAACACACCCCATACTGTTCTCAAGAACTGTCAAGTACATGATTAATGGCCGTCCAGCCACTGGGGGTATCAAGATTGGAGGTTCTTGAAGATACTGCTTTATCTTATCGAATGCCTTCTGGCAATCCTCGTTCCAGGTAATCGCCTGATCTTTCTTTAAAAGCTTGAACATCGGTTCACACATGGCCGTGAGCTGAGAGATAAACCTTGCAATGTAGTTTATTCGGCCCAAGAAACCACGAACTTCTTTTTCTGTTTTTGGCACTGGCATGTCTTATATGGCTTTTATTTTCGCAGGATCAACCTCGATGCCTCTTTCACTTACGATAAACCCCAGTAACTTTCCGGACCGTACTCCGAAAGTACACTTGTTAGGATTCAGCCTCAACCTGAACTTCCTAAGCCTCTCAAAAAGCTTCAGCAAATTGACCAGATGTCCCTCCTCCGTTTGGGACTTCGCAATCATGTCATCAACATAGACTTCGATCTCATGATGAATCATGTCATGAAACAAAGTTACCATAGCTCGTTGGTAAGTGTCCCCTGCGTTCTTCAGACCGAAAGGCATTACCTTATAGCAAAATGTTCCCCAGGGAGTGATAAACGTCGTTTTCTCCATGTCCTCCGGCGCCATCTTGATCTGGTTGTTACCGGAGAAGCCATCCATGAACAAAAACACGGAGAACTAGGCTGTGTTGTCGACCAACACATCGATATGAGGCAGCGGGAAATCGTCTTTAGGGCTCGCCCTATTCAAATCCCGATAATCGACGCACATGCGTACCTTACCGTCCTTCTTCGGTACAGGTACTATGTTGGCGACCCACGGAGGGAAAGTAGTGACCGCTAAGAAGCCAGCATCAAGCTGTTTCTGCACTTCTTCTTTGATCTTAACGGCCATATCTGGTCTCGTCCTCCTAAGCTTCTGCTTAACGGGAGGACAATCTTCTCGCAGCGGCAAGTGGTGGACCACGATGTCCGTGTCAAGTCCGAGCATATCTTCGTATGACCAAGCAAAGACATCACCATACTCTCTCAGCATTTCGACCAATCTCTGCTTGACATCATTCTGCAGCGCAGCCCCTATCCTGATGTTTCTGACGAGTTCTTCAGAACCCAGATTCACGATCTCGATTTCCTCTTCATGAGGTAGAATAACTTTCTCCTCTTGTTTCAACAAGCGGGCCAACTCTTCAGGAAGGTCTTCGTCTTCATCAATCTCTTCTTCGGCTTGATAGATCGGGCAATCGAAGTCGATGTGAGCCGTAGAAGGTCCAGAGTCGATGTCATCTGTTATGTGGATCCTGCAATAACAAGGGTTAAGTTTAAAACAAGGATGTGCAGGTTAGCACAAACCCCATTGCCATTTTATTGTTTTTCAAAACAAATATAAAATAGGAATAACAGAGATCGCAATATTTGAATACGAAGAAAACGCCTTTGATTTATTAACAAAATGCATGTACATAATCCAACAAGGCCCTGACAATAAAACCGCTATGCCCCGGGTAGGACATAGGGTTGTACAATGATTGGAAAAAGTAAATCATTACTCTTCGCTTGTCATCTGGATGATATCCTTGACGGACCAATTGTTGAGGCCCTCGCCTGGCTTGCTTGGCTGGATCCAAGAGTCGAGGTCACAGTCGCTATCCCCGCTGTCTTCAGACACCGCGCTGATGCTTTCGAAAATTACCCCGCCACTGGTAAACTGGATCGGCCCTTTACCTCGCGACGAACTGCTAGGAGAAGAAGAAGCTTCAGCTCCAGGAGAATATCCCAACCCAAACTTATCTTGCTTGTTAGGTATCTCCAAAATTCGCCCCCAGCCCAGGGTAGATCCGACTTGGACAACGGCCCGAGCTCCTTTGAACGAGGAGAGAGTCATCTCTGGCTTTTCGGTGACTACAGGAGCTACGTCCTTCACTTTGACAGCTTCAAACGCTTGTCATAGAGTCTCGTGGATTTCGCCATCCATTTCCACATACTTGAAGGACGACAAATGGCTCACCATTATGTCTTCCTCGCCGCAAACGGTCAGGATGCTACCTCCGACAGCATATTTGAGCTTCTGGTGCAACGTGGAGGTCATGACACCAGCTGCATGGATCCACGGCCGGCCCAAGAGACAGCTGTAGGCAGGCATGATGTCCATAATATAAAAGACCGCGTCGAACGTTTCCGGACCGACTTGGATCGGCAGGGTCACCTCCCCGAAAACGTGGCGTTTAGTCCCATCGAACGCCTTCACAACCAGATCACTGGGTGTGCAAATCACTCCACGAGTATCCAACTTCATTAATGCTTTCTTCGGAAGAACATTAAGCGATGAACCCGTGTCCACCAGCACGTGTGACATAATCGTTCCCCTACACTCTATCGAGATGTGCAGAGCACTATTGTGATTCCTCCCTTTTGGCGTCAGCTCTAGGTCAGTGAAACCTAGCCCATTTCTAGCATTAACGTGGGCTACAACCTCTTCTAGCTGATTCACCGATATTTCTTGCGGTACATATGCGGCGTTCAACACCTTCAGCAGCGCATTGCGGTGTGCTTCAGAACACAGCAATAAGTTTAGAATGGAAGTCTTCGAGGGCGTCTGATGGAGATGATCTACAATCTTGTAGTCACTCTTTTTAATCAACCACATGAACTCCTCGGCATATTTAACACGCAAGTCTTTTTCTACCCCACACGGGATCTCTTCAACGACTTTACTTTTCCCTTTGTCAGCCGCATCAGCTCTGACTGCTTTATCCGCCACGACCTCTGTGGTGCAAACACTCTTCCGCTGCGAGTAATACCACTGACTCCCGCAAGGTTCTCCACAGTCGACCCAAACGGTTCCAGCTCCAACTTATGTCCGTTGCAGTAGACTTCAACCCCATAATGCCACGGGACGGCGTTAGTGCTCTCGAAGGGTATTGGCCCAACTTTGGTGATAGTGATTGTGGGCGGACTGGGCGCAAAAATAGTGATCGTCCGGCGAGGGATGGTGATGGTGGCGACCTCATCGGCTTGCTTCAGCACTACCTCTCCTGATCCACTTTCAGCCCTCCGGCTAAACTGTAAAATCCCCTCAGTCATCAGACTTTGGATTCCCTCTACCAACTGCTCACATCCATCAGAATGTGTGGCACAGTCCATGCATAGCTCTCCGCAACCTGGAAAGAACCCTCTTTTCAGCAACTTAGCTTTAACGAAGCTAAGCGGCGTCTTCAGATCCCTGACATCAGTCAACAAATCCGAACTCTTGTATTCGATAATGGCGTTCACTCCGCCTCCCCTATGATTCGGCATAGGATTCTTCGTGACATTTGGCACATTATCGGAGAAGTTGATGATCTTGGCATCCACCATGTCTTGCACCTTATGCTTGAAGGCTTTGCAGTTCTCTATTGTGTGGCCTGGTGCCCCTAAGTGAAACTCGCAAGTGGCATTCGCGTCGTACCCTGGCGGAGGTGCCCCTGTTAAGGGAGCCAGCGTTCTCTTCTGGATCAACTGTAGCTGAAGCAAAGTCTGTAACAGTTGCGCGTACGACATGGGCGGCGTCTCGAAGTGACGGTTCGCCAAAGGTGCCCGATTCTGATACTTCTTGTATCCCTGTTGATTCGGTTGCTGCTGCTGCTGCTGCGGAGCTGCCAAGATATTTATACTGGCCACCTGCTGGTGAGGGCCTTTACCCTTTCTTCGAGCTTGGTCACAGCGCTCGCTTCTCCTTCTCGCCTTTTGCCACTATAAGGTTTCTTTCCGCCTCTAGCTGAGGATGAATCACCTTGAATTTTCCCAATCTTGATCCCATTTTCGACGTGCTCACCCATGATAATGAGATCTGAGAACGTCCCATACATACCACTGACTAACTTCTCATAGTAAACCCCTGGGAGGGTGGCTACAAACATCTGTACGAGCTCACGTTCAACCATCGGCGGCTGAACCCTAGCTGCCAACTCACGCCACCACTGGGCGTACTCCTTAAACCCTTCATTGTTCCTCTGTGATAGATTCTGCAGCTGAACTCGGTTCGGGGCCAAGTCGCTGTTGTACTGGTAGTGGTGCACAAATGCTTCAGCAAGATCCTTCCATGTGCGCACACTAGTGGGCTCCAGACCCATGTACCACTCGAGGGATGTCCCGGAAAGGCTGTCTTGGAAGAAGTGCATCAGCAACTTCTCATCCTCGGAATGAGAAGACATCTTCCTGTAATACGATCTCAGGTGGACACGAGGGCAAGTGGTGCCCTTATATTTTTCAAAGTCCGGTACCTTGAACTTGGGAGGCACCTTGAAATCAGCAATTAGTCCCAACTTGGACATATCAACGCCCAAAGTATTCTGATTCTCGATATCTCTCATCTTATCTTCAAGTGCCTTGAATCTAAGTCGTGCTTCAGCATTCAGCTCCCCTTCAGCACCTCTCTGAGAGAACACATCGTCCTGACGATCCTCTAGCCATGGCTGAGGCACAAACAGATTCCCGACGCCTGCATTGTCGTTGCCCGACCCGACATTGACATTAGCTCCCAGACTTCCATTACCGACGCCCGTCGTATTGAGTCCGATGTTGGCCATCACATTGCCGTTAGCACTTCCGTTTCCCCCGGTCACGGGAACACCATTCTGTGGAGTTTCGACTGGTGGAGGAGTAGGCACAGTCCCACCATGGAGTACGCTGTTGCTATCAACCCTTGAAATCAGAGGCTGAACCAAAGTTCTGAGCTGATCCTGGCCATTAGCGACCACTTGCATGAGCTCCATGAAGCGATCCATCCTCTCGCGGAGTTCCTGAACATCTGTTTGCACTTGCTCCATGATCCTGGTCTGATTAGCTCTAGTCAGATAGCGGTGAATATGTCTCTGATCAATCCTGGAACCACCTGAGACAACCTGTCACAACCTGAAAAAACCTGAAAAACCTGAAAACACAAAAGGGTTAGGAAAAACAACAAAATGCTCGTCATGCAAATGCTTCATGCAAATGCATGCGTGTGTCTGTGTGTTAGGGAGATCTCCCCCGATCCTAGTGCCTGAGTGCCAGTGCTGATAATAATAAGAAGTCCGAGTCCAATCATGGAAATAACAATCTCATATATAAAGAAAGCCCATCAAGGCGGTACACAACATCAGCGAGTACAAGATGAATCAATAGTGTGACCTCAGCCAACAAGCCTGGTGATGGTCAGCATACAACAATGATCAAAACAAAAGGAATACAAATAGTCAAGTACGGCCACGGGCGCGATACTCTTCTAACAACTCCTTCGTTTCTGGATGATCAGGCAAAGTGAGCAACCCCTCGACGAGTAATTCCCTCTGCACAATGGTATACTGAAGTCCTTCGACCGAACCTTCCCATGCTCCTTCACCGAAGCAATCTTCTAACTTCCGCTTCTTGGACTCAAACGTCAGTGTCGCGGTGAAATTTGGATGCCAAGCTATTGATAAACTTGAATCATATTTCATTTACAACCGGACTTTAATTTATCCAAAAAGGAAAGGTTTAAAGAAAGAAAGACCTATAAAAATGCCAAGCAGAAGGACAAGGCCTAAAGCTGAGCAAAGAGAGATCTAAAGGTTCGGGGGTTGGTTATACCTAGGTAAGGTGTTAGCATCCTAAGTATCTGTAGTACTCTACAGGAACCTCTTGTTTAGTATTTGTGTTTACTAAAGTTTGCTTGCTAAGGGAAAAGTACTAAGGGTATCAATCTAAAGTAAAGGGTATATACAAAGTTTGCTCGAAAAGACATCGCATCTCGTGCCTACGTATCCGGACGGGAATGGAATCAGAGCAATCGTAGTTCCCCTATCTAGGGATGAGGATCTCTTGACTGTGGTCAAGGTTCCCAAAGGGAAGTAAGTATTCATAAGGAAGTACTTACATGGAGTGCGGCGACTCCTCTTCTAAGTTGAGGTTGTTATGATAAAGGATGTCCACGGCGGGACGGTAAAAGTGAGTACGGCGACTCAAATCCTAAGGCTAGGATAAAGGGGGAATAAAAGGTTGTCCACGGCGGGACGGTAAACATGAGTACGGCGATTCAAATCCTAAGGCTAGGACAAAAGGGGAGAATGTCCTCGGCGGGACGGTTTAAAAGTGAGTACGGAGACTCGAATCCTAAGGCTAGGATAAAAGGGGAGAATGTCCACGGCGGGACGGTTAAAAGTGAGTGCGGCGACTCGTGTAAATGTAAAGGAAGTTGTTGTTATGTACATATGAATATGTACAGGCGAATCAGTTTATCCTCGTAACTCAGGAGGTTAGGGGATGAGATGAACATGGTTATAACTCGAAACAAAAATCCTAGCATGTTAAATAACATATGTGGATATGAAAACAAACAAAATTCACAAATAAAGTCAAGTGGAACCACAAGAAATTTCATCTGCAACCGTTTAGGGTTTACACTGTAAACGCGCATTTCGCACATGGTAAAACCTGATGAAATATTAGTCAAACATGGAAAATAAAAATATGACATAAAAGTACATATTAAAAAGAACACAATGAAAAAAGAATGGGTGAAAAATGATAAAAAATGAGAGAGTTATGATTTTTTGAAGTTTTATGTGAAAAATTGGAAAAAATGGCAACAAGGGTCATCAGTGAGGATCGAACCCTGGTCAAGTATAGTGTGCGCGCATGTTCTCTACCGCTAGGGCGGCCATACATCCGTTAATTAAATGGAAACAATAAATATACATGACTTGTTTGCTTGTTTTCCTGGGCAAAACAAAAGAGC
The DNA here is from genome assembly GCA_963859935.3 of Lathyrus sativus. Classification (NCBI taxonomy): domain Eukaryota; kingdom Viridiplantae; phylum Streptophyta; class Magnoliopsida; order Fabales; family Fabaceae; genus Lathyrus; species Lathyrus sativus. The sequence goes on along the minus strand of CAWUDS030002219.1, from coordinate 5,717,512 downwards.
CAACACATGATTGCAAAACTACCCATAACTTACTCAATTCTCCATGGATTTTGACAAAGTTTATATGCATCTCACCCAGAAAAATATGAGGAACATGATGGTGGTGTTAGTTTTTGAAAATTCCTCTTCCATTTTAAAATTAGATAGCAGGTGTATTTAAGTTTATGTGATGCATGAACACTTCCATGGTTTTGCAAAACATATCATAACTTCCTCAATTTTTATCCAAATTAAACAAACTTTATATGTAACTGGCCTAGAAAAATATGAGGAACATGATGGTGGAATTAGTTTTTTGAAATTCCTTTCTTTTGAAAAATTTAATAGCAGTTGTACCTTAATGTTTATGTGATGCATTTTCATGTAAATGTCATGATACAACCACTTTCAAGCTTAAACAACTATGCACACAAACCACATAAATCACATAGAGTGATTCTGAACCTTTAAATATGTTCTATGTTAATAGAGTATGAATGTAGTATGTCAAATGCAAGTTTTCATTACAAATGCATTTTGTGAGGTGGATTTTGTGACAGTTGGTTTTAATGTCAAATGAACATACAAACACATTACAAATGATAAATACAAGCTGTTAGGACACTCAATCCAACTTAAAACAAGCCAATGCAAGAACTGGTATGTGATGTGCCTCTTTTATGAAAAATGAGCATTTTGAAAATGAGATTTCATGACAGTGTGTTTTTGAACAGAATGACCATGCTAACATCTTAAGAATGTTTAATATAGAGTGTGTGTAATGTGATTTGAGTGAAAAAACAAGTTGTGCAAAAAGTGGCTTGTGATGTGAATGCTTTATGTGACAAATTTGCAATTGAAAAATGAATTTTAGATGCAGCAAGTTTATGAGCAAAATGGATACACCAACATCTCAGGAATGATGAATATAAAGTGTGTGTGGTGTATTTTTGGTAGAAACAAGCTTGTGGCAAAAAGTGACTTGGTATGTGAAAGTGTATGTGACCATTTGTATTTGAAAGGTGAATTTTCATGACAGTGAGTTTTTGGATGAAATGAACATACATACATGTTATAAATGATCCATATGAGATGTCCCAAACATTATTTGTGTATAAAAACAGCTAGCATGACAGTTAGCATAACAATTGCAAAATTGAGCAAAAAGTGACATTTTCAAGAGGAGTTTTTGGACAGTTTGGTTTCAGGTCTTTCCATCTCATTTTGAATGATCCTACACTTCCTATATGTCATATGAAATGAGTCTAGAACTTCAAATACCATGGAAATTGGCAGCTTGAGAAAATTGTACTTGATTTGCAAAAATACATGTAAAACTTGCATTTTGAAAATGAAAACTTAGGATACTTGCCACAAAACTTATGTGATGGTTTGAACATCTTTGAAATGATATTTTTGAGGTGTCTAGACAAGTGGTTTAGGTAGAAATGCATTGGAACAAAATCTGTCATGTAATGTGCAAGGAAATGCTTGAGAATAATACACTTGAAATTCAAAATCTACATTAATTGTTATAACAACTCAAACCAGGTTTTAGGCATGTTTAAAATGATGTATATGAGATGTTTTAACAACTAAATGAGATTAAAGTGTATCAAAAACCAGAACTGGTGTTATGCTTGAAAATATGTGAAAAAGTGCATTTAACAAGTGAGCAACATGAACTGTATCAATTCTGTGCAAAACCATAACTTCCACATCTTACATAAACTAAATAGAACAAGTTCAAGGCATCAAACATGTTAACAAACATCAGGTTATGGAATCACCATGACAAATGCAAGAATTTGGGAAAAAACACACTTCTAAGCATGGAAGGACTCATGCTAGCAAAAACAAAACACTCAAGCATGCATACACCTTACAAATAACATAACAAAACTGTTTTGAGCCAAAAAGTTGACATACATCCACAAAATTCTGTTTTGGCTTCATGACATGCATATTTAACAAGTTATCAAAAAATGAGAAACATGAATTTCATGGCATGGTGATGCAAGGATGAGTCTAGACATTACATACCTGTAGTGATGACCCTAAGCAAACTTAAATACTCCTAGAAAAACCAGAGATCCCTTTGAATGCTCCTTTTCCTTTGATTTTGCAAGAATGTAAAAAAAACAATACTCACACCAGTTTGAGATGCAGCTCTTCCAGTTGATTTGTGAGACTTTGGACAGTCACAATATGATATATAAGAGGTGTTGCAAGTGTTGAAACACCAAGAAAGAAGTTGAACCAAGATTTGGCAATTTATGTGGCTTTTGGTTAAAGTGTGGTGGTATGAAAAGTGACTTTGTGATTCTTTGGTTTTTTGAGAAAACTAATGGTTGGAACAGCTTTAGAGGGTCATTTTAAGGTTGTCTATGTGGTCTTTGAAGTGTTTTAAATTTTGGAGAAAGTTCTGGTGTAAAAGATGCAAATTGGCATTTTTGTGGTTTTTGAAGGATTTGGTGATTTTGGAGAATTTGAAGCAAGGTATGGAAATTGTGATAACAGAAGTTCTCTATGGTTTTTATCAGATGAATTGTGTATGGAATGAGGTGAATGAGCCCTCCTTTTATAGAGAAATAGGTTGAGGTGCTTGCTAGAGACCTTACTTCACCATGAAGCAAGCTTTAAGATTTTTGAAACAAACCTCCCTTGGAGGGTTTTCCACTTTCTCTTCTACAAGACCATATTTTCAAAGTTCCTTGATGGTTTTCTGATGTTTGTAGCAGGCTAGGATCATAGGGAAGGGGCTGGTGCAGCCTTTCACTTTACACCTCATGCTTGGCATTTCAACTTGTCCACTTGCTCCACTTGCAAGGCAATGGACTCAAACCTTAGATTTTGGGCTATTCTGCATAATTCTTTCTTGTATCATGCCACATAAATCTCATACATCATATACAATAAGTTGGATCAAGAAAATTTGACAAATTTGGTGAAAGAAATCAATGTTGAAAATTCAGCCAATGTGGGACTAAAGTGTGAAACCCTTAACTTTGAATACATGTAACTTTCTGCTCATAACTCCTCTTGAGATGTTCTAGTACAATTTAGAAAGCCCTCACATAGCCCTAAAATATTCATGTTTGCCAAGAAATCAAATTCCAATTGAAACTAGGTGAAAAATCCTCTCAAAGTTGGCTGCACACAAGCTTTTAAGGTGAAAATAACTTAGAATTTTTCTAAGTTATTTTCCCTTCTAGGAATGTTTTTGCTTCTATCTCAAAAAGTATGCATTTTATGGTTGTAGACTAGTATGGGACTTTTGTAGGACTTGTCAAGAGCTTCTAAATGAGCTTTGAACCAACTCAATTGGATGTGTGGTTAAGGAGTTATGGTTTAGCCCTTTTCAAAACCCTAATTTCCCGATTTCTCGATTACTCTCTCATCCTTGATCCAATGATCATGAAAATTGATATGAAAGTCCATTATGACATAAGGAACAACTTTGATTCACAACTTGGATTCCAATTCTCAAAATTTGAGGAGTTGACTTTTCGGTCAACCGTACGGATCAATCGGTGCCGATTGAGTCGCCTGTTGACATTCTGGATATCCTGAGACTTTGATACTTCTTGAATAGACTTTAATAAGCTATATGAACTCCATGGACCTCAATCCCACCATTACAACATCTTCCAACATCAAAGTCAAACCACAATTGACTTTCCACTAGTTAAAAACCCTAATCGGGGCCTCCTAACTGCACTGTCTTTGATTCTGAACTGATTTCTTCAAATTGACTTCTCATTTGACTTTGATATTATCTTTGATTTCATTCCATGATTGAATTGACCCAAATCATTGGTTGATCATTCCTTGGTTGTTTTGAATTTGTCGGTGCGAAAACCCTAATTCATCTGCATCTTAAACAAAGAAAAACTTGAACTGGGTTAGGGTTAGATAATCATATGAGTATGATCCTAAAATGACAATGAAGATCTAAGGGTCAAAATTTGGGGTATGACAGTCAGCTTTCGCTCCTTCAGGTTAGCGAGAGCTTTGTTGAGCTGGCCTTCGGCGGCGTATCTGCGAGCGGTTTCTTCATCAAACCTCTTCTCACTATCTTTCACCTGGGCTTCCAGCTTGGAGATCTGTAGCATCAACTTATCCTCCCTCTCTTTCCTGGTGGCCTAGGAAGCCTTCCAGTGCTGGTTGAACTTGGATATCCTTCGATACGCTTCGTCCAAGTGCTGCTTCTTCGTAGCCAGTACGTCGTTGACAGCTTTGAAGTCCTGACCCATGCGCTCGCGCTCGGCTATCTGCTTAGTCAGGTCTGTCCCCAGCCGGTTCACCAGCTCTGTCTTCCTTTTGAAGGAATGAACGGCTTCATTCCTCTCGCTTCGGAGCTGAGCCAATTCTTTCTCCAGTTCCTCATTTGCCCGCTTCAATTCATCTCGCTCAGCCAACACCTGATTATGCTGCTGAATGGGCACAGTAGCAGGCTCTTCCATCACTGGAGGGCTTTCTGGCTTGGCATGAGGAAACGGCATCCCTATAGCATCTGCCCTGGCTCTGATCCAAGTCACATACGGAGGGTAGGCTTGATTGTTGCTTCTCCCCAGCAATGGTTTTCCTTGCTTACTGATACCATTCCAGGCGCGCTGAAGCTTAGATAGCAGATCCCCCTCTAGAAGACCAGTGAGGTACAGAGATTCCTGCACCTCTTCATCCTTCGGCGGAGCTCTCAAAGCATACGCGAACTGTCGGACCAACAACGACGGATTGTAGTTTATACAGCCCTTCTTGCCTATCAAAGGCACGTTTGGAAACCCGCTGCAGCTGAACATCACCTCAGTACCCAACCTATCTCTGTCAAACCAGTCAATATCCTCTGCAGATAAACTCATCAGACGCTCGGACCACTCAGTTGTGGTTGCAGACGAGACGAAAGGACCCCTCTTGGGCAGATGGCTATCAAGCCATTTGTAAAGCAAGGGCACACAACATGAGACATTCTTGCCCCTCCTGTTCTCGTTTTTGTAGTGGATAGAATGGTAGACATCTCCTATCAAGGTAGGGACTGGATTCCCTGAAGCAAAGATGTGAAATGCATCGAAGTCTACAAAATCGGGCATATTGGGGAACAGAATAATGCCATATATGCACAGAGCGAGGATGGCATTGAACGCGACCCAACATCCGTCTTTGGCGCACTGCTGAGCCTTTCCCACTAGAAACTGTAAGGAGAACCCGGGAACCTTGTTCCAACTAGTCAATACCAACTCGGAGGCGTCCAGATGAAGTGAAGGAGCTAAACCAGCCAGATCAGGCCCGGCATCCATATGAACAAAAGGCATCTGCCTCTTGATAGGCACACCTAACAAATCGGCATATTCCTCTAGCGTGGGTGCAAGAACAAACTCCTGGAAAGTGAAACATCTCAACGGAGGGTCGTAGAACTGCAGCAGAGCGTGCAACCCATTCACCTCAAACGCAGAAGGTTTATGAACCAAACTGAGCAACCTGCCGTAAGATTTTCTGAACTCATCCCTCACAGAATCATCTTCCAAAGCTATCAAACCAGTCAACTTAACCACATCAGGGGCAGGGAACCTGTAAGCCACGGTCTTCCTCAGAGAACCCATAACAATACAATAGGAGGCAAGAAATCTTGGATCGGGGAAAACGGTACCTGCAACACAGACACACGTTAATGAAATGCAAATGAATATGCAAAATAATGTAAAATGCAATCATGCAGCAGGAGATCAAGGCAATTGTGCTGTGGAGACTCTATATCAACATAACCATAACGCTGCTCTATCAAGAACAACCACTGATAAGAAGAGAACCCCGGTATCGGACCACAAATATGCTCTGTCAAGAACAACCATATGATAAGGCCATATACATAGGATCATAATTCTGCTCTGTCAAGAACAAACGTCTGATAATAAAGACCTCTGATACAGGACCAAGAAAAACTGCTCTGTCAAGAACACACATACATATGCTGATGAGATCTTCAGACCCCAATCATAAATCTGCTCTGTCAAGAACAAACATCTGATGACCGAAACTCTGCTCTATCAAGAACAAACATCTGATAATAAAACTCTGCTCTATCAAGAGAAGACACCTGATAATGAGATCCTCAGACCCTAGTCATAAACCTGCTCTGTCAAGAACAAACACACATCTGATGATAAGATCCTCTGATCAAAACCTGTTCTATCAAGAACAAACATATCTGCAGATGAGATCCTCAGATCCCAACACAACTGATCCACTATCAAGAAAACCAGGTGGTCTGAAGGTCAAAGCTTCCTGCAATAAACCCAACCCTGCTCACAGGTATGGACCTAAACTGACTCAAGTTCGGCATCCTATGCGTTCATCAGCATCACAGACATTCAACAGGGGTGATACGATACCCAGAAGGTGTGGCATCACCAGCTCATGAAGCGGCCTCACTCGGCTGAATCACAAATGATCGGTCCCCAGAGTCGACAATCCACCAAACCAGCAACCGTCTCAACCCAAAGGGTTGAAAGAGAAGCCAACCGGGAGAACCTCGTCTGAGCGTGGATTTCATGAGACACTAGTGCCTGCAAAGCAAGCACGCGCCCACTAATTTCCACAACTAATGCTATGTTCACTCAAGTCTGGGTCTGGCTTCTCACTCATCAGAATGCCCCGCCCACAATAGCACAGATAATCATATCATACTGAAAATAAAGTGCGGGAAATAAAATGCGATAAATAAACACAACCCAACAAGTAATCATACAAGCGCTAGGATTGACTCTCGCAGGGGAACCGGAGAACCAGAGATTCTGGGTTCAGTCCCCAGCAGAGTCACCAGCTATCGCTTTTGCGAAAATAAGGTGCCGGCAAAACAGAAGAGTCGCCACCTTTCGTTAGTTATCCCTCGGAATGGGAAAGGAAACGATCGGAAAAAACCTGATGAAAAGGAATAAGACAAGGTCGTCGCAACCATTGTCTGGGTTCGGGAGTCGGTTATGCAAGGGGAAGGTATTAGCACCCCTCACGTCCGACGTACTCGACGGGATCCACGCTTGTTGTGTTTACTGGACGAGTTGGTTTATCTATCTACCTATCAAGGCTGGTTTAAACAGAAAAGAAACTGACTCGGCAAAGCGTCGCGCTTTATGCCTACGTATTCTCATCAGAGAATGAGAAATCAGAGTAAACGTAGTTCGACCTACGACGGGTTGGGGGGAAGGTAGCTCGCCAATACATCAGTATTGTGCCTACGTACTCTCAACAGATATGAGAGATCAGAGCTTACGTAGTTCGAGACACTACGCATTATTTTCTGTCTTTTACGGAAGAAGTGTTTTTTATTGTGTTTGCAATTTCAATCGCACTAAAGACTATGACCTGGGAGTGAATGCGTCGCATGTCACCCAAAGGGTGCCATACTAAACATCCAGACTGCGGAAAAGAAACTCTCCCACAGTCCTTTCTCAGATAGCTTAAGGCTCGTAACGTACGAAAGAAATCATTCATGATTATTGTATCTTAAGCTGTTTTGAGATGAGAAGAGAACAGGCTCAACTAGGAGGGAGACTATCAAGTCCTACTGTTGTCATGCCAAGGATTCATCCTATGGTTGAGGTTTGAAACAGGGAACTCCTAGAAGTTATCATGCATAGGTTTCAACCTAAAGTTCTATCATCAATTCCTTATCAAAGGAAATGAGAGTCCTAAGGGATCATGTCAATGATACACAGAAACAGATAAAGCATCAGCTTAAACAGTAAACAGTAAACTACTGTAAAATGCATGCAATGCAAGTGAGGGAGGAAATGTGTGCGGGGCATCAGCCTCTACAAGCTCATCTCAACCTCAAGCCAGAATGAATAACAGTAATCATACTGAAGAGATAAAACATGCTATCAAGCAAAATACAGTAAACTGCAATCATACAAAAGAAATAAAGTCATGCTATCAAGCAAAACAAACCACATGGGCAAGGGAGCTGGGCTCTACCGAATACCCGCAAGCAAAGCCATACAGTAACAGTACAAGCAGAGGGAGCAACTCAACCTCTAGTGCAATCATGCTCCTAGATTCTACCTAGTCGAGATATGAACTTATTCTAATGCATCAAGCAAGTCAAACAAGGCACATCAGCAATACAGAAAAGAACAAGACAAGAAAGCATACCAACTCCTCTCTCAACTCCAAGCTTCAGCTCTTCTAACAGCAACTCAGTCTTCAGACTTCCATCACTCTTGACAAATATCAATTTGCTTCTCCAGGTTTCAACCCTTCAACATAGGTTTCAACTTATTCTCTCTTCTCCAAGCTTCAGCTCCTTAATCAGCTCCACCTTCAGGCTTCACTCTTAACCACAAGTATCAACTTGATTCCTTCAGGATCTCCAAGCTTCAAAGTAAGTATCAACTTATCCTTTGTCCCTCAAGCTTCAGTTCTTCAGTCAATCTCAATTGAATCCTCTTCCTAAGTATCAACTTAGTCTTCAAGATCTTGAGCTCTCTTTGCTTTACCAGTCTCAACTTGGCCTTCTCTTCCTGCAAGCTTCAGCTTCTCAGAGTAATCTTCAACCACTTAGAAGTATCAACTTCATCCTTCAATCTTTAAGCCTCAGCTCTTCATTCAATCTTTACTGGATCTTCATTGGGTCTTCAAGTATCAACTTGCTCTTGTTGCTCTTCAAGCTTCAGCTGGAGTGGCAATGCTCAAGGAATCATCCTCTTCCATACTCTTCATTGAAGTCTTCATCTTCACACTCAAGCTCAACATCTCTCAAGATACTCAAACCAGAGGAAATCACTTAACTGGATAAGCTGGGGTGTTAAACTGCTTATTGATCACCCAAGGTGACCTATAAGGGTTTAACATCAGGAGAATGGTTCCCTCAAAATTTTTACTTCCTAGGTACCATCACTTATCCCTCCTAAGGAGAGAGGTGAATACCATGGAAGGACTTTGAATCATGGGGAAGAATGGAGGTGAAAGATACCATCCATGTTTAAGAAAGAAGTTAACTAGGTCTGAGCTCTTCTTAATCCCTAACCCTAAAACAACAAAAAAACAAACAAGATTCTCAAGCTCTCAAGCTCCTCAATCAATCTCCAAGTCTTCTATTATGCTCCTCCATGCTTCTCAAAACAAAACCAAGCCCACCAAGCCCACAAAGCAAAGCAAAACAAAATCAATCCCCCAAGGGCAACACAAACAACAATCAACTACAAAAATCACTTAAAAATAGTATACTATTGTATTAAAATATAATATAATTTCTATGGGATCCTATATAACTACCCTTAATACCCTATATGTCCCAATATCTAACTTGACCTAGAACCCCAAAATTCTAGTGTTATTGTGGACCTACGTTAAGGATTGACCTAACTCTACACAACCTAAAGTCATCTAAGCAAAACTAATCAAAAATTAATCACAAAATTATGGAATAAATCCAGAGGGGAGCTAAAGTCCTAATCTAACTATCCCAAAAAGAATGGCCTAAAAATTCAAAGGGAACTAGCTAAACAAAATTCTAAAAATCTATGCATCAACATAAAATGAAATAAAATGCTATTAAAAGAGAAAATACACAAAAAATATTAAAAATGCATGAACTTCAAATATTATGATTTTATAATTTTCTAGACATTAATATGAAATGGGAGAAAAATCCCCATGCAAAAATCATCAATTTTCTATTTATTATGATTTTCCAAAGATTAATGAAAAATGGAGAAAAAGAAATTAAAAATATGAAAACTATGGTGTGAATAGCAATGCCAGACAGTTCATTTCATGAATGGGCTCAAAATGGGGGTGCAAACAACACAAGCGCTGGGCCTAATTATTTAATCAGAAAATCAATTGAAAAATCATAAAGAAAAAGAAAAAAGAACGGTGCAAAGAGCAAGGAAAATCAGTACAAAATCCAAGTGGGCCATCAATGGGGGTGGGGATATCAATCAAGCCCAATCTCCCTTTTAATGAAACAACGCGTTTTGGGTGTCTTCAGAATTTCCCTCTTCAAGCGAAATTAAATCTCAGCCGTGGGATCCAAGTCCCAGTCAACGAGTCTTGCCTCATCCAATAGCCATGGCATTGTCTTCTTCCTCTAGCCAAGGTTTGAACTGAAGAATCCATGGAAACAACTTCATAGCTCAAGCTTACCCTAACTCGTACCACCTCAAATCTCCATGAAAAACTGAAATTCCAAACCCTAATCCACTCTAAATTCCATGATGATCACAACCATGGCCTCAAAATCAATTGAATCACCCTAAATCTTCAAACCCGATCCAAGATCAAAAATAAGCTCAGACATCAACTTCAACAATTCTTGAAATTAATTACCTCAGAATGATCACCACCTCACCCTGGTTAATTCTTGATATTAAACTCATGCTATAGCTCACTATATCTCATGTTCTTGGTCCAAACAAAAATGGTGTCACCAACTGAAACCTCACCAATGGATCCCAAACTTCCCAGAATCCATCACCTAATTGTCTCTAACCGTTCTAACCTAACAATTCTACCTAATTATGCTTAAATCATGGTGTAGAAGAAAAGTTACTAACCTGTCGAATCTTGATTAACAGATAGGGTAAACCTTCACTGCAAGCTCTCAAACTCTTCAGAATCAATCCTTGAATGATGATCTTGCTACTGTTTGCAAAAGATTGGACCAAGAAAGCTTGAATCTCCAAACCCGATGGTGACTTGCAACCTTCAAAATCCAAATGCTATCTCCTCAATTATCCATGGTTTTGCCTTCAATTTGGTCTGCACAGCTTCAGTATGATCAAAGGAATGTGTTTGGATTGAAAGAAGGAATGGAAATGAATCAGAATGTGGAATTTGATTTCAACTTGCAATGGAAGCAAGTGAAATGGTTATCTCCCTCTTCTCTCAAATCTCTCACCAACCTTGCATCTGAGCAAGTTCTAAATCATATATAGAATGGTTTAGACTCATCTAGAACCATCTGGAACCATCCAATGAGAAATTGGGATTCTCATGTCATGAGTTTATGATTTCCATCCATCTCATGTATCATCTCATGCAATGCCTCTTGCAGCAACTTTCCTTGACCTGAAATTCTCCTTAGATGAGATATGGGATGTGTTAAAACACTTAGCTAGCTTGTACATTGAGTTTCCTTATGTTTTGCATTTGTGCCTTATTATGCAAGCAAGCATTTTCCAAAGCAACCCCATGATATAGGCCTCAATTCAAAAAAGTGGATGAACCATTGTTTTTAGAATGTCTTTTAGAGTCAAAATGACCTATTATATGCCATGGTTTGGATGTGTAACTTGGAAATTTCAATTTCCAACTTCAACTTATTTAACTTATGCCTCCATTTTAGGTCATTTTTATCACTTTTTGCTAAAAGCCTTTTCAACATCTCATGACCTCCCTAATAGCCTTAAAACATCATTTTAAGCAAGTTTGATGTTGAAGATTTTTCCATTTGAAGCTTGGAAATAGGAGATATGGCCTTATGCTTGAAATGACCTATAATATCCAAATGACCAAAATGCCCTTGACTTGTCAAAGCCATAACTTGAGTTCTACAAATCCTATCAAGGACTTATAGTACTCTCTAGAAAGCTAAGAATGAGGAACATCATTCATGTTGACCAAAAGTTCATAGGAATCATCCTCCTTGGGCAAAAGTTGGATGCAAGTTGGGTGACTTTCAAGGCCCCAGATTCACATACCTCAGATGACCTGTAACTTGTCAAAGTCATAACTTGAGCTCTACAAATCCTATCAAGGACTTCTAGCACTCAAATTAAAGATAAGAACAAGCTCTACAACATTCATGTTGGGGGTAAGATGAGATGACAATCACATCTTGAGCTAAACTGCCTTGAAGATAGGGATCAAACTAGGGGATTTTACACTGTCAAGCCTTAGAAACCCTAGCTTAAAACTTCTCAAACTCCTCAATCATGATGAGTTGATTTTGGAATAATCCTTATAGCACCTCAATGCATTAATCCATGATCACATGGCTTCTTGGATTAGGTCTCAACCCTCTCCAAATCATCAGTTGACCTAGGGTTGACTCAGTCAAAACCCTAATTACACCACTCATGGCTGAGTCTTCTTATTCTTGCACAATGACCTCTCTAGGCCTCATGATGGCTTTCAAGACATATCATAAGTTCTCTCAAAGCTTCAAGTCCATCCTCATATCCTCAGAATCATCTGGGGAGCTCCCACAACTCTCAAGTTATGAGGCACACAACCTTGGTTTCAACCAATCTCTCTGAGGATCTCTTAACTTCTCTGACAAAGGTATCAACCTTTGAACATTTGAATAACCTTCCTTGGATAGCTTCCAAGTCTTGTATAGCTCTTGATTGGTAATCATACCTCTTGATCTACTGCCCACATATCAATGAAAAGCAGATGATAATGCTAATGAACACAATCTAGGTAAATAAATGTTGGTCAAATTTTGGGGTGCAACAACAATCAATGTAAAACTATTACAAGAGTAAGAATGCTTCTAAAAAGCTATTATCACAACTGTGATATTTCTCTTAAGTTTTTAAGAACAATGTTACAGCAAATAGAATATAAGAGCTTTTGAGAGATTTGCTTTGAGTGAATTTTGCATGTTTTTTCGTTACTGAAGAAGATGGAGTGGACTTCTTTATATAGGCACTTAGATCCATGAAGTCTTCTCAACGTTGAAGGTTGTGCTGAAAAGCCTGGTGCCTTTTGTCTTTATATTGGAGGCTGTGCTGAAAAAGCCTGGAGCCTTTTGTCTTTTACTTTGCAGAAACTTTCCTTAGAATGGAATGCACAGATAAAACCTTTTTGTCTGTGTTCTTGTGTCTAGCATAAAAGAGGAAAGAGCTGTTGAGATATGCCAACGTACATATTCAAATCTTCTTCACTAAGTAAGTTCAGCTATCAACATCAGAGTCTGGATCTTCAGAATCTCCAGAGTAGAGATCTTCTGGATCTGCAGAGTCTTGGGATGTTCTTCAGATTATGCTGAATCAGAGTATGTGCAGCTTGTGTGCTTGAGCGTGTAGTTCTGTCAGAGCAGAGTCTTCTATATCAGATTCTCAATACTTATGCAGTGCAGTATCTTCAGAGTCTTCTGATGACTAAGCTTCTGAACTCTCAGAGTCTTCTATTCTTTAGAGGCTTCTGCTTTAGAATCTTCAGTAGACATCACTCAGATTCTTCTGGGAGCAGCGTTCAGATCTTTATCTAAGATGCTCTTGAACCTTTGAAGCCTTTCATAATATCATTGTTCAGATCCAAATTTGCTCTTTAAGAATATTTTCTTTAGTACCTGTAGCAAACAGTCTAGAACAAATTTAGAGTATATAATTCTTGAATACAAAATTCATAAGTGTTATCATTAAAACATAGAGATATTACTAAGAAACAATCTGTGTTCTTACAACATCCCTCAAAAGACCTAATTGAGGCAGGGTCTATTTTGAAAGCATGCTACAGCAAAGTTATGTAAACTGACTCCTAGAGATTTACCAATCTTCAATATTGGTGTCATATTCTCGTTGTATCTTTCACACACTAGAAAAATCAGCATAACATTTGGACTAATGGTCCACTCGTCACACACTATCACATAATTCTAATAAAAGAGTTTTTCAAAATTTGCATGAGTATCGCATTAAAATTACCATTTATATATGAACAATTTTAACTACAAACTAGTACTTAACATCAAGGAAATTACAACAAGGGGTAACTAGAGAGGAACTTGAACTTTCGTTGGTGCTGACCCGAATCGAGATTCCCTCAAAACCCTATGAATTTGGGTAAATTCCCTCAAAATCTCAATTAGGGGAAAGTTATCTCAGAAGGGCAAATTCCAAAGATTAGACCATTTCAAGAATAGGTTAATTGGGGGCAGACTACCACCATATTCAGACGCTGGAGTAAATCATGTCATGGTAACTCCTATAAACTTCCGTTCAAGGACAATTCTTTCAAGAACCCTATAGAATGGGGAAAAACAAGATGTAAAGAGGGCAGGTCCTCTTTGGACCTTCAAGTTGGACGAATAGATCTTGCCAGATGCTAGCAACCTTTGAGTTCAAAGCAAAAGCACACTCTTCATGTGTTGATCACGCCACTACGCTCATTTTCAGACCATCTTGACCCTCAAGCATAAAGGTTGTGGTTCTTTTATAAACGAATCTATAACTTATCAACAAGTTATCAAACTTGGGCACTAAGAGCATCTTCGTCTGCCTTTGATCATGGCATCATCAAAGATCTGGTGTTGGGAAGCCACACCTTTTCACCAACTAAAGTCAAATCCGCATTGATGACTACCAAAATAAAAGTCCACCATGCTGACACCTTTAAAAAACTATCCAACCGCCTATCATCATTCACATGCATCATACATCATCATACGCATCATATGCATCACATGCATCATATGCATACATGAATCAAAGTTATACACATCCCCATTACATGCATCTCATCGCATCAACATTTGCATTGTATTTCCATCCAAAGTGGAGTACCTTTACAAAATCAAGTGTACATACATGCATAAGTCAGGATCTAGGATCAATCATAAGATTCCAAGCTGATCTTTAGCTCAGCCAGTGGCATTTTTCCGAGTCAGTAGGCATTCCCATTGAGTTGTTCTCCTCAACCTTTTGATGATGAAACCGTCATCCTCGGACCAATCAGTGGTTTTTTTTTCTCTGGATGAATTCCTAGCTTTCTCTTGGGTGTTCCCTAGTGAGTTAGGTTCCTTTCAACATTTTGTTGATAAGGATGGTGTTCCTTGATGACTTATTTTCTTTGATCTTTTGTTGATATCCCCAAACAAGTCTTACATATCGATGTACCGATTTTCCTCCAGCGAGTTTGCTCTTTTTATATTTTGCCAATAGTCTTACTATCATCATTTTGGTGATAACAATGTTTTTTTTTAATCCTACCTTCATCCTTTTAGTGAGTATGATCACTGAATTTGTGCATTTACTATCATCCTTTTGGTGATAGAAAATGGTGTTTCAATCTTTTCTTCATCCTTTTGGTGTGTTCATTAAAGTCGGGAAATCACTATCATCCTTTTGGTGGTAGCAATTTGTGTTTTTCAATCCAACTGTCATCCTTTTAGTATTGATGATCCTTAGATCTTTGGTCTGTGTATCATCCTTTTAGTTATGACAACCTCTGAAACTATTGTGACTTACTATCATCCTTTTGGTGGTAGCAATTTGTGTTTCACCCTCATCCTTTTGGTGATGACGATCATTGAGTGTATGCTTAATGTTATCAATTTGATAATAGCAAGTTGCGTATGTACTTACTATCATCCTTTTGATAATAGTGAGTCATGTACATTTATTATCATCCTTTTTGGTGATAGATCTGTCATCCTTTTGGTGTCGAAAACCTGTGTGTACTTACCATCATCCTTTTGGTGATAGCAAGTTGTATGCGTTTACTATCATCCTTATGATGATAGATCCGTCATCCTTTTGGTGTCATAAATCCTTGTGTGTGTTGTCTATCATCCTTTTGGTGATATATCTATCATCCTTTTGGTTTCGGAAACCTGTGTGTGTACTTACTATCACTCTTTTGGTGATAGCAAGTTGTGTGTGTTTAATATCGTCCTTTTGGTGATAGATCTATCATCCTTTTGGTGTCGGAAAACCTTGTGTGTGTTATCAATCATTCTTTTGGTGATATATATGTCATCCTTTTGGTGTCGAAAGTCCTTGTGTGTACTTTCTATCATCTTTTTGATGATAGATATGTCATCCTTTTCGTGTCAGAAATCCTTGTGTGTGTTCTCTATCATCCTTTTGGTGATAGATCTGTCATCCTTTTGGTGTCAGAAATCCTTGTGTGTGTTCAATATCATCCTTTTGGTGATAGATTTGCTATCCTTTTGGTGTCAAAAATCCTTATGTATGTTTACTATCATCCTTTTGGTGATAGATCAATCATCCTTTTGGTGTCGGAAATTCTTCTATGTGTTTTCTGTCATCCTTTTGGTGATAGAACCGTCATTCTTTTGGTGTCGAAAATCACTGTGTGTTCATTATCATCCTTTTTGTGAAGTAGGTTCTGATTCATTTCAAATTCAAGATGGATTCGTGTGTTGTTTCAAGGATCGATTTGAAGTGATGAAGTCAAGAATATTGAAGATTTTGGATCCAACATTGGAATCTTAAGTTTAATGGTCATGATTTTAATCAAAGTTTCAATCATGTTATTATTTTGATTACAACTATGATTCAAATCAATGTGGAGGTGTAAATGGCAATTAGTCCAAGTTATGGTTTCAAGGTTAAAATTGATGGAGTGTGCAAAGTTCAAGTCCATTCTAAAAAATTTCCAAAGTCCATTCTATCTACAAAGAAATAAAACTCCATTTGCATAAAAAATTCTACAAAAATATTGGTCATGATTTACCACCAAAAAAGGCCCAATCACATTGTTTAACTCAAGACCATTTTGATTTCTACAAGAAAAAGCCCATTATACATATTACAAATTATCACAAAAAGAAAAATAGAAACAGAAGCTTCTTCATGAGTCTTTCCACATGCGTGAGCCTTTCACAAATAAGCCAAGCAAGCCATGAACAACAGTATCAAAATTCATTCCCAACCAATTCACAAGTCATTACCACATGACTTCATAAAACCTTTCCTTAGCCAAAAACTCCAAACCTGCTGTAAACATGAGCTATTTCCAACAACCATGTGGGCCACTTTAAGACTAAACTTCATCCATTTTCACACCTAATTCCAAACCTAGCCAAGCATTACAAACCGACCCCACTTGAAGCCATTTCACAATTTCACCAGCTACGCACATGCTATTTCAAGCCTGCGCAAAACTTCTAGCCTCCAAGCCACATATTAACCGCGTCAACCGCAAACATAAGCCAAGCCGTCTTCTATGACCTTCCAAAAAAATACAAACACACCTACTAACGTTATAAAAACTTGCGCAATAAACACACGACAAAATGAAAATAACTTACAAACAAATTGCAAAACACGTCACGAATCCTGCACATGAATTGCAAGAGAAATAGGTCACGCACCTAAAGTCCAAAAAAACCTCAAAACGACAATAAAAAAGGTCAATTGATACCTCATCTCTCCAATAAATAAGGAGCCTCTTCTCCACTCTTGCTGGAAGCTTTTGAGCCATTGTTACTGTGAAATTTTTCCACCAAAAAAATCTTCAATCCTCTACATAACAGCAACCAATCTTTAACCCCAAATTCAAACCTTCAATCATACACACAACCAATATTTTACCCAACATCAATAAAACTTCAAACAAATCTTCATCACTCTTCAAACCACAAACCTTCTTCCTCCCTTTCCACCTTCAACCCTCACAACACTAAACCGTGGGCGAAAAAGATAACACAAAGAGCGAACCACAACGACAAACCGAGGAGATGCTAGGGAGAGAAAGAAAATGAAAAGAAACGACGAGACTGCTGTGAAAAATGTGAGCATCGTGTTTGAGTCTTTGATTTTTGCATTGCTAAAATAACTGGGTTCAACATGATTAATTTGTTTTTGTGAAAACGGTTGAAAATGATTTTAGGAAAGGGAAGGAGAGAGGCATCATGAGGAAGAATTTTGGATTGCTGATTTTGAAAACTTTTTCTCTTTTGATTATTTTTTAGGCCTCTCATATGCTGGTTTGGGCTCTTAAAGCCCATAGTCATGACTCTCTACATACACCAGCCTGATCTCACGCCACCCCCCTCTTTTCTTTTCTTCTTTCTTCTTTCTTTTTTTTCTTTTTTATGTTCTTATTTATTTTCTTCTTGATTTTTCTTTTTAAATTTTTAATATTTGTTTTGTAATGTTAGAATTTGTTCTTGATCTCCTTGTTTTATCTTTATCTCCCTTCATTTTGATTTTCTTTTTCTTTTTCTTTTGGTTAATGAAGTTTTGATATCAAGGACTATTGATGTTCAAAGTTGTTTAACCTTCATTATTTCAAATATGCGGGCAAATGATCATTTGCATCATTTTTCATACTTTGGGATAGTGATAGGTTGCCTTTGATTAATCGATGGAAGTTCTTGATTAAGATGAAATTGTTCTCTTTTTCTTTTTGTGTGACATGACTTTAGAAGAATGATCTACATATCATTTCACTAGCATGTTTTAACACAAACATTGTTATCGACTGACCTTCCATAATATTATTTTACTCATAGGTTGTGCTATGATTGCTTAACATAGTGCTAAATTGGTCTTGATTCGATAAAATTATCATCCAATCAATGACCATTAACAACTAACATCTACTTTTACATTTCCGCTATTTATCTTTTTTCTATTTACTTTCCTCCATTTACTTTTCCGCGAGTTATTTCATTGATCATTTATTATTCATGCCTTTTTTATATCGTCATATTCATCTTATTCATTTTTTTATCTCATTAAAAAACATAAAAACGTGATAAAAGATCAAAAACCCTAAAAAAATCTAATCTTGGACTATGGCTACTATCCCTAGCATCATGGAGTTTGGAACATGTACATAAACCTTGGCAAAGGATCTTTCAATTGGAATTCTCTATCTTGTATTGCTTTGTCTTAGGACATCATTGCACATTATTCACAGCTTACTCTTGAGCTTTCTTCCAATGAGACTTATTCTATCAATTACTTCTAGTTGGTCGTTAAAAAGACTAGCTCACTTTGCTAGTGCACTTTTAGTTTATCATTTGGTTTGTGCTTTTGTTGTTTATTCCATCCCCACTTGAGAAAATATATCCCCACTTCCATGATGTGTAATAACTTTACCGTTTTCTCTTTTCTATTTGCTTAGGTAGCCTTAATTTAAGAATAAAATCAATCACCCTCTTTTCAAAAGAACAAATAAGCTTGATCCAACGTCAAGCATTTTTCATAAAAATCAATTCAATAGGGTTCCCATTACCATCAACCCTCAACCAATAACACTCCATTTTGCATTCACCATTTGTAGGTCGATTGCTTTTGCATCGCGATTAACCTTTCATCGATCTAGACCTTTTCATAATCGACAAAACAAACACTTGATCCAACATCAAATTATTCAAACTTTTTTCTCAATAATTGTTGATTGAAAAAGATTGGGGTGGAAGCAATTTTCATCTCTTTTCCCAAATGTTCATGTGATGATCGCACTTAGCCTACCATTTAAACATTTGTCAATCATTTTAAAACACTCTTAAATAAGCGATTTGAGTCGATTCTTTGGTGGATGAAAAAGATGGGTGTGGAAGCAAGTTTCCTCACTCTTCCCAAGTATTTGTGTGTTGGCCACACTTAACTTACCGTTCGGATACTTATCCTCCATTAAAGAAACATGACTTGATTCTCCATACAAATTTCATAATTAATCGATTAAAAAAGATTGGGGTGGAAGCAAATTTCCTCTCTTTTCCCGAATATTCTTGGGATGGCCGCACTTAGCCTACCGTTTGAATATTCCTCAATTACTTAAAAAAACACAAACCAACAAACTGCACTTCCACGAACTACGGACGCTCTGATTATTCATTTTTTTCAAATGAAGATATGTAGGCACGAGGGCCCCAATCCTTGGCGAGCACCCTAATAAAAAAACCTCTCATTTCCCTCTTTTAAGGTTTTAGTTCTTTCCTCTTTCTAATTCTTTCACTTTGAAGAAAGCAAATAAACATGAGTTAACATTCAATCAAAAATCAGACTAAGAAGTTCCCGTTGAGTACAACAGATGTGAGGGGTGCTAATACCTTCCCTTGCATAATCAACTCCCGAACCTAGAATTTGATTGAGATGACCATGTTGTCGCAACTGCGAAAAAAGGGGGCTAGCGGAAACAAACAGAAGAGTCGCCACAAAACGTTATTTATCCTAAAGAGAGAGAAACGAAAGATCGAAGAAAACCTAAAAGAACGGAAAAATACAAGGTCATCGCAACCAAATCTTGGGTTCGGGAGTCGGTTACGCAAGGGGAAGGTATGAGCACCCCTCACGTCCGTTGTACTCAACGGGATCCACGCTTGTTGTCTAATCTATGGGTGAAAGTTATCTAAAATCTACTGCTAAACGGGGGAGAAAGAAAAGAAAAGACTCGATAGGACATCGTCGCCCTATGCCTACGTATTCCCTCGTGTAATGGGAAAGTCAGAGTCAACGTAGTTCGGAAAAATACGGGTGATGGGGGAAGGTTGCTCGCCAAGACTTTGTTGTCTTGTGCCTACGTATCCTCTCTAGTATGAGAAATCAGAGCAAATGTAGTTCGAGAAACTACGGGAAAAAGGTTGGTTAAGTATTTTTGCGAGTGACGTTAAATCTCCATTCCAGCAGTTAGGGACGATGCCTGTTTGCGGTAGAACGGAAAAGTAACGTACTCTTTTTGAAAGTGAAATTGAAACAATCCTGAAGGATGAAAAGGTTTGAAAAAACAGGTTGGTCTCGATTGCGCTGGGGGGCAAGAGAAAGGGGAAGTTAGTTTTTAGTGTGCTCGCCAAGGATAGGAATCCTTGTGGCTATGTATCCTCATTAGAGAATGAGGAATCAGAGCGTCCGTAGTTCACGCCACTACGGGAAAACGAGATCTCGATTGCACAAGGGCAAGAGAAAAGATCCTAGGCCTAGAACGCCTGAACGGAAGTGAATTGACTTGGTTTAGGACGCGTACTGCAATAAATTCTAAGACATAGGAGCGAATGCATCACATATCTTCCAAAGGGCATACGCTAAACACTCTAGACAAGCGAGGAAAAACCTGTCCCTCTTCATTTCCTACACACCTAATGCTTGTGGGGCACAATACTCATCACAGTTATTAAGTGTTATGAATTATGGTTTGAGAGTGTTAGTGAATCAAATCGGGACAAAATGTGATGCTAAACCGTCATAGCTCGACTTATGATAGAAGTCGAATTATAAGAGGTCACTGTTGCACCCCAAAATTTGACCAACCGGGTCTCGTATCTGGCTCGATGTTTCGAGGCATAATCGCATTGGCATCTGCATATTGCATACAGTGCATTTTTTTCATTTGTTTTGATTTTATTGGGATCACAGCTCTCGTCTCGTGTTTTAGGTGTTTTTTATCAGTTTAAATAGGTAGAATCGTATTTTTGGGATATTTCGGTGCCCGTTTATTTTTACCGGCTATTTTGTTGCGCTCTCGCAGTGTTATTTGTCGTTCGGTGCTATTTTTGTTCCTCTGGGAATTATTGTGATTTTTCTGGATTTTATTGGCCATTTTTAGATTTTTAATAGCTTTTAAATCATTTTAGGATTTAATAGGTTTTTTAGGAATTTTTAGAATATTAATAGGATTTTTAATAGTTTTAATTCTTTTTAAATAGATTTTAATCATTTTAGGAATTTTTAGAATATTAATAGGATTTTTAATAGTTTTAATTCTTTTTAAATAGATTTTAATCATTTTAGGAATTTATAGAATATTATTAGTTTTTAATAGTTTTAATTTTTTTAATTCATTTTTAGAATATTAGATATTAAATAGATTTTTACTATTTTTTAATAGGATAATGTAAATTTTCTTTTAGATAATAGATTTTTTCTTTTATTAGTAAATAGAGTTTAATAGAAAATATAGTTTTTTTAATAGTTTTATTAGAGTAACAGATTTTATTTTAATAAATAATATAGGTTTTATTAGGGATTTATTAGTTTAATTTTTAGATTAGTGGAATTTTTAGAGCATTATTAGTTTAGGAGTTAATTAAAATTAATAGAGTTGTTAGGATAATTTTCTTTTTAGGCTTAATTGGGATTTAGTTAGGGTTAATTAGTTTAATCATTTACATTAGCTTTTTAATCCAGATTATACAGCTTTTTGTGAGTTTTTATCAGTTTTCTTTGGTGGGCCCATTTCATTTCGTTCAACCCAATGCAGCCAGCAAAGTCCAGTTTTCGTCCAGAATTTCCAGCAAGTCCCAGAATCTTCTAGAAGCATCCAGCAATTGCAGTGGTATAAAACTTCAGTTCCACGTGTAGCTTCCAGGGGAACCCCACATTTCAAACTCAGAAGGAGGCCACGTTTCACCCACACTGCCACACACCCCACGATTCCCTTCACCATCTCTCTGCCACGCTGCCACCACGTGGCACGCATGCAACCAACCTCTCCACTCACCTCAGCCTCACACTCTCCTCGTGACACCTCACCGTCCACCCCCTTCCGCATGTGCTCCACCTGTACCCCACCATCTCCCTGAGCACGCCACGCGTCCCACGCCACCTTTCCCTCTTCGGCCATGCAAACACCGGCGATGACACGCCGGAGAAATTAGACGGCAGTCCACGCGGTGGTGCAACCCACCGTAACCTACAACCGTCGCCAGAACTCAAGAACGCTCATCAATGATTTTCCAGACTCCGATCAACAATCATCAACCTCGCCGGAGATATCGCCGGAAGCTTCAAGCTATCACCGGAGATGCATCCATCTTCAAACTGTGTTTCCAGAAAATGATCCATGATCTTCAATCGCCAGAAGTTGTTAGCACAAAAGAGCCTCCGATCTTCCATCATCATCAAGAATCATCACTCAACCACCGCGTATCTCCAACCTTCTCCTTCAATCTTCATCATCAATTCCAGTTTCCCAGAAACTTTCAACATGCAGCTCCAGATTTCAAGAACGAATATCATCAAGATCTCTGCTCGTTTCCAGGAGTCTTAACGAAAGTCAAACATGCAAGACCATCGATGGGAGCTCCATCAGCGAATCTTCATCAGAATGTTTTCAGAATCACCAAGATCTCTCGCCATTCATCCAAAACTCATCAGTGAAGAACACGCAAGAATCTTCCTCCGCGAACATGCAACATCATCCGAGTCCTCAAGAACATCATCATTGTTCATCACAAGATCTCCAGAAATCCCCAACGAAACGTCAAGAGGTTCGATGTTCTTGAGAGATATCCGTCAAAATTCTCCGCGAGCATCAAGATCCCTCAATGTCTTCAGTAACACCTTCAAGAACTGCTTCAACAATCTTCATCAAAGATTGTTTTCGAGAACGTCAGGGGAGGGGATTACTCGGTTCCAGATCGGGATTAGTTTGTAGTTTTATTTCTCCTTGTGGTGAAGGTTGTAAAACAAAATTGGTTTGTTAGAAGGAAGACGGGACGAGAAAGGAAGTTTGGTTGAAGGTGATGAGAGCAAGAGTTTCGAGAGAGAGAGAGTCTGAGACGGCGGCGCAAGGCAATGAACAGTAAACGGAGAAAGTTTATCTTAGATTGTGTTTTAGGGTTTTCTCCACTATGGACTTAGGGCAGGGATTGCGTCTGGGCCTTGCTTCAAGCCCAACGAACTTCTGTCTACACCTGCATTTCTCTCTTCCCACCCCCCTCCGTGTGTTCTTTGGCAATGGGCCAAGCCCAGTTTATTTTCTGGGTTACACCTTCCGTTTAAGTCAACACCCCCTCCCCAGTTTTTTTTCTTCTGTTTGTTATTTTTTCTGGGCTGGGCCCAGTTGTACCAACTGTTTTTTTTGCTGAAGCTATATCCCCTGTAAACTGTGTACCCCTCCCTTGTATTTGGTTTTTTCTTATTTTTTTTTAATATAAAAAAAGAAAATGTGAGAAGGAAAATATTGATGAAAAAGAGATATTCAAAAGATAGAAAAGAAATAAAAGAAAAAGTATATTTGAAAAGAATAAAAAAGAGAATATTAAAGAAAAAGTATATTTGAATAGAAAAGAGAAAAAGAGGTTATATGAATATGAAAAAATATTGAAAAAAAATGAGAAAGAATATTTGAGAAAAATATTGAGGGAAAAATATGGAGAAAAGATTGAAAAAGAGTATGAAAAAATATTGAAAAAGAATATGTGAAAAGAATGTGAAAATATGAAAGAAAGTGAAAAATACATGAAAAAATAGTGTGGAAAAATGGAAAAAATATTAGTTTTAATATTTTTTAGAGTGTATTTCTTCATAGAGATATTTTACACATTTTTTAGGATAGTTTAGAAGTCCACTTGTTAGGGGACTATTTTCCATTCGATTTTTCAGGATAGGATAGGATAGTATTTCCTAGGAGATTTATTTTCAGTATTCACTCATTGTAACCATTTTTCAGAATGTTAATAAAATGAGATTTGAGCTGTGGTCCCGAAGTAGCCGAACTACAGCTGCTCTGATTTCTCGTACCAGACGAGAATATGTAGGCATAGGATGCAATATCCTAGCGAGCACACTAATGACTAACTTTCTGTTCTCTCGCTGCTGTGCGATCGAGACTTTCCCGCTGACGACTAATTGTAACCCTTTTTCTCTCTTGCCCAAGTGCATTTGAGACCAAGCCATAGTTTTGCCCATAGGTTCCCGTACCTGTGAAGCCAGTTGTTTTTCTTACTGCTGTGTGAGAATGTTTTGTTTAGCCGTAGTTAGTCTGAACTACGCAAGGCTCTGATCTTCCATGCAGTGTGGAAGTACGTAGGCACAAGACGCGGAGTCTTGGCGAGCCAATTTTCCCTGTAGTCCCGAACTACGTTGACTCTGACTTTCTCTCTTGAGAATACGTAGGCATAGAGTGCGACGCTCTATCGAGTCAATTCCCTTCCGTTTAGATTTAGCAGCCGTAGATAGATTGTTTTGCATCCTGTAGACAACCCAAGCAAGCGTGGATCCCGTCGAGTACGACGAACGTGAGGGGTGCTAATACCTTCCCCTTGCGTAACCGACTCCCGAACCCAGGTTTTGGTTGCCATGACCATACCTTTCCCCGTTTTTTGCGAGGTTTACTTCGAGCGTTCCCTTTCCCTCCGTTGGGATAAATAACGCACGGTGGCGACTCTTCTGTCAGCCGGCGCCGATTTTCGCAGTAGCGACAGCTGGCGACTCTGCTGGGGACTGCGATAGTTCCCTATGTGAGTCTGCTGGGGATCCAACGTCCCCTGGCTGCTGGGGACTGCGATAGTCCTTATGCATGTGGGATCCAACGTCCCCTAAGAGAGAGTCAATCCTAGCGCTTGTTTGCTTATCTATTGGGGCTTATTTATCGATATTATCTCTTGTTGTTGGGGTGTTACGGGTGTTCTATGATTGAGAGAAGCCGGACCTGGGCTTGAGTGTGCACCTAGATATAGTTGCGGAGAAGTAGTAGACGAACCTGTCTGCTGAGCAGGCACAGTTCCCTACGAAAATCTGCACTCATACGAGGTTCTCGCAAAGGTGCTCCTTTCCGGTCCGGAGGATCTGAGGGGAGTCCAGACGTGAGGATTGTCGACTCTGGGAACCGATCATTTGGAAGTTATCTAAGTGAGGCCTCTTCAGGACTCGATGATGCCACTCCTTCTGGGAATCGTATCGTCAGTTCTGAAAGTCTGTGACGCTGACGACCGCATAGGATGCCGTACCTTGTCAGATATAGGTCCACACCTGTGAGTGGGGGGGTTTTTTGTGCAGGAAACTTGACTTCCAACCTACCCGTTATTCTGGTCTTCTCTTCAGAGCAACCGTACTCCGTCAGCAGTACGGCAGTATTTAGATTGTGTGGGGGTTGTGATCCCGTATTTGTTGCATTGCATTGCATTTGCATAGGCATCTTCGCATCATATTGCATACCATTCGCCAGCTAGTCAGAGCTCTTATCCAGCCGTTATTTTGATTCTGAAGGTGAGTGTTGAAGACGACCAAGGGGTGGAAGCAGATTTGATCAGAGTCAAGTAGTGGAGTCAGCTGACAGTTGTTGGTAGCTATGTCAGAGAGCAGCTTCCAGTTTGTTGATACCTTGTCAGGTTTCACCGTGACGTCCAATCCTCTGTATGGATCTCCGCACGACGAAGACTTTCCGCAAGTAAACAATCTTACTACAGCTCAGCTTGTGCAGCCATCTGTTGAAGACCAAGGTCTGCGTGAGCAGTTTGTTGCCCGAGGTGAACGTTCTCCTTTTGTTGATGTCTCAGACTACCAGGGTTTTGCCTTCCCTGTGCCAAAGCCCCGAAGAGAGGTCCCAACAGCAAAGAATGAAGACCCATTAGCTCCCGTGTATGCTGAAAGGTTTCGTGCATTAGATGAGAGATTCAAAGCCTTGAAAGGTAAAGACGTTGTTACTCCTAGTGCTGCAGATATGTGTCTGGTTCCTGGCCTAGTGTTACCTCCGAAGTTCAGAACGCCGAGGTTTGAAAGGTACAAAGGAGATAGCTGCCCGAAGCAACATTTGGTGATGTTCTGCCGAAGAATGACTTCATTTGTGCACAACGACAAGCTGATGATTCATTGCTTTCAAGATAGTCTGACTAGGGCTCCTCTGAGTTGGTATATGCAGTTAGAGCGTGATCAAATCCGATCATGGATGGACTTAGCCAATGCCTTTCTGAAGCAGTACGATTATAATCTTGACGAAGCTCCTACTCGCGTGCAACTGCAAGAATTGTCTCAAGGGAACAATGAATCTTTCAGAAAGTATGTTCAGAGATGGAGAGAATTTGCTGGTAGAGTGCAACCACCGCTCCTAGACCAAGAGCTGAAAGGCATGTTCGTAAACTCCTTGCGGAGCCCGTACTTCGAAAGAATGTTTGAAACCGCACCAAATTTCTCTGAGTTGGTAAGGACGGGAGAGCGCATCGAGTATGGTGTAAAGACTGGAAGAATCCCGAATGTTTCAAGAGGTCAGGCCAGTGAAACTGAATCTCTCTATGGCTCTCAATCTGAAGATGAAACTATGATCAATGCGGTCCTGACAGATGTTGGATATCCTCAAGTCGAATCAGTGAAATCTGTTGGTTCTCCGTCTTCTCAGCGGTCAGTATCTTCTGTGTCTCGTTATTCTGGACAGACAACTGTGCCTGGGGCACCCCATCGGGAATCTTATGTCGCTCCTCTTGCAAGTCCACGAGCCCGTGACCGAGGTTATCAGAATCAACGTCAGAACCAGAACCGACCTCGTAACAACTTGGAACGAAGAAACGCTCCTTTCCATCCAGTACCTGTGCCATATAGCCAGATTCTTCCACTGTTGATTCAGAATTCCTTGGTGGAACCGAAAGCTCTCAAGCCCGTGCCAGAGCCTTACCCTCCAGGATACAATCCCCACGCTCAGTGTGGTTATCATGGTGGATCTCCAGGGCATTCAACTGAAGATTGTAAAGCATTTCAGGCGAAGGTACATCAGTTGATTGACCAGGATCGCATTTCCTTTCGAGAAGGATTTCTATTTGTTCATCCCAACCGCTCAGCTGTCTAAGTTCGTAGACTCGGAAAGTATTCCCCAGCAAAGAAGCCAGTGATCCAGACAGGCAGACGTCCTCAGCATTGGCAGTCCTCGAACTTTTTACCATTTGCATTTGTAGTTTCTTTTCTGTTAGTTACTACTTGCTTTTAAACATTGTATGTTTCGAATGGTGATAATAATGAAGTGACTATGCATTTTTCTGAATTAATCATGTCGTTGTCGCTCATTTACTGCATTGCACTGACACTTACATTTTTATTCACTCCACTTTATCCCTGTGACTAGCAAAGTTAGGAGGGAGGATGACGAA
The DNA here is from genome assembly GCA_963859935.3 of Lathyrus sativus. NCBI lineage: Eukaryota > Viridiplantae > Streptophyta > Magnoliopsida > Fabales > Fabaceae > Lathyrus > Lathyrus sativus. The sequence goes on along the minus strand of CAWUDS030002219.1, from coordinate 5,690,034 downwards.
ACTAAACTCATAACCGATGATCGTATGCTTTCAGATAAGACTGTACCGATGACGTACAAGGCATTGTTTCAAATCCCTAAACACTGGAGATATAAGGAGTTAGTCCCTTGTTAACCACTTCGAGCCAGGAAGTAGAAGTTTTTTCGGACTTTTAAACCCTCACATCTTAACCCGGGGCAGGGTAGTTGTCAGTTAGCTTGACCGAGCGTTCAAGTCTTGCAGAGGAGTGTTGTCTTTCAAGGACCAACCAGTTTACACCTTTCAAGAGGTCAAATCTCACCAATCAGGAGTGAGACAGTTACGATCCTTTCGGAGCAATCAAGACAACCAGTGTCACACGACTTTGTTCCAAAAGAAAGAAAGAAAGAAAGCCCGCTAAGTAAAAAGAAAGAAAAAGCTGGAAAGCTAATACTTAGGCAAAAATCAGGGCATCCCGCTGGACTTCAAAAGAAAACAAAAAAATCGAAAAGAACTCAAAAGGAGTTAGTCCAGGCAAAAATTAGGGAATCAAAAGAATGGAAAAGAGGGATAGAAATTTTTCCCCAGCGAGTCACAAAGTCGTGTATACAGACACCGAAAACGAGAAGGAGTAACTGTCACTCCAGAAAAGCATTGTGAAGTCCTTAGCTATGGTCCTTACCATTCAGCATACCTCTCGAAGAGGCGAGTGCTTGTGCCAGGTTAACTGAACCTTAGGATCGGAGATCATCACGTAGAAGGGGTGGGTACAAATCAAAATTTGAGCCAAATATCCTTTGTTTCACGAACCGTGAACCCGACCACGATACAACCCTTAAAAGACCTAATTGAGGTAGGGTTTATTCAGAAAGCGCATTACGATAAGGTTGAGTAACCTGACTCCTTCTTGACTTGCTAGTCACATCCTTGTTGTATTTTTCACTGACCACGTGAGCACTACGTTTGAACTTTGGTTCATTCGTCACTCACAATCATATGCATGTAAATGAGTGACAGCTCAAATTTTTTCAAAATCTGCATAACCACTGCATTAAGATTACCATTCGTAGACAGACAATTTTAATTGCAGGTTAGTAGTTGGCATGAAAGAAATTCCAGTAGGAATAATCAAGCAGGACTGAGTAATTCAGCAGTCTGAACCAGAATGGTGTATGTTATGAAGCCTTGTGAATCAGGGGCATTGACTTCCAGTGAGTTAAATATCAGTCAGTCTGAGGACAAGTCCCGAAGCTTCAGTTGATCAGGGGCAGTTGTTTGAGAAGCAGTTGATCAGAAGGGAGTCTTCTCGGGAGCCAATCAGGGGCAGTTATTCAGAGCGTTGAGATTTGAAAGCAGATATTTCAGGTGGATAATCAGATCAGGTTAAGTCGCTAGAACGCTCATTCAGGGGCAAGTTAGTTCAGAAATGATGAAACCAGTCAGGGTGATAGGTGTCTAATGGAGATTGAATGTTGTTGTTGTACAGATACCGGGGAAAATATTCTCGAAGTCGTCTCGTAGCAAGCTATTCAGAGCGGTAATCTCAGGAATTGTACTGGGGCAAGTTGTTTAAGCCAGTCTTTTATCCCCAGCTGAGTGTACTGGGGCAAGTTGTTCAAACCAGCCTGTTTATCCCCAGCCGGAGTTGAGTATCGGGAAATCATGTCAGTACCCTTATCAAAACCTGAACCTTCCATAAGGAAAAAGCCGTGTTGTCGTTGGATCATTATCCTGCAGTTTAAACCTGTTGCGTGTCAGTGACCAGTCGTTTCCAAAGTCCAGTTCTCGCCTGGCAAACCAGTAACCAGTTCTCGTCTGGCCTACCCTATCGTAAGCATCAGTTCCCGTTTGGTGCAGTTTATTGTAAGCATCAGTTCCCGTCTGGTGTAGTTTATTGAGTAGCCAATTCTCGTCTGGTCACCGTTTCTTCAAGTGTTGTATCAGTTCTCGTCTGGTACATGTCGTCGCGTAACCAGTTCTCGTCTGATCATCGTGTGTTTTAACCTATGTGTTATACCAGTTCTCATCTGGTGTACGTCAGCTTTCAGCCAGTTCTCGCCTGGTTGTCTATACCTCAGTCTGTTATCCAGTCAGCCCGTCTGATGTCTAAACCAAATCAATTCCCATCTGATATCCAGAACCCGTAAGTTAGTTCTCGTTTGACAACCTAACATGTTTCGCTATCAGCTCTCGTTTGATAGTCCACCCTGAATGCTAGTTCTCGTCTAGTATTTCTTATATCTCCCACTGTGTACATAATCCGTGTTTACCCTAAACCAGAAAAACAAAAAAAACCTAAAGGTATCTGACACAGTATTTCCCAATGACCCGCATGTTGTCATGTTCCCCGATACGAAGCTCGACGGATGCCAGCGCTCCGAGTAATGTTTGAATTCCTTGTGGATGTTGTTAAATCAGAATTGCCACTCTTCAGCAGATGAAAGTTGCTTATTATCCCCGGAAGAGTCGAGATCGTATTTTACCCCGTATCAGAGTAGGATCAGAAGGATCCTCAGCAGATTAAGATCGACATCCTTGATAGTAGGGGCATTTCCAGCAGTGTGCCGCGCGCAATCAACCTCAGTTTAGGTCAATCCCCGCAGAGTACAATCAGTTGTCAATGGTTTGAAGGAAGCATCCCTAAGCAGAGTTGTTTTCTTTCCCTAGTAAAGTCGCCGGAGCAGGTGTCTTCCCCAGCACCGGGTCGCAAGTGCGGGTGTCGTAGGAAATCGTTCGTACGCCGAAGTATGCAGTAACTGATGGTTCCAGACTGAAGTCTCCAGCGGAATTGAGATTCCCCACCAGAGTTATATTCTCTCCTGAAGTTGGATGATTCCCTCTCCCCCAGTAAAGTATTGGAACAGCTGATGTTGTATTCCCCTGCAGAGTCGTACTCTCTCCAGCGAAGCAGAATGGTTTCTCCTTCCTCAGCCGAGTTTGCAGATGTCCAAGAGAGCTGAATCCTTGGAAGGCGATCAGATCATGATTGGTTTCTCCCAGTGGAGTGTTGAGCAGCTGAAGTTGTTTCCCCACGGAGTGGTGATCCCCAGAAAAGTAGCCGAGACGGCCACGCAGTTCACTCCCGCGATTGACATCGCTTTCCTTCAGCAGGTTCGGGTTCTCGTAGAGCTTCGTCCCCTGCAGTAATCAACTGAAGTTGTTTCCCATGCAGCAACGGAATATCGTTTCCCCAGTCAGAGTCCGATTGATATTGGCGTGCCCACGTTCTCCTCAGCAGGATGATTCCTCTGTCTGAGTAGTTCTTTCTCCTTGACAAGAGGATTTCCCCCTCGGCATTTATTTTTGCTGACGGGATCGCATCATTGTGCATGACCGCATAGCATTTAACACCGCATAGCATTTAACACTGCATAGCATTTAACATTGCATAGCATTGTACATGATTGCATAGCATTTAGCATAAATGCATATCATTCCCACCGTGTGGGGCATGGCGCAGAATCATACGCATCATAGACATAATCTAGGTTACTATCATCCTTGTTTTACAGGTGTTCCATCAAGAGACCAGTTGCTCAGGACGATTCCTGATGTTCTCTCCAACGAGGTCGCCTTCTTGAGATGATTCTTAAGACCCCGGTGTAATCCCCGCAGTCGCCCGCTCAAGATGATTTTTGAGATCCCCGGCGAAGTCTGCAGTTCAAAACGACCCTTGAATTCCTCAGCAGGGCCGTTTACTTAAGATGATTCTTAAGACCTCAGCGCAGTTTCTTGAATTGTTTGCTTAGGATGATTCTTGAGCTCCCCAATAGCGTCCCCAGCAAGAGTTGCCCAGGAAGATTCCTGGAATACCCAGCAGAATAAAAGTCTCCAGAAAGGTTATCAGTTCAGGATGATTCTTGAAGGTGCCCGACGGATTTGTTTGTTCAAGATGATTCTTGAAGTCCTTAGCAGCGTGATATGTCTGCTCTAACAGTGATGTCTAATCTGAAGATTGACTTCGTAAACGCCTGAAGGCGGTATCAGAAGGTCCCTGTGAGTTCAGATTTCCATGTTGATGAATCAACGTGTGGCTGAAGACAAGGTTCTAGAGTTTGTAGATATAACAGAGTGATCCGTGTTGGTCTGAAGACCAAGTCAGTTGTCCTAAGGGGATGATTGATTGCGATCAAGTGAATAATGTTTCTGCCGACTGAAGTCGAAGATGTTTCTCCAGCTGAAGCGGAGTTTTGCCTGAAGGCAAAGTGTTTGAATCCCCGTAGAGTCATGAATGGCTCAGGATACCATTTCTCTGACTGAAGTCACAGATTTCCCAAGCTGAAGCGAAGGTGCCTCAGGGCAAGGTTATCCCCAAGGTCATGAATGACCTAGGATTCATTTTTCGGACTGAAGGCCGAAGTATATCCCTGACTGAAGTCTCGGATGCTCTATAGCAGAGGCGGAGTTGCCTGAAGGCATATCCATGTATCCTTGAAGGCCAAGGACCATTTCTTCAGACTGAAGTCGAAGATACCTCCTGCAGAGCTGGCGACGGGCAAAGTTTACATCCCTGAAGGTCAAGGATGTTTATCTTCAGAAGTACTTGAAGATCTTTTCTAGCTGAAGCTGGAATCGCCGACGGGCAGGGTTTCATCCATCATCAGAAGAACTTGAAGATTATCCAGCGGATCTGGAGTGGCCAGGGGCCAGGGTTTCATTCATCTTCAGGAATACTTGAAGATCTTTTCTAGCTGAAGCTGGAATCGCCGACGGGCAGGGTTTCATCCATCATCAGAAGAACTTGAAGATTATCCAGCGGATCTGGAGTGGCCAGGGGCCAGGGTTTCATTCATCTTCAGGAATACTTGAAGATCTTTTCTAGCTGAAGCTGGAATCGCCGACGGGCAGGGTTTCATCCATCATCAGAAGAACTTGAAGATTATCCAGCGGATCTGGAGTGGCCAGGGGCCAGGGTTTCATTCATCTTCAGGAATACTTGAAGATCTTTTCTAGCTGAAGTTGGAAGTGGCCAGGGGCCAGGGTTTCAAATATCTTTAATGTTGAAGTTCTACGGTGGGTCAGTTGTGCAACAGTATTCCGATGTTCGTTATGGTTCTGAGGGTGAACCCCAGATTAGAGCGTGCTCGGTTAAGTCTCTCATTCCCAGCGGAGTAGTTTCAAATACGCAAGTGTACCTTTTTGTTTCACTTACCAGGGGTGAACCCCAGGTCAGAAGTTGGATGTTTGTTCGACGGCGAGGTTGAACGTTTGAATTTGACGGCGAGGTCAGATTGTATTTTGTTCGACGGCGAGGTTGAATGTTTGTGTTTGACGGCGAGGTTGAATGTTCGTTTTCAGATTGTATTTTGTCCGACGGCGAGGTTGGATGTTTGTTCGACGGCGAGGTTGAATGGTTGTTTGACGGCGAGGTCAGATTATGATTTGTTCGACGGCGAGGTTGAATGTTTGTTGACGGCGATGTCAAACTCTTTAAATCCCTAGCAGAGATGATGACGGTACGACGGCGATGTCGAGTGTCTCTCAGAGCGATGTTTGTTTCCGACGACGATGTCAGATTCAGTTTTCCAGCGGCGATGTTGGGCATGTCAAGTTGATCCAGTCTTCTGACGGCGATGTTAGGTGATGCAGGTCCTTTAGTTCTCCAGCGGCGATGCAGGGTATTTTGGCAGATTTAGTTTTCCAGCGGCGATGCGGGGTATTTTGATTGTCCGACGGCGAAGTCAGATGTATTTTCTCCAGCGGCGATGCGGGGTATTTTGTTCAGTGTTGTATTTTTTCCAGCGGCGATGTTGGGTGTGTCAGTTAATTCAGTTCTCCAGCGGTGATGTTGGATGATTCGTTCTCCAGCGGCGAGGCGGGGTATTTTGATTGTTCGACGGCGATATCAGGTTTAGTCTTCCAGCGGCGATGTTGGGTGTTGTGGTCGTCTGAAGGCAATATCAGAAGAATTCAACGTGGATAACTGACGGCGATGTCAGATCAGTATCTCCCCAGCTAGTTGCCGTGCAGCTAGTATTGCAGTATTCAAAGATTTATCCTCCGCAGAGTATCGTGTGCTCGTGCAGTTGGCAAATTTTCGGGTTTACCGGTATTCAACCGTCTCGCACCTTGATTGGCTGAGAGCCGTTCGCTCCTCACCCAGTCAGGTCCAAGCCGCTTGAATAGGGGCAGCTGTTGCACCCCAAAATTTGACCAACCGGGTCTCGTATCTGGCTCGATGTTTCGACGCATAATCGCATTCGCATCTGCATATTGCATACAGTGCATTTTTTTCATTTGTTTTGATTTTATTGGGATCACAGCTCTCGTCTCGTGTTTCAGGTGTTTTTTATCAGTTTAAATAGGTAGAATCGTATTTTTGGGATATTTCGGTGTCCGTTTATTTTTACCAGCTATTTTGTTGCGCTCTCGCAGTGTTATTTGTCGTTCGGTGCTATTTTTGTTCCTCTGGGAATTATTGTGATTTTTCTGGATTTTATTGGCCATTTTTAGATTTTTAATAGCTTTTAAATCATTTTAGGATTTAATAGATTTTTTAGGAATTTTTAGAATATTAATAGGATTTTTAATAGTTTTAATTCTTTTTAAATAGATTTTAATCATTTTAGGAATTTTTAGAATATTAATAGGATTTTTAATAGTTTTAATTCTTTTTAAATAGATTTTAATCATTTTAGGAATTTATAGAATATTATTAGTTTTTAATAGTTTTAATTTTTTTAATTCATTTTTAGAATATTAGATATTAAATAGATTTTTACTATTTTTTAATAGGATAATGTAAATTTTTTTTAGATAATAGATTTTTTCTTTTATTAGTAAATAGAGTTTAATAGAAAATATAGTTTTTTTAATAGTTTTATTAGAGTAACAGATTTTCTTTTAATAAATAATATAGGTTTTATTAGGGATTTATTAGTTTAATTTTTAGATTAGTGGAATTTTTAGAGCATTATTAGTTTAGGAGTTAATTAAAATTAATAGAGTTGTTAGGATAATTTTCTTTCTAGGCTTAATTGGGATTTAGTTAGGGTTAATTAGTTTAATCATTTACATTAGCTTTTTAATCCAGATTATACAACTTTTTGTGAGTTTTTATCAGTTTTCTTTGGTGGGCCCATTTCATTTCGTTCAGCCCAATGCAGCCAGCAAAGTCCAGTTTTCGTCCAGAATTTCCAGCAAGTCCCAGAATCTTCTAGAAGCATCCAGCAATTGCAGTGGTATAAAACTTCAGTTCCACGTGTAGCTTCCAGGGGAACCCCACATTTCACACTCAGAAGGAGGCCACGTTTCACCCACACTGCCACACACCCCACGATTCCCTTCACCATCTCTCTGCCACGCTGCCACCACGTGGCACGCATGCAACCAACCTCTCCACTCACCTCAACCTCACACTCTCCTCGTGACACCTCACCGTCCACCCCCTTCCGCATGTGCTCCACCTGTACCCCACCATCTCCCTGAACACGCCACGCGTCCCACACCACCTTTCCCTCTCCGGCCATGCAAACACCGGCGATGACACGCCGGAGAAATTAGACGGCAGTCCACGCGGTGGTGCAACCCACCGTAACCTACAACCGTCGCCAGAACTCAAGAACGCTCATCAATGATTTTCCAGACTCCGATCAACAATCATCAACCTCGCCGGAGATATCGCCGAAAGCTTCAAGCTATCACCGGAGATGCATCCATCTTCAAACTGTGTTTCCAGAAAATGATCCATTATCTTCAATCGCCAGAAGTTGTTAGCACAAAAGAGCCTCCGATCTTCCATCATCATCAAGAATCATCACTCAACCACCGCGTATCTCCAACCTTCTCCTTCAATCTTCATCATCAATTCCAGTTTCCCAGAAACTTTCAACATGCAGCTCCAGATTTCAAGAACGAATATCATCAAGATCTCTGCTCGTTTCCAGGAGTCTTAACGAAAGTCAAACATGCAAGGCCATCGATGGGAGCTCCATCAGCGAATCTTCATCAGAATGTTTTCAGAATCACCAAGATCTCTCGCCATTCATCCAAAACTCATCAGTGAAGAACACGCAAGAATCTTCCTCCGCGAACATGCAACATCATCCGAGTCCTCAAGAACATCATCATTGTTCATCACAAGATCTCCAGAAATCCCCAACGAAACGTCAAGAGGTTCGATGTTCTTGAGAGATATCCGTCAACATTCTCCGCGAGCATCAAGATCCCTCAATGTCTTCAGTAACACCTTCAAGAACTGCTTCAACAATCTTCATCAAAGATTGTTTTCGAGAACGTCAGGGGAGGGGATTACTCGGTTCCAGATCGGGATTAGTTTGTAGTTTTATTTCTCCTTGTGGTGAAGGTTGTAAAACAAAATTGGTTTGTTAGAAGGAAGACGGGACGAGAAAGGAAGTTTGGTTGAAGGTGATGAGAGCAAGAGTTTCGAGAGAGAGAGAGTCTGAGACGGCGGCGCAAGGCAATGAACAGTAAACGGAGAAAGTTTATCTTAGATTGTGTTTTAGGGTTTTCTCCACTATGGACTTAGGGCAGGGATTGCGTCTGCGCCTTGCTTCAAGCCCAACGAACTTCTGTCTACACCTGCATTTCTCTCTTCCCACCCCCCTCCGTGTGTTCTTTGGCAATGGGCCAAGCCCAGTTTATTTTCTGGGTTACACCTTCCGTTTAAGTCAACACCCCCTCCCCAGTTTTTTTTCTTCTGTTTGTTATTTTTTCTGGGCTGGGCCCAGTTGTACCAACTGTTTTTTTTGCTGAAGCTATATCCCCTGTAAACTGTGTACCCCTCCCTTGTATTTGGTTTTTTCTTATTTTTTTTTAATATAAAAAAAGAAAATGTGAGAAGGAAAATATTGATGAAAAAGAGATATTCAAAAGATAGAAAAGAAATAAAAGAAAAAGTATATTTGAAAAGAATAAAAAAGAGAATATTAAAGAAAAAGTATATTTGAATAGAAAAGAGAAAAAGAGGTTATATGAATATGAAAAAATATTGAAAAAAAAATGAGAAAGAATATTTGAGAAAAATATTGAGGGAAAAATATGGAGAAAAGATTGAAAAAGAGTATGAAAAAATATTGAAAAAGAATATGTGAAAAGAATGTGAAAATATGAAAGAATGTGAAAAATACATGAAAAAATAGTGTGGAAAAAAGAAAAAATATTAGTTTTAATATTTTTTAGAGTGTATTTCTTCATAGAGATATTTTACACATTTTTTAGGATAGTTTAGAAGTCCACTTGTTAGGGGACTATTTTCCATTCGATTTTTCAGGATAGGATAGGATAGTATTTCCTAAGAGATTTATTTTCAGTATTCACTCATTGTAACCATTTTTCAGAATGTTAATAAAACGAGATTTGAGCTGTGGTCCCGAAGTAGCCGAACTACAGCTGCTCTGATTTCTCGTACCAGACGAGAATATGTAGGCATAGGATGCGATATCCTAGCGAGCACACTAATGACTAACTTTCTGTTCTCTCGCTGCTGTGCGATCGAGACTTTCCCGCTGACGACTAATTGTAACCCTTTTTCTCTCTTGCCCAAGTGCATTTGAGACCAAGCCATAGTTTTGCCCATAGGTTCCCGTACCTGTGAAGCCAGTTGTTTTTCTTACTGCTGTGTGAGAATGTTTTGTTTAGCCGTAGTTAGTCTGAACTACGCAAGGCTCTGATCTTCCATGCAGTGTGGAAGTACGTAGGCACAAGACGCGGAGTCTTGGCGAGCCAATTTTCCCTGTAGTCCCGAACTACGTTGACTCTGACTTTCTCTCTTGAGAATACGTAGGCATAGAGTGCGACGCTCTATCGAGTCAATTCCCTTCCGTTTAGATTTAGCAGCCGTAGATAGATTGTTTTGCATCCTGTAGACTACTCAAGCAAGCGTGGATCCCGTCGAGTACGACGGACGTGAGGGGTGCTAATACCTTCCCCTTGCGTAACCGACTCCCGAACCCAGGTTTTGGTTGCGATGACCATACCTTTCCCCGTTTTTTGCGAGGTTTACTTCGAGCGTTCCCTTTCCCTCCGTTGGGATAAATAACGCACGGTGGCGACTCTTCTGTCAGCCGGCCCCGATTTTCGCAGTAGCGACAGTCACGTAAATTGATATTCGTGCTATGGAAAAAATAGAGAAATGATATTGAGGATCATTCTCCGATTTAATTGTGCCACATGGACCAAAGAAAGGTGGGGTCTCGTCTTAATCGCAAACATTATGTCGACTAATCGAAGGTAGCCTATCACGACCCCAAAGTAAAGAAAATGACCCAAATGGTCATTTTCCATAGATTAGAAATTTGTGAAGGTTATCGAAAACGAAATGAAATGAAAACGAAAATGAAATGAAAACTTGGTCTCGGATTTGTTGTTTTTCCATCAATAATTTGACGTATAACAACTTAGAGGTCTCTTCATCGACCTAAATGAAAGATAAAATGAATAAAAATAAAAAATGAAAAGTTGTAAAGAAAAATGGTCTCAGACTTTTTGCTATTCGTCAATAATTTGACAAACTACAACTTGGAGGTCTCTTCATCGACCCAAAAGAAAGATAAAATGAATAAAAATCGAAAATGAAAATTTGTAAAGAAAAATGGTCTCGGACTTGTTGCTATTCGTCAATAATTTGACAAACTACAACTTAGAGGTCTCTTCATCGACCCAAGCGAAACAGTATGAAAATAAAACCTCAAAAAAATATAGCTTAAAAATATATCAATAATTCTTGAAAATTAATTTTATAAAAAGAAAACTCTAAAATTCTATTTTTACTACTAAAAAAAACATTATAAGAATCTAAAAGTTTATTTAGAAAATAAGTTTGAAATTCTAAAACTAATTTAAATCTTAATATATCCACAAATCTTAACAAAAACTAATTGAAAAAAGTTAAAACAAGGAGGGGGTCAGATTTAAGAAGGGTGTAAGAAGATGAGAAGGATAACGGGCCTTGGAGCCCATAACCATACAACCAAAAAAATGGTCTTGTTTTGAGGAGCTTTTTAAAAAAAAGAATAAAACAGAAACTCAAGCTTGCGTTAAATCTCTTTTGAAGTTCAGAAGTGCAGAGAGAACACACATCAGAATGCAGAACGAAATCCAAAAAACTCGTGGCCATGGACATCACCAACTTTCTTCTTCAATCTTTCTTTAATTCTACTTAAACCTTCTAATGATCTCGTCTCTCTCGATTGTGTCCCTCTGTTCTTCTCTCACGTGCATTTTGTGATCTGTCCTTTGTCCCATCTTTCTTACGCTGGCGGATACAACATCGACGGATGGTTAGCTTTGATTGTGGGAGAAGACGAATTGCGGCTCGGGTTTTATGAATTGAAGATTATATAATCCGCGGCATTTGTGGGTTTTTGATTTGAAGATTGAAGAAGGGTTTGGATCTAGGATGACAAACAGAAAGGGGGAAACTCGGTTTCTGCAGAAGATGATGGTTGTATCTGGGATTTGCGTTTGGAGGAAGATGAAGGTTGTTATGAGTGAAAGAGGTTCGTGGTGGAGAGAAGAAGAAAGAGAGACGGTTTTGGAGGCAGAGAAGAAGGATGGGTCGGAAAAAATGAAGGGGAAGAAGAAGATGGGTTAAGTACAACAATTGAGGTGAAGGGAAGAGGAGTTTTGGTTTGAGGGAGGAAGAGGGAAAAATGGCGACTGGAGCGAAGAGGAAGAGGAAGAGGTTTGCGGCGCTTAGGGTTTCTCTCCAATGAAGATGATGAACAGTAGCGGCTAGGGTTTGGGTTCCAAAACAATGTTGAAGAAGATGAATAGGAACTGAGTTATATACTGAGCCACACGTGTCTTGTTTCCATTCTTTTAGTCCTTTTTTTTTGTTTAATTTTCAATAATAATCTTGATTAATTATAAATTAACTATTAAATCCTATTCTAATTAAATAATATAACTAATTCTAAACTAATCTAATCTAAACTAATTAGCTAATAAATAACTATTCTAACTTAATTCTAACTATTTATAATTAAAATCTAATCCAAATTAAAATTAAAAACTTAAACTCTAAGTTATAATCTATTCTAATAATAAAATTCTATTCTAAATTAAATAATTAATAATCTAACTCTATTAAAATTCTAACATAATTAATTAATTAAAACTCCTAATCTAAATTAATTCTAATCTAAATCCTAATTAAAATTCTAAACTCTAATTAATAAAATTTTAAACTCTAATTTCTAAACAAATTCTATTCTATTAAAAATTCTAATTAAATATATTCCTAATTCAAATTCTATTTTCCCGAAATTAATTCCTAAACTCTAATTGAAAAACTAATTATATTTCCAAAATTAAAAATCTATCTAATTGTTTAAATAAAATTCGAATTAAGTTCTAATTTCTAAATCCTAAATTAAAATAAACCTAAATTAACAAACGACATAAAAACGAATAAAAGGGGCAAGCACCGAAATGCAACAAAATTATCAACATGGACTGAACCACCAGGAAGAGAACAACCTTTGTTCGATTTCGACATAGAACTTATCGTTTGAACTGGTTTAAATTGTTTAAAATGCGAAAAAGGCGGTTGTAATCCCGATAAATCCATTCAGGCTGATAACATGGACAGTATGCAAGAAATGATCGACCTAGTGTCGCATTGCTATGAAGAGGGCCTGCAAGGACAAAAGAGTCGCCACCGTTCGTTATTTATCCCAAAGAGAGGGAAAGGAAACGATCATAGAAAACCTACGGAAAAGGAAAAAGACAGGTCATCGCAACCAAATATTGGGTTCAGGAGCCGGTTACGCAAGGGAAAGGTAAGAGCACCCCTCACGTCCGTTTTACTCAACGGGATCCATGCTTGTTATCTATCTAAAAGGGTGTTAATCTATAAGACTGGCTCACAGGGACAAAAGAAAAGAAAAGAGACTCGATAGAGCATCTCCGCTCTATGCCTACGTATTCCCTTGTGCAATGGGAAAGTCAGAGTGAACGTAGTTCGGAAAACTACGGGTGAAGGGGGGAAGGTTGCTCGCCAAGAAATCGTCGTCTTGTGCCTACATATCCTCGTTTGGTATGAGAAATCAGAGCAAACGTAGTTCAGGCTGACACGACCAAAGGTTGGTTCAAGTGTTTTAACTGAGTAGAGTTAAACCTTCGTTCTAGCAGTTAAGTGTATTGCTGCTCAACCATTGAAGACTTAGGCGTTACCTATTTGCGGTAGAGCCAAGAGTTAACATACTCTTTTTGAAAATGATTTTCCAAACAATCTCGAAGGATAAAGAGGTTTGATGTTTTGTTTTGTGTTTTTTATGAAGAAGTGAATTGAATTAGATTTGTAATTCATGTTGCACTACAGACTACGACTTGAGAGCGAATGTGTCGCATATCGCCCAAAGGGCATACGCTAAACATTCTAGACAGTTGAAAGGAAGCCCCTCAACTATTATTTCCCAAGTACTTAAGGCTCGTAGCGTACGACACTTATTATCCTTTATTAGATGTTTTGAGAGGAGAAGAGAAGACACAAACGCTAAGGGGAAACTAATCAACCCTAACGTTATCATGCAATGCATGTTCTCCTAAGATTGAGGTTAATAGGGGAAAAGATTATCCTAATGTTATCATGCTTGGATTGAACACTTAATGTCTCACCTACTCCCATCCTAAACGGAGGGACTAGGAATCCTAAGGGATCATGGCAAAAGACCAAGAAAACACAAGATAAATTAATCACAAATGAAATGCAAGAAAGAGATGAAATTGACTTAAACAAGTCAAGGAATAAGGTAAACATGGTATGCAAAACTCAAATGATGCAACACAAACAAAAGATGAAGAAAAAATGCCTTAAACAAGTCAAAGAACTAGTGAGATGAAATGGGAGAAGTTACAACTCCTACAACCATTCATACATCAATCACTTACACCAAAAAGTAAACAAAAAAGCACAAACAAAGCCATGATCAAAAATGGAGATGGGAGAATAAGCTTGGGAAGCAAGCAACATGCAAGATATCTCAACCAAAAACAACATTTTGATCATGCAAAAGAAAGGAGCAAACAAGTGCTCAAAGTGATCCTTCATTCAAAGCAAACTCAAAGTATGAACAAACGATACCAAATTGCCTTGAATGAGTATCAAAAGCCAAGGTACACAAGTGAAAACACAAGGAGAAAGATGCCAAAACCAAATGGAGACCAAGGCACAAACAAGCTACTAGTTAGGGCAAGAGAAAGAACCAAAGTTCAAACCATATTCAACACTTAAGAACAAGTGGAATGCCTTAACTTTAAAGTGACTTGCAACATAAGCTACACAAGTGTATGACCTACAAATTCAAAACCATCACCTTAATCATGTCAAGAATGATTATCAAGACTCATAGGGTGCATATGGGATCCATCAAAGTCATTTCCCAATGGAACTAGGTCAACTAGTTTGTATGAACTTCATCTAGGGTGACTTGACTTACAAGGTGCACTAAAAATATAATAAATGTTCAATAAATCTCAAATAAAATGCACAAATAAACCAAGTCCATTGGAAAAAAGAAGCCAGAGTTTCAAATCCAAACTCAACTCAAGGTATCACCAAATGATTTGATCAACTAGGGTGCTCCACCTTATTGAGTTATAATCGTGGGTCAAACAAAGTCAAAGCAAAGTCAAACAAAAAATGATCAAACATTGACCAAAATCAGCCTCAAAGGTACCTCAATCCATCCTCTAGATGGAAAGGAAACCTCATTCATTGGTGATATCAAAATGTAGCTCAAGCATGGATGATCAAATAAAGACAATATTAAAAACCTCTCCAATTCCAAAATTCAAATTAAATTGCAAAATAAAATAAAATCAGAATTAAAAATTATGGAAAATTAATTAAGGTTTTAAAATGATGGAAAATATTTTTTATGGAATTTTTGGACAATTGGAGCTATTTTTAATATTTGCAAATCAAAAGAGAAAATAAAATAAAATAAAAATAAATGGAAATGAAATAGGGGGTGAAATAGCTAAAACAACAACAACTACACGCAGGAAAAACACGAATGGGCTCAAAATGAGGGGGCATGAAAATAAAACCAAGCCCAATTGACCCAGACCTGACTCAACACATGAAACACAACGGTTCATTAAACGGACGTGTAGTCAAAGTGCCAAATGGATCAAGTCAAGCCAATCACATACAAACACGTGTGTAGGTCAATATTTCAAACCAAGCCACATCAAATCTGCCTGGAAATGAACCAGACGCCGGAGCTAGGGCTCCGGTCGTCTTCTCTGGTGAGCTCAGGAGAAAAACCACCACCAAGAGGCACAAAAATGGTACCAAACGAAAGGGGTTGCTACAAGGATTCCAAATCCATAGATCAGCCATCACAAAAGCTCAAGATCAAGGAGAATCGAAGACTTCAAGTTTGAGTGCACCAAGTGGAAACCTCATCAAACATGAACAACAATTGATCAAACATGGCCTACTCAACATAGCGCTTCAGATGCAACCAGTATGAGCCTAAATCATGGTCTAGAATGAGAGAATTAAGAGATGGAAACTTACTGAACGGAGCAACTCCGTTGGTTCTTCAGATGCGTGTAAGCTTCACTCTCTTGCTTCAGTTTCACTCCAAATGCTCCCAGGAAGAAGAATCAGGCTTCAATTTCAATTAATTTGCAGAGAAAAATGGAATTCAAAGTTGGAAAATCTTTGAGAAATTTGAATTTGATTCTGCTCTCTCTAGCTCTAATTGCGTATTCTGAGCTTCTAGGGCAAGCTCTTAGCTTATATATGATGGATTTGAATGTGTCATGCAGGCCCATGAAGCCTCAATTGTGAGATTTAAAAATCTGCCCAAATAAGAAACCTCACTTAAGCACACGCGTTTTGCTTCATTCATACATGATAAGTGCACTAATCTGCAGCATGTGAGGTGTATTTCCCAATTGAATTGAGCTGGGCTTTTGATTTGGTCCACATTGTGAGTTTGAAATGGAAACTTTCTCATGAAGAAACTTGAAAATGTCATGTTTCCACGCATTTGGTACCAAGCCAAATTGTGTAATCTTCTCATGATCTTATTGTGGTGTGAATTTATTCAAAATGAGGGATAAATGTGACCTATAATGAACCCATCTTAAAACATGCTTAAAAATTCAAATTTCACTTGAAAGTCTCCCCACATGACCATATATTTCCCTAATTCAAATGATTCTTGAGTTCAATGATGTAGATGAAACCTTTAGGAACAACTTTCATGTTGGTTGGAAGTGCATTTGAGGTGCATAAGTTCATGTAAATGACCTGTTAAACAAATGACCTATAATGAAACTTTCCTAAAATACCCTTGCCTTGCCAAGACCATAACATGAGATGTAAAAATGATATCGAGGACTTCTAGGACTTTTTGGAAATCTAAGATCATGAGGAACAACTTTCATGTTCACCTAAAGTTGAGGGAAAACTTGCTTCTAGGTTAAAAGTTCCTTGGAAGTGAGTTGACTTTTAATTGACAAAAAATAAGTTCATCTGAGACCCCTAACTTGTTGCCATCATAACTTGAGTTCTACAAACTCAATGGATGAGTTCTAGTACTCAAAAGAAAGCTAAGAACATGCTCTACACGTTTAATGTTTGCATGAAAGTGAGATTGAACTTGTATCATATGGTAAATTGTCCTTGAAGTTATGCACTAAAGAAGGGGATTTTACACTGAGATCCTCTGAAACCCCAATTTAGTAACTCCTTGAACTCTTGATTCTTCTTGATCTGAACTTGACATGACATCCTAAATGTCTCAAGATAACTCCCCATGGCCTTAATTACTTAAAACCAAGTCTTGAACTCTCCCAAGTCCACAGTTGACCTTGAGTTGACCAGATGAAACCCTAGATTCACATCCTTTGACTGTGACCTCTTGTAGATGAAATGAAAGCCTAGACAAGCTGTACAATGACTTCCAAAGCAACCAATGGGCTTCTCAAACACCTCTTATCCAAAACAAAGATCTTATGAACCCCTGACAATCCTTTGTTGACCCCCAAGATAGGAGACAAACAACACACATTAATCCTTCACTTCAAGGAGCTTTGACAACCTCATGGTGATAGCATACACTTGATGATCTGAATAAACACTCTTGCTTGAGCTTGAAATCAAATGAGACTCCTATCTTAAATGGCACATAACTCTTGATCCCCTGTTAAGAACAATGCTATGCAAATGCAAATGCTAAAATGAAATGAAACATAAGCCAAGAACAAGAAAAAGGGTTAGTCAAATTTTGGGGGTACAACAGTTGCCCCTGTTCAAACGACTTGGACCTGAATGGGTGAAAAGAGAACAACTTTCAAACAATCAAGGTAAAAGACGATTGAATACCAAAGAACCCGGAAATTTTCTAACCGCAAAAAAAAACTGCAAACTTGTTATTGCGACAAAATCTTCAGAAATAACTGTATCTGATAGTTGCAACGATAGTAAGCTAACTGATTACTAATTAGAAAATAACTACATGCAGTCAGAAGAAACATCTACTAACGCGCATCAAACATCTGTTAAACAAACCAGGCATCAAACCCGAAGGCCGGCTCTATGCGAAGTTGAGAGCATTTGCTAACTAGCAGGCATTCACTAAATAAAAGCGAACATCGAACCCAAAGGCCGGCTCAACATGAAGTTGAGAAGAACATCTGACTTCACCGTCACGCATTTATTAAACAAACAGGCGTCGAACCCAAAGGCCAGCTCAACATGAAGTTGAGAACATCTGCTAACCAGCAGGCATTTGCTAAATAAAAGCGAGCATCGAGCCCGAAGGCCGGCTCAACACGAAGTTGAGAAGAACATCTGACCTCGCCGTCAGGCATCTGTTAAACAAACAGGCAGCAAACCCGAAGGCCGGCTCAACGCAAATTTGAAAACATCTACTAACCAACAGGCATTCGCTAAATAAAAGTGAGCATCGAGCCCGAAGGTCGACTCAACACGAAGTTGAGAAGAGAATCTGACTTCGCCGTCAGGCATCTGTTAAACAAACAGGCAGCGAACCCGAAGGCCGGCTCAACGTGGAGTTGAGAACATCTGCTAACCAGCAGGCATTCGCTAAATAAAAGCGAGCATTGAGCCTGAAGGCCTGCTCAACACGAAGTTGAGAAGAGAATTTGCTGATTCACAAGCTGAAAGAAGAAATCTACTGGAGAAATAGTGAACTCAACCATGTAGACTCCATTGGAGAGAAATGGTGAGATAAACACATATGTCAATGATCTTGTTGGAGGCCTGGATACCACACAACCTCAAGAAAAACACCAATACTTGTCGGGGTCTGGACACCACAAAGGCTAAATAAACCATCATTGTCTGCTGGAGACATACCTAAAAACAAGAAGTAACAACCTGGCTTATGTTTCAAATGCATATGGTTGAATGTGGCGTAATGCTCCATACGAAATGGAAATGCTACGTGTTTGGAGGATGATATGCACAATGCAAATGCAAAGGAACCACCTCAGCAAAATAAATTCTGAAGAGACAAAAGCAACCTCGTCGGGGAAAGATAGAATATGCCAATTACGATTAGACTTATGTTGGGAACAACAAGCCCTGGATGGCCTCTAAGAAAAGAACTCTTCTTGGTAATACTGCTCTGACGAGAACAAAAAATCCACTCCGCTTGGAATCAACTCAAATTCTGTTGAGGAAAGCGCCCTGAATGGCCTACCAGAATACAACTCTTCTGGGGAACAAAAGACTCAGTTGGGAAAAGGCAGCCAACTACTGAGATCATCTCAACTGTACTAGGGAAATCAGCCCTGGATGGCCTCCTAGAACACTGAAAATCTTCTAGGGTATGAAGTAAACTGCTAGGGAATACCTCTGCTCTGCCGTAGATTTCAACATGTTGGAGATTAAATCCAAACCGCTATGGATAAACGAATAAGACCTACTGGGAATTTGTCCCAAACTCTCTTTGATGAGGATGAGAAACAACCCACTCCAACAACTCCACTGGGGATTACTCAATGAGGGAATCAACATCGACCTCTTCTTAGGGAATGAGTCAACGACCTAGACTTTGATGGGAAAGGGGTTAAAGACTTGGACTCTATGGGGAAACAGAACTCTGAATCCGCTCCACTGCTAGGGATATGTAGATGTTTTTGATTGGCTGCATTTTGTGGCAAAACATTGATGTATGTGTGAATGTCATGACTGATGTTATGACATACATAATGAGTGTACTACAGGGTATGTTTGGATAGCTAAGAGAAAAGTATGTTGGATGCCATGTTGGATGTTATGACATCAAGCAGCTAGTATCAGGGCGCGTGTTTTAGGTTCTGGTATATTGCATGAGGAAGCTCAGGCTATACTTCAGGAAACATTTTAGGAAGCTTGGTTATCTCAGGAGAAATTCCAGGCATGGCTGAGGATAACCTAGGACCAAACTGTTAGTGCGCAGCTTAATGAAAAAAGGTCTTAACTGGGTTAAACCTAATTTCAACACTTAGGCCCATGATCTTTCTGCTGCTTATAAATAACAAAGTAACAATCCTAATTGAAGACAGTTCTTGGCAAGAGTTTTGAGCAGAGCTTTTGAGACAGAAAGTACAATGTGTTTGTGAGTGAAGAATTCAGTCTGTGTACTTTGATCTTCACGTGTGGGATTGTGTCTTAGGATACTTGTGAGCCAAGCAATTATCTCTTGGATAATTGCATTGGACTAGTGTGTTTTGAGTTGTACTCTGTGTGTGTCACTCTAAGCTTTTAAGCATGAGTGTTGTGTCTCTTGATTGAAGCTGTGAAGCAAAATCAAGGTTTGTTTGAAGTGTGTCTTCAATTTAATTTGTAACTGAATTGGTTGATATCACTGCTGCGATTGAGAGGGAGTGAGTAGGTACTCAGGTCTAGTTTTAGGCTGAAGTGTCATTGGGTAGGTCTTAAGTGAAGAGTGCAAACTGGTTGTTTGACTCAGAATTAATTCTACTGATAATGAATTTCCTCCCTGGCTTGTTAGCCCCCAAATGTAGGTGTGATTTTCACTGAACTGGGTCAACAATTCTTTGTGTTATTTACTGCTTTCAATTCCTGTTTATTGTTAAGTTCTATAGTCTGCTCAGTAGTGAATGTCATAACATCCACTATAACATCGACTGTTTGGTACCTGGAATTTCTGGATAACCCCAGATTTATCGGGTGAAGAGAATTTCAATCTCGACCTGCCGGGGAATAAGCGCTTACATTCGATCTGATGGGGATAGGTATACACGCTCAACTTGCAAATGAACAAACAAAATATCCTGCACAATGGAAACTATCTCGGTCATCATCCGTGTCGTCGTTTAAGAAAATCAAAGTCTTAATGATTATCAGCAAAGCCCACAAGTTTATGTATGCAAAGTTTTATCAAAAACATTAGGCGTTTTTTGCAAACAAAACAGTAAAAGCTAAAGCAAGAACAACAATTTACTGAATAGTATATACTTAATTGATAAGTGGCCTGTGAATAGGCAGATTTGCGCAAAAAAGTACAAATGCAATAGAAATACAAAATGTCGGCAATGTGGTACAGACAACCACCATGTGTCGATTTGACTATGAATCGCATGACTTCGATGCTTTTCCGATGCTTCGTCCTCTGAAGAGACTGATTTGAATGAATGGGCCTCGGGTCCTCCCATAATCCACTATGCTCTGAAGATCAACATGCAGACCGCAGTCATTTGCTCTTCAAATACCTAACTTTTGCCTGAATCGCCCTCGCGGGTTTTCGATTAACCGGGATACCCATTTTTCCAAAGTCGCCTTTTCAAGTTTTCAACTTTGCAGGGTTTACATCTTTTATTTTTATCCCTAACTTTTGCCCGAACCCATTCTTTTTATGGTTCGCCGGGATGCCCCATTTTGCCTGGATATTCTTTTTCTTTCCAGCGGGTTTCCTTAAGCAAAGTATTTTTTAACTGCGTCTGTGTTCATAGGGGATGTGAAATCCTCACCATCCATGGTTGACAATATTAAGGCTCCTCCTGAGAAGACATTTTTTACAACATATGGACCTTCATAGTTGGGAGTCTATTTGCCCCTGTGATCTGTCTGTGAAGGGAGAATCTTCTTCAACACTAAATCACCTGCCTGAAAGCTCTGAGGGAGCACCTTTTTATCAAAAGCTTTCTTCATCCTGCTTTGATACAAACGACCATATGCAATGGACGCTAATCTTTTCTCATCCATAAAGCTAAGCTGATTCAATCTGTTCCTCACCCATTCTGCCTCATCAAGCTTGACATTAACCAGAACTCTCAAAGAAGGAATCTTAACTTCCAATGGTAGGACAATTCCATACCATACACTAGCGAGAAAAGGGTTGCCCTAGTTGAAGTACGTACCGAAGTACGATATCCATGCAATGCAAAGGGAAACATCTCGTGCCAATCTTTATAGGTCACAACCATCTTCTACACAATCTTCTTTATGTTCTTATTGGTCGCTTCAACAGCGTCATTCATCTTTGGACGATAGGGAGAAGAATTGTGATGCTCAATCTTGAAACTGTGGCACAGTTCCTTCATCATCTTGTTATTCAAATTTGAACCATTATCAGTAATAATTCGCTCGGGCACTCTATAACGACAGATGATGTCCTTCTTGATAAACCGGGCTACGACTTGTTTGGTGACATTAGCATAGGAAGCTGCTTCAACCCACTTAGTGAAATAATCAATTGCCACTAAGATTAAGCGATGTCCATTAGATGCGGTTGGCTCAATCTTGCCAATCATATCAATGCCCCACATGGAAAAGGGCATAGGAGATGCCATGACATTCAAAGGACTTGGCAGCACATGAATCTTATCAGCATAAATATGGCATTTATGGCATTTCTTCGCGTACTTGAAGCAATCAGACTCCATAGTCAACCAATAATAATCTGCCCTCAACAGTTTTCGAGACATGGCATGCCCACCTGCATGTGTACCAAAAGCGCCTTTGTGGACCTCTTCCATAAGCAAACCTGCTTCTTTTTCGTCCACGCGTCTCAACAGAACTAAGTCAAAATTTCTTCGATAGAGTACACCATCTTGGTTCAGATAGAAATTTCCAGACAACCTCCTCAAGGTTTTCTTATCCCGGACCAAAGCCCCAGGCAGATATTCTTGGTTCTTCAGAAAATTCTGGATATCATAATACCATGGCTTCCCATCTGAAGCTTCTTCTATTGCAAATATAAATGTCAGACTATCGAGGCGCGAGATGACAATTCTCAGAGCATCGTTCCAATAGTTCACCTTATACATTGAGGATAACATAGCCAAAGAATCTGCCATCTGATTCTCCGCTCTTGGCACATGGTGAAACTCTACCTTGTCAAAGAAAGGTAACAACCTCCTTGCATAGTTTATATAAGGAATCAGATTAGGCTGTCGAGTCTCCCACTCTCCTTTGATTTGATTGACCACCAAAGCTGAATTACCATAGATATCAAGGTTTTTGATTCTCAAATCAATCGCTTCTTCAATACCCATGATACATGCTTCATATTCAGCTTCTTTATTGGTGTAGTGAAATGTTAACCTGGTAGTGAATGGGATATGAGAACCATGGGGAGTCGTAATGATTGCCCCAATTCCGTTGCCATAAGAGTTAACAGTACCGTCAAAAATCATCTGCCATTGGGAACCCAGCTCAGGACCTTCATCAGGTAGCGGCTCATCGCAATCCTTCATCTTCAAGAACATGATATCCTCATCAGGAAATTCAAACTTCATCGGTTGATAATCGTCAATCGGTTGTTCTGCAAGATATTCCGACAAAACACTCCCCTTAGTTGCCTTTTGGGAGACATATTGAATGTCGTATTCTGTCAAAACCATCTGCCACCTAACAATCCTTCCCAAAAGTGATTTATTTTCAAACACGTACTTAATCGGATCCATCTCCGAAATCAGCATGGTTTTGTGGTTTAGCATGTATTGCCTTAAGCGTTTGGCAGCCCAAGCAAGTGCACAACACGTCTTTTCCAACATTGAGTATCTGGACTCACAATCTGTGAACTTTTTACTCAAGTAATAAATGGCATGCTATTTTCTTCCCGTCTCATCGTGTTGATCGAGAGCACAACCCATGGAATTCTCAAGAACCGTTAAATACATTATTAATGGTCTTCCTGCCACTGGAGCCATCAGTATCGGAGGCTCCTGCAAATACCTTATTTTTCTCTTTTCGAATGCCCTTTGGAAATTTTCATTCCAGACCACCGCCTTATCTTTCTTTAACAGCTTGAACAATGGTTCATAAGTGGCTATAAGGTGAGATATGAACCTTGCAATGTAGTTCGATCTACCTAGAAAACCACGAACCTCTTTCTCTGTTTTCGGCGCTAGCATCTCTTGTATAGCTTTTATTTTTGTAGGATCGACCTTGATTCCTTTTTCAGTGACTATGAACCCCAGTAACTTTCCTGACCGTACACCAAAAGTGCACTTGTTCGGATTCAACCTCAGCCAGAATTTCCTTAGCCTCTCGAATAACTTCAAAAGATTCACCAGATGCTCTTCCTCCGTTTGTGACTTCGCGATCATGTCATCAACATAAACCTTAATCTCATGATGAATCATATCATGAAACAAAGTCACCATTGCCCGCTGATAGGTTGGCCCTGAATTCTTCAATCCAGAGGGCATTACCTTATAGCAAAAAGTCCCCCACGACATGATAAAAGTTGTTTTCTACATGTCTTCTGGGGCCATCTTGATCTGGTTATATCCGGAGAAACCGTCCATGAAAGAAAATACTCAATATTGAGCAGTATTATTAATAAGCACATCAATGTGGGGGAGCGAGAAATCATCTTTCGGGCTCGCTCGATCGAGATCGCGGTAATCTATACACATCCTTACCTTACCATCCTTCTTAGGTACAGGTACGATGTTAGCGACCCACAGAGGGTAATTCGTCACGGCTAGAAATCCGGCGTGCAATTGATTCTGGACCTCTTCTTTGATCTTAACTGCCATGTCCGGTCTAGTTCTTCTTAGTTTCTGTTTCACAGATGGACACTCTTCACGAAGAGGTAAGCGATGAACCACAATATATGTATCAAGACCGGGCATATCTTCGTATGACCAAGCAAAGACATCCTTATACTCTCGAAGCATTTCAACCAGTCTTTATTTGACGTCACTCTGCAACGCAGCCCCTATCCTGACTTCCTTTCTGGCTTCATCGGTGCCCAAGTTGATGACCTCAATTTCCTCCTGATGAGGCAGAATAACCTTCTCTTCTTGTTTCAGTAGCCTGACCAGCTCTTCAGGCAGGTCTTCATCTTCCTTAATCTCTTCTTTAGCTTGAAAGATTGGATTATCAAAGTCACACCGAGTCATAGAAGGGTCTAAATCAATGGCATCTGCAATGCAAAACCTGCAATGATGATGATTTAATGCTTAAAATGATATGCAAACAAGCACAAACCACATTGCCATTTTATTGTTAAAATAAAACAAGACAAAGATCACAATATTTGAATGCAAGAAAAAACGCCCTTTGATTAATGATAAAACAAATGTTCAAACATAAAAGATAAGGCCCTTCAGAAACAGACCACTATGCTCCGGGTAGAACATAGGGCTACACATAATCAAGAAAACAGGAAAATTACTCTTTACAAGTCACTTGGATAACTTCCTTGATGGTCCAGTTGTTCAAGCTCTGACCAGGAATACATGGCCGGATCCATTCATCCAAGTCGCAGTCACTATCACCTTCTTCATTAGACACGGCGTTGACCTGATCAAAAATCACCCCACCACTTGTGAATTGGACTGGTCCCGTGTAATGTGAAACACTCTACGAAAAGGAAGAAGATGGGTTGTACCCCAGTCCAAACTTATCCTGCTTATTAGGGATGCTCAGAACTTGCCCCCAGCCCTGAGATGCTCTAGACTTCACCACTGCATGTGCTTCCTTAAAAGATGACATAGCAACCTCAGGCACACTGTTCACAACTGGCGTCTTCTCTTTAATCTGGACGGTTTTGAAAGTTTGACACAACGTTTCGTGAATTTCACTGTCTACCTCCACATATTTGAATGAAGACAAGTGGCTTATCATAATATCCTCTTCACCGCAAATAGTAACAATGTTACCGCCCACCATATACTTCAACTTTTGATGTAGAGTTGACGTCACAGCTCCCGCCGAATGAATCCAAGGTCATCCCAACAAGCAACTGTACGCTGGATGAATATCCATAATGTAAAACACATCATTGAAAACCTCTGGTCCAACCTAGATTAGAAGAGTCACTTCTCTGAAAACGGACCTTCTTGTCCCATCAAATGCTCGTACAACCAAATCAGTTGGGGTTCATATTACTCCTCGGGTATCCAACTTCATCAAAGCCTTCTTGGGTAGCACATTAAGTGATGACCCAGTGTCCACCAGCACATGTGACAGTACAACCCCTTTACATGCAATGGAGATATGCAGCGCGTGATTATGGTCTCTTCCTTTGGGCATCAAATCAAGATCATTAAATCCTAGCCCATTCCCAGCGTTGACGTGTGCCACCACTCTTTCTAGTTGATTCACAGAAATTTCTTGTGGCACGTATGTGGTATTCAGAAACCTTAACAAGGCATTCCGATGTGCCTCCAAGCACAGAAGTAGAGATAAGATTGACATCCTCGATGGAGTTTGTTGCAAATGATCTACAATCTTATAATCACTTTTCCTGATTAAGAGCATAAACTCTTCCCCATCTTTCAACAAAGTTTCTTTCTCACCACTCTGAGAACTCTCTTCAACCACAACTTTACCTTTTCCCTTATCGGACCTTTCAGCATTTGCTTTAGGAGGTGAAAGTACTCTTCCACTTCTGGTTATTCCACTGGTTCCTACCAGATTATCAACAGAATCAAACGACGTACTCTTCAGCTCTTGCGTTTGACCATTGCAATAGACCTCAGCCCTGTAATTCTATGGGATCGCCTTGGTGCTTTCATAGGGCACATGCCCTGCTTTAGTGATTATAATGGTGGGTGGCCTTGGAGGCAAAATAGTGATTGTTTTATAAGGAATGGAAATTGTAGCCACTTCGTCCTTCTCTTCAGCAATTACTTTTTCTCTTTTCTCTTCCAAAACTCTGTCAAACTACAGAACACCTTCATCCATCAACCTCTGAACACGACTCTTCAAATTCTCATATCCCTCAAGATGGGTTAAACAACTTGTGCAGTCTCTATCACAACCGGGAAATACTCCTCCGCTCAACAGCTTATCCTTCACAAAACTCAACGGAGTTTTCAGTTCTTCAACATCGGTCACCAGATTCAAACCTTCCTCCTCAACAATGGCAGTTACCCCAGCCTCTCCATGTTTAGGCATGGGATTTTGCACAACGTTAGGCGCGTCATGTGAAAAATTGATAGCTTTACTGTCGATAAGGTCTTGCACCTTATGCTTGAAGGCTTTACAATTATCAATGTTATGGCCGGGAGCACTGGAATGAAAGTCACACCTGGAATTAACATCATATCCTGGGGTGGTGCGCCTGTTAAAGGAGCTAGCGTCCTTTTCTGGATCAATTGTAATTGCATTAAATGTTGTAGTAACTGCGAGTAAGGCATCAGCGGTGCATCAAATTGTCTGTTCATTGCTCTTCCCCGATCTTAGAATCGTCGCGGAGCGTAATTTTGTTGTTGTGGTGGTACAGCTAGAACTGTAATGCTTGCAACCTGAGGTTGCTGCTGATGATATTGCTGATTTCTGCTCTTATTTTTGCTTTGGAAACTTGATGTTGCATTTGTTTCCCCCTCTCTCTTCTTATTGCCAAAACTTTTCCTACCTCCTCCAGTTGAGGATCCTTCTCCAGCCTGTATCTTTCCCAGTTTGATTCCATTTTCAACCCGCTCACCTGTAATGATCAGGTCTGAAAAACTACCTGACATGTTGCCTATCAATTTCTCATAATACACTCCCGACAGTGTAGCAACAAACATGTCAATCAGCTTCCTCTCCACCATAGGAGGTTGGACTCTCGCTGCTAGTTCGCGCCATCTCTGGGCGTATTCCTTGAAACCCTTATTACTTCTCTGTGACAGGTTCTACAACTGTACCCTATTTGATGCCAAATCACTGTTATACTGATAATGTCTAACAAAAGCCTCAACTAAATCTCTCCAACTTCTGATGTTGACCAGCTCTAGACTTATAAACCATTCCACGGATGGACCAGAAAGACTATCCTGGAAGAAATGCATGAGCAGCTTCTCATCGTCGGAGTATGCAGACATCCTTCGGTAATAAGAGCGGAGATGCACCCTAGGACAAGTCGTCCCCTTATACTTATCGAAGTCTGGAACCTTAAAC
This sequence comes from Lathyrus sativus, assembly GCA_963859935.3. Lineage (NCBI taxonomy): Eukaryota > Viridiplantae > Streptophyta > Magnoliopsida > Fabales > Fabaceae > Lathyrus > Lathyrus sativus. Next base: position 5,662,781 of record CAWUDS030002219.1, on the reverse strand, counting down.
TTCAGAGGAATCTTCAGGTCTGGGATCAGCCCCAGATTTGACATATCTAGACCCAGCGAGTTTTGATTTTCAAAATTCCTCATCTTTTCCTCTATCAGCTTAAACCTTCTGTCTGCGTCAGACTGTAGACCAGCACCAAGCTCTCTCATAGAGAAAACATCATCTTGGTCATCTTCATCCCACTGAGGGACAATATTCCCATGTACTGCATATGTCGCTCCTGGAACGTGAACTCCAGTATGAGGGGTGACATTGACAGCTATAGGAGGTATAGCAGCAGTTTCGCCATGAAGAACCCCACTCCCGTCAACCCTTGCAATCAGAGGTTGTACCGGCGTTCTTAGTTTTTCCTGGCCATTGACGACTCCTTGCATCATATCCCTAAATTGGGCCATACGGTCACGGAACTCCTGCAGCTCGAGTTGGATTTAGTCCATAACTTTGCGTTGATTTCCCCTGGTAGAGTAGCAATGAATCGCTTGGTTTTCAAAACAAGGCTAAACAAACCACAGAAAAGATAAGGTTAACAGAACCTGGAACACCTGCGATGCAAAATGAAAAATGATGCAGTATGCAGACATGCAAATATGCCTCAGGGAAGTTTTCCCCTTGATTCTAGTTTCACGGGAATAATAGGACAATGGAGAACCAACAGATAAGGTCATACAACCTTCTCATAAATAAAATAACAACCAGAGTCAATACACATCATGTCGCTGAGGGAATACAACAGAATCAAACACGACCCCATCCAACAATCTTGGTGATGGTCGAGATACAACATAACAACAAATACTAAAGGAGAAAATACATCAAGTATGACAGCGAGTCTGGAACTCCTCCAATAACTCCTTTGGATCCAGATGGTTTGGCCTAGCAATCAATCCTTGGATGAGTAACTCCCTCCAACCAATGGTAGCCTGCAAGCCCTGATCGTAATCTTCCCAGGCGCCTTCCCCAAATTCTTCTTCAAGCTTAGGCGTCTTCAGATATGCTCTTAATTTGTACTCTTCCAACGTTGCAAGAGCTTCATTCAACTTGTGGTCACTTTCGCATCAGCGTGAGGATTCAACTATATCTTTCTCACCTTTCACCCAGAGTTGAACTTTCAACCTGACAATTTGTTGCCGCAGTCCATCTTCTCGTTCTTTGTTGTTAGTCAGAATAGCATTCCATTGAGCATTGAATTTAGATATCTCTAGATGTGCTCTTTCTAGCTACTTCTTCTTATCTTTGAGGATATCACTAGCACTCTTCAAGTCTCGGCCCACTCGCTCTTGGGCGCGAATTTCCTCTATTAGTTCTCTACCCATCTTATTCACCAGTTATGTCTGCTTCTTGGATGAGTAGGTAGCTTGATTCTTTTCACTTCTGAGATGCATAATTTCCTTTTCCAACTCCTCATTTTCCTTGTGTAACTCCTCCTTTTCGGCCCACAGTTGATTGTATTTCTGAATATCAATTGTTGTTGGTTCTTCAATCATCAAAGGATACAAAGGTTCTCAAGCTGGAAATGGCAACAACAATCTCCCAACTCTTTCCTGAACCCAAACCACATAAGGCTCATAGGCTCTGCTATTGCTCTTCCCCAAAGAAGATTTCCCCCTACGGTGAATTTTACTCCAAGACTTCTCTAATCTGATCAGGGTCTCATTGTCAATCAAGCCGGTGAAATACAGAGATTCATGTATTCCTTCTTCCTTCGGAGGTTCCCTTAGAGCATACCCAAATTGCCTCACTGCAAGAGCTGGATTATAGTTAATACCACCCTTTATTCCAATCAAAGGGACGTTAGGGAAATTACCGCAACTAGAGATTATATCCATACCCAAGAAGTCTCGGTTAAACCATACAATTTCCTCAGAAGTTAACCCCATAAGCCTCTCTGACCAATCAGCGGTGTCTGAGATGTCTACAAATAGACCATACTTAGGAAGATGACTCATAAACCATCTATACAGGAGAGGTACGCAGCAGGAGAAATTCTTCCCCCTCCTATTCTCATTTTTATAGTGCACAAAGTGATACACATCTCCTAAGAGTTTAGGCACAAGATTCTTTGAGACAAAGATATGGAAAGCATCCAAGTCCACAAAATCTGGAATGTTTGGGAACAAAATTATGTCGTATATGCACAGAGCCAAGATAGCATTAAAGACAATCCATCAACCCTCTTTTGCAAAATGTTGAGCTCTACCAACCAAGAAAGGCAATGGGAAACCAGAAATTCCATTCCTCCTAACCATCTTACCTTCCAACTCAGAAGCATCCAAATGAAGTGAATTTGCAAGCATAGTCAAATTAGGTTCAACTTCAGTATGATAGAAAGGCATTTGATCCAGAATATGAACTCCTAACAACATGGCAAACTCCTCCAGAGTAGGCATCAATACATAACCAGGGAAAGTAAACATCTCAATTGAGGGTCATAGAACTGAAGCAAGGTGTGAAGACCTCCTAACTCAAACACTGAAGCTTTACAGACACAACCCAGAAGTTTCCCATACTCTTTCTTGAAATCCTCCATAACACTATGATCAGCAGCAGAAACCAAACTGAGTAAAGACCTTATATCTGGTCTTGGAAGCTTATACACAATTGTCTTCTTCAAACAAACCTCCATGTCAGTGGTGGATTGGTTTGCTATAATCAAGAGGAGAATATGAACCTGAAACATAAATACATATCAATGTTAATATGCAAATGAAAATGCAAATGCAACAGGGGATCAAGATTGATGTGCTGTTGACTGATATGAACCAGCACTTCGCTTTGGCTAGAACGCAACACTGACATAAGGAACCCGATGTATCAAGGATCAAAAGTTCACACTGACGAGAAAACCAGATAGGTTAAAGGTCAAGGAATCTCGTCTGAGCGCGAATTTTGTGAGAACTAGTGAATGCCAAACATACAGGTTCATCACTACTTTCCACTTCTAATGCTATGGTGATTCTCAAGCCTGGGTTCTGGCTTATCACACAGTGGAACATTCCCACCCAACAGCACAACAATATGATATATATAAAAATGCTGAGAATAAAATGCAAGTGCAGTAAAGTACAAATGCAACACATATACACATATATACACACCCAGAGATAAAATATACAAGTTCTAGGATTGACTCGCATAGGGGATGGGAAGATTTCCCCAGCAGAGTCGCCAGTTGTCGCATCGCTGCGAAGAGGGGCCGACAAGGACATAAGAGTCGCCACCGTTCGTTATTTATCCCAAAGAGAGGGAAAGGAAACGATCAGAGAAAACCTACGAAAAAGGGAAAAGACAGGTCATCGCAACCAAATTTTGGGTTTGGGAGTCGGTTACGCAAGGGGAAGGTATGAGCACCCCTCACGACCGTTTTACTCAATGGGATCCACGCTTGTTATCTATCTAAAAGGGTGTTAATTTATAAGACTGGCTCACAGGGACAAAAGAAAATAAAAGAGACTCGATAGAACATCGCCGCTCTATGCCTACATACTCCCTCATGCAATGGGAAAGTCGGAGTCAACGTAGTTCGGAAAACTACGGGTGAAGGGGGGAAGGTTTCTCTCCTAGACATCTCCGTCTTATACCTAAGTATCCTCGTCTGGTACGAGAAATCATAGCAAACGTAGTTCGGGATGACACGACCACAGGTTGGTTGAAGTGTTTTAACTGAGTAGGGTTAAACCTTCGTTCAAGCAGTTAGGTGTATTGCTGCTCAACCATTGGAGACTTAGGTGTTACCTGCTTGCGGTAGAACCAAGAGTTAACACACTCTTTTTGAAAATGATTTTCCGAACAATCCTGAAGGATAAAAAGGTTTGATGTTTTATTTTGTGTTTTTTATGAAGAAGTGAATTAAATTAGATTTGTAATTCATGTTGCACTAAAGACTATGACTTGAGAGCGAATGCATCGCATATCGCCCAAAGGGCATATACTAAACACTCTAGACAGTTGAAAGGAAACCCCTCAACTATCATTACCCAAGTACTTATTGCTCGTAGCGTACAACACTTATTATCCTTTATTAGATGTCTTGAAGACGTTTTGAGAGGAGAAGAGAAGACACAAACTCTAACGGGAAACTAATCAACCCTAATGTTATCATGCAATGTGCTCCTAAGATTAAGGTTAAGAGAGGAAAAGATTATCCTAATGTTATCATTCTTGGATTGAACACTTAATGTCTCTCCTACTCCCATCCTAAACGGAGGGACTAGGAATCCTAAGGGATCATGGCAAAAGACCAAGAAAACACAAGATAAATCAATCACAAATGAAATGCAAGAAAGAGATGAAATTGACTTAAACAAGTCAAGGAATAAGGTAAACATGGTATGCAAAACTCAAATGATGCAACACAAACAAAAGATGAAGAAAATATGACTTAAACAAGTCAAAGAAATAGTGAGATGAAATGGAAGAAGTTACAACTCCTATAACCATTCATACATCAATCACTTACAGCAAAAATTAAACAACAAACCACAAACAAAGCCATGATTAAAAATGGAGATGGGAGAATAAGCTTGGGCAGGAAGCAACATGCAAGATATCTCAACCAAAAACAACATATTGATCATGCAAAAGAAAGGAGCAAACAAGTGCTCAAAGTGATCCCTCATTCAAAGCAAACTCAAAGTATGAACAAAGGATACCAAATTTCCTTGAATGAGTATCAAAAGCCAAGGTACAGAAGTGAAAACACGAGGAGAAATATGCCAAAACCAAATGGAAACCAAGGCACAAACAAGCTTCAAGTTAGGGCAAGAGAAAGAACCAAAGTTCAAACCATATTCAACACTTAAGAACAAGTGGAATGCCTTAACTTTAAAGTGACTTGCAACACAAGCTACACAAGTGTATGACCTACAAATGCAAAACCAGCACCTTAATCCTGTCAAGAATGATTATCAAGACTCATAGGGTGCATATGGGATCCATCAAAGTCATTTCCCAATGGAACTAGGTCAACTAGTTTGTATGAACTTCATCTAGGGTTACTTGACTTTCAAGGTTCACCAAAAATATAATAAATGTTCAATAAATCTCAAATAAAATGCACAAATAAACCAAGTCCATTGGCAAATAAAAGCCAAAGTTTCAAAGCCAAACTCAACTCAAGGCATAACCAAATGATTTGATCAACTAGAGTGCTCCACCTTATTGAGTTATAATCAAGGGTCAAACAAAGTCAAAGCAAAGTCAAACAAAAAATGATCAAACATTAACCAAAATCAGCCTAAAAGGTACCTCAATCCATCCTCTAGGTGGAGAGGAAACTTCATTCATTGGTGATATCAAATTGTAGCTCAAGCATGGATGATCAAATAAAGACAATATTAAAAACCTCTCCAATTGCAAAATATAATAAAATCAGAATTAAAAATTATGGAAAATTAATTATGGTTTTAAAATGATGGAATATATTTTTTATGGAATTTTTGGACAATTGGATCTATTTTTAATAATTGCAAATCAAAAGAGAAAATAAAATAAAATAAAAATAAATGGAAATGAAATAGGGGGTGAAATAGCAAAAACAACAACAACTACACGCATACAAAACACCAATGGGCTCAAAATGAGGGGGCGTGAAAATAAAACCAAGCCTAATTGACCCAGACCTGACTCAACACATGAAACACACCATTTCATTAAACGGACGTGGAGTCAAAGTGCCAAACGGATCCAGTCAAGCCAATCACATACAAACACGCGCGCAGGTCAACATTTCAAACCAAGCCACATCAGATCTGCCTGGAAATGAACCAGACGCCGGAGCTAGGGCTCCGATCGTCTTCCTTGGTGAGCTCATCGGAGCTCAGGTGAAAAACCACCACCAACAGGCACAAAAATGGTACCAAACAAAAGGTCTTGCTACAAGGATTCCAAATCCATAGATCAACCATCACAAAAGCTCACGATCAAGGAGAATCGAAGACTTAAAGTTTGAGATGCAACCAGATGAGCCTAACTCATGGTCTAGAATGAGAGAATTAAAAGATGGAAACTTACTGAACGGAGCAACTCCGTTGGTTCTTCAGATGCGTGTAAGCTTCACTCTCTTGCTTCAGTTTCACTCCAATTGCTCATATGAAGAAGAATCAGGCTTCAATTTCAATTGATTTATAGAGAAAAATGGAATTCGAAGTTGGAAAATCTTTGAGAAATTTGAATTTGATTTTGCTCTCTCTAGCTCCAATTGCGCATTCTGAGCTTCTAGGGCAAGCTCTTAGCTTATATATGATGGATTTGAATGTGTCATGCAGGCCCATGAAGCCTCAATTGTGATATTTGAAAATTTTCCCAAATAAGAAACCTCACTTAAGCACACACATTTTGCTTCATTCATACATGATAAGTGCACTAATTTGCAGCATGTGAGGTGTATTTCCTAATTAAATTGAACTAGGCTTTTGATTTGGTCCACATTGTGAGTTTGAAATGGAAACTTTCTCATGAAGAAACTTGAAAATGTCATGTTTCCACGCATTTGGTACCAAGCCAAATTGTGCAATCTTCTCATGATCTTCTTGAGTTCAATGATGTAGATGAAACCTTTAGGAACAACTTTCATGTTGGTTGGAAGTGCATTTGAGGTACATAAGTTCATGTAAATGACCTATAAAACAAATGACCTATAATGAAACTTTCCCAAAATACCCTTGCCTTGCCAAGACCATACCATGAGATGTACAAATGATATCAAGGACTTCTAGGACTTTTTGGAAATCTAAGATCATGAGGAACAACTTTCATGTTCACCTAAATTTGAGGGGAAACGTGCTTCTAGGATAAAAGTGCTATTGAAGTAAGTTGACTTTTACTTGACCAAAAATAAGTTCATATGAGACCCCTAACTTGTTGGCATCATAACTTGAGTTCTACAAACTCAATGGATGATTTCTCGTACTCAAAAGAAATCTAAGAATATCCTCTACAAGTTTCATGTTTGCATGAAAGTTAGATTGAACTTGTATCATATGGTAATTTGTCCTTGAAGTTAGACACTAAAGAAGGGGATTTTACACTAAGATCCTCTGAAACCCTAATTTAGTAACTCCTTGAACTCTTGATTCTTCTTGATCTGAACTTGACATGACATCCTAAATGTCTCAAGATAACTTCCCATGGCCTCAATGACGAAAAACCAAGTCTTGAACTCTCCCAAGTCCACAGTTGACCTTGAGTTGACTAGATGAAACCCTAGATTCACATCCTTTGACTGTGACATCTTGCAGATTAAATGAAAGCCTATACAAGCTCCACAATGACTTCCAAAGCAACCAATGGGCTTCTGAAACACCTCTTATCCAAAACAAAGATCTTATGAACCCCTAATGATCCTTTGTTGACCCCGAAGATATGAGACAAACAACACACATCAATCCTTCCCTTCAAGAAGCTTTGACAAGCTCATGGTGATAGCATACACTTGATGATCTGAATAAACACTCTTGCTTTAGCATTTGCATTTGCATAGCATTGTTCTTAGCAAGGGAACAAGAGTGATGTGAAGTAAAAAAAAAAGGGTTGGTCAAATTTTGGGGTACAACACCTAGATGCTATGCAGCTGAATGTGAAGCAAAAGCCAGTCAAAGTTAGAAAACGCGAGGGCAAATTTTGGGGTGCAACAACTGCCCCTATTCAATCGACTTGGACCTGAAGGGATGAAAAGCAACCGCTTTCAGACATTCAAGGTAGAAGGTGATTGAATACAAAAAGACCCCAGAAATTTGCAGTCTGTTAGGATGTACGCAATTGGAGCCCGGTCACACGTCATCAGAAAGAAAACATACCCAAAGGAAACACATCGTCAATGGGAATTGACAGAAAGAAACACCCTATCCGAAGATCACATCGTCAATAGGAATTGACTGAAAGAATACCATATCCAAAGATCATATTGTCAATAGGAATTGACGGAAAGAAAGCCATATCCAAGAAACGCCACATCGTCAATAGGAATTGACGGAAAGAAAACCTGTCCGGAGAAACACCTCAGTGAATCTAAAAATCACATCGCCAATGGGAATTGATGGGAAGAAACACCATATATTAAGAACCACATCATCAATAGGAATTGACGGAAAGAATACCATATCCGAAGAAACACCTCAATGAATCCCAAAGCCACATCGTCAATAGGAATTGACGGGAAGAAAACCATATCTAAAGATCACATCAGCGAATTTCAGAACCACCTCGTTAATAGGAATTGACGGAAAGAAAACCAAATTCGGAGAAACATATCCGTGAATCCCAAAGCCACATCGCCAATAGGAATTGACAGAAGGAAAACCATATTTGAAGAAACACATCCGTGAATCCCAAAACCACATCGCCAATAGGAATTGACGGAAAGAAAACCATATCCGGAGAAACACATCCGTGAATCCCAAAACCACATCGCCAATAGGAATTGACGAAAAGAAAACCATATCTGGAGATCACCTCGGTGAATCTTCTGAACCACCTCGTCAATATGAATTGACAGAAAGAAAACCTGCTTGGGGATGTCATTATCAGAGGGTTGATGGACAAAGTACGACCGACGTATGATCTAAGCCCCAAAAGAAAGCAAGCAGATGAGTTGACCGTAAAAGGCTGCTGGAGATATGTCACTGTCTTGATTGCAGGGTGATTCGGGTTGCCACGAAAGGTAACAAAACTGGCCTATGCTTCGCATGCATATGTTTAAAATATTTTTCTATGGTATCATGCTCCATACGAAATGGAAATGCTATGCATTTGAGGATGTAATGCAAAGATGATAACTATATGCAGAAATGCAGATGCAGGCTCAGGCTGTCAAGGAAAGGAGGATGTCCCAGATATGATTGGACTTTTGCTGGGAAAGGTAGGTGAAACCTGAAGGTGATTGATTTTTCGAAGGTGAAATTTTTCTAAGTACCAACGAGGATTGGATTTTGGAATGAGGTACCAATAGGGATTGGACTTTCTAGTGGTTGCCAATAGGAATTAGACTTTAGGTTTTCTGTGAATGCCAATAGGAATTGGACTTTAGGTTATCTGTGAGGGGTTAGGTACGGCTGACGTTGGAAAATGTCCTGTCTAGATACAAGGTTTATGGTTGAAGAGTTAGGGAATGGTTAACATGACTTCCCGACATTCGTCTTGAACTTGAAGGTTGACTGAACCTGCTTGAATAGCTATGGGAAGCTCTAAAGATATGGAGAGGAAAAGTTCCTTTGTTTCCAATTTTGCCCCAGCCTGTGGGATCTCTGTAAAAATCTTCCTTGAAAGGAGACCTGAAATCTCTGTACCCTGATAATTTAAGGTGAACTGCCTCAGCATTTTGAAACTCGGATAGGTGCTTCAGATTAATTTCCTTTTGGATAAGGAGTTGTGCTCTTGGGGTGGCCTGCCTCAGCCTTGAAGTGATTTTTCCTCTGACTGATCTTTGATAGATTTGATGAATCTCGAACTGGTTGCCCCAGATTAATTGGATCTTGGAATGACTGACTCCCCTTGTGTGATCATTTGATATGACTTGCCCCTGCTCAATGGAGTACTCTGGCGCTTTGCATTTTGTCTTGATCAAACTTTCCATTGTAGAAACTCTCCTGATGTTAAGTGCTTACTCACAAGTAAAACAATTCATTTTGAAAAGATAATATTAATGCAATGCATATGACAGTTTTTAAATCCAAGTCTGTTCACTGGAAAAAAGTTGTGACATATAGTGAATGAATCACTTATCAGGATGTCAATATTAATACCGAAATGGTAAGAAAATCCTTTTAGGAGTCAGTTTCGACACGATCGTTACCGAAGTATGCTTTCGAAACAAACTTGCTTCAATTAGGCCTTTTGAAGGTTGTAATGTTGCCTGGTTCATGGTTATAGAAAGAAAGGATATAAGGCTCAAAGTTCTGTTTTAACCCACCCATTCTCCTTGATGTTCTCCAGTCCTATATTCAGCTAATTCGATGCAAGCGCTCACCTCTCAAAGGTTGAATGACAGGAGTGATGGTTAAGGAAACTATAAGTTTTTGGGGTAACAGTCACTCACCTTTCATCTTTGGTGTCTAGAGTCACACGACTTGTTCTTCATCATTTTTTTATTTCCCTATTTTTTCTTGGACTGACTCTTTTGAGTATATCTTTTTGATTTCGAAGTCCAGCTGGATACCCTATTTTTTCCTAAGCCTCTTGTTTTCAAGTTATTGACTTAGCGGGCTTTTTATTTTTCTTTTTCGTTTTTGGGAACAAGTCGTGTGACACCGACTTGTCTGACTTGTTTGAAAGGGTTGTGACTGCCTAACTCCTTGGCTGGTGAGGGATAACCACTGTAAGTTTTTTAGATACGACCTCTACAGGTGTAATTGATCCTCGAACGGGAATACTTCTTTCTGCAATTTGGATGTTTGGTCGAATTAACTGACACCTACATTACCCGAGGTTAAGATTAAAGGTTTTTCATTTTCAGAAAGAAACTCCTACAACTAGGCTCAAAGGGGTTGACAAGGGATTATCTTCCTTATATCTCCGGTGTTTAGGGATTTGAAACAAAGCCTTTACAACATCAGCAGAGGTTTTACTCAAAAGCATACAATCAAAAGTTTGCGTCTTTCAACTTCGTCATCCTCCCCAGATTCCGCTTAAACAAACGTTTGACATTAATAAAAAGTATTGAGTGAACACAAATGGATTTAATCAAAACATGCATATTCATTTCATCATCATTATCATTTGAAAACAAATAAGTTCGATAGATAAGTTCATACTTTGACAGAAAAGAAACTACAAATGCAATGAAATGACATGATATAAAAGATTCCCGCTTCTAGGAACCAGGCTTTCCAATCTTGATTTTCTATTGAGCTAGCCATCTTCAGAATTGCTTGTCGAAGTTAGCCTGATACTCTTCTGAACATCTGCTCTCGGTGAATCCCTCCATAACATGAACTGATGAACCCACATGATTGGATGAAGGAGGATTGTTGATCTGGATACCTTGAGGTGTGATTGAGAACATATTGGAGTCAAGCAGAGTCTGAATTTTGCTTTTAAACACCTTAAAGTTTTCGAATGAATTCCCTTGTGCCCCAGCATGATAACCACAACGGGTGTTGACATCAAAACCTGGCGGATATGGAGGAATTACTGGATTAATCTCCTTCGGGACTATCAGTCCACCTTAGATCAAATCTGGCAACATCTGACTATACGACATCAGCAACTGAGTGAAATGCTTCTCTGGATTCTTTGGTATTTGTCGGGCATGCTGACGTGGCTGATGACGGTATGACTGTTGACTCTGGAGGGGAACAGATATTTGATACACAGATCCAACCGGTTGCTGACTCTGAATAGCCGAAATGTCTGAAAACTAAATATGAGGTACCAGGGATTCCTGGATGGAATTACTATCTTTCTCCCATTCTCCTTGTGAACTGACAACTGATTCGTTTTCATAAACTAAGATATTTGAGGTGTCTCGAATCTTTCCACTCTTGAGTCCGCTCTCGATACGTTCCCCAATTATTATCAAGTCAGAAAAGTTTAATGCCCCACTACCAATCATCTTATCGAAGTATGGACCACGCAAAGATCCCATGAATAGGTCAACCAATTCTCTGTCTAGGAGTGGTGGTTGAACGCGGGCAGCTAATTCTCTCCATCTCTGCACATACATTCTGAAAGGTTCATTGTCCGCCTGAGATAAGTCTTGCAACTACATGCGACAGGGAGTCATATCGAGATTGTAATTATACTTCTTCACAAAGGCATTGGCTAGGTCTGACCATGATCGGATGCAACCACTCTCTAATTGCATGTACCAGCTCAATGATGCCCCACTCAGACTGTCCTGGAAACAGTGAATCATAAGCTTGCCATTGTGGACATGTGAAGTCATTCTTCTGCAAAACATCACCAAATGCTGCTTCAGACAACTATCCCCTTTGTACTTCTCAAAATTTGGTGTCTTAAACTTCGGAGGAATCACAAGGCCTGTCACCAAACAAATGCTTGAAGCATTCAAATTAAGAGCATCATGACCCATTAGGACGTCAAGCTTTTCCTCCATCAAACGATATCTTCTCATAAACTTAACAGTCTGTGAGTCCTTAGGATTAATCTTTGGAATAGCCCCTTGGAAATCTGGCACAGAGAATGTGAAATTATGATAATCCGTATCATTGAGAGAAGATGAATGTTTATCTCGGACAATGGTGCGCTCTTGATCTCACACAGAAATCTGCACAGGCTGAGCTTGAGCATCATTGTCCACTGAAAGTGGAGTAACATCCTCATTAACTGGAGTCCTCTGAATATTGGTCTCTCCCCTCGTCATAGCTGTCATGGCTTCCAAGAGTTGATCTAGCTGATTCTTCATCAATTCAAACTATGCCCTTGTAACAACTGAATTCTGCTCTCCTGAGTTCATGATTCTCCCAAAAGCTAATTCAAGCCTGATACGAGTGTCGGGAAATCAACTGTGGTTTGGATAAAAGATGGGTGAGCTCTTTGTTCCCGGCTGAGGATGGATATGCAAGAATGAGATGCAAATGCAATGCAAAATGCTAATGCAACAGACATGGGATCAAAGCTCCCACAAAGCTCTGAATAACTATTGTGCTGCTGACTGAATAAGTTCATAAGTCTGCTCTGAAGAGAATACCAAAATACAGGGTTGGTTGAAAGTCAAGGTTTCCTGCAAAAATCCTCTCCATTCACAGGTAGGACCTATTCTCTAACAAGGTACGACATCCTATGCAGATCATCAATATCACAGACTCTCAGGTCGAGAAACGATGATATGTTCACCATTTCTGGTTTGGTATCATGGTCAAATTAGGAGGCCTTAATTGACTCCCTAATGAACGGTCTCCAGAGTCGATAGTTTTCAGATCTAACATCCCCTCAACTGTCCAAAACGCACAGGATAGGATGTTTTCAAAGAAAACCTCGTCTGAACGCGAATTTCATGAGGTCTCTTGCATGCCAAACATGCATGCCCGCACTATTCTCCACACTAATGCTACTGTGTACTCAAGCCTGGGTATTGGGCTTATCTCTCAATGGAACACCCCACCCAACAACACAACAGTAATATGATTAAAATAATAAAGTGCATAAGGTAAAAATGTAAATGCAATACTATACATCAATAGAATATACACATATAACACACATATGCACAAAAATAAACACTCAAAGACATAAAACAGACAAACGCTAGGATTGACTCGCATAGGGAAACAGAATCTCCAGCAGAGTCGCCAGTTGTCGCAACTGCGAAAAAAGGGGGCCGACAGAAACAAACATAAGAGTCTCCATCGAACGTTATTTATCCCAAAGAGAGGGAAAGTAAATGATCGAAGAAAACCTAAAAGAACGGGAAAAGACAAGGTCATCACAACCAAATCTTGGGTTCGAGAGTCGATTATGCAAGGGGAAGGTATGATCACCCCTCACGTCCATTGTACTCAACGGGATCCACGCTTGTTGTCTAATCTATGGGTGAAAGTTATCTAAAAGCTACTGCTAAACGAGGGAGAAAGAAAAGAAAAGACTCGATAGGACATCACCGCCCTATGCCTACGTATTCCCTCGTGCAATGGGAAAGTCAGAGTCAACGTAGTTTGGAAAACTATGGGTGATGGGGGAAGGTTGCTCGCCAAGACGTCGTTGTCTTGTGCCTACGTATCCTCATATGGTATGAGAAATCAGAGCAAATGTAGTTCGGGAAACTATAGGAAAAATGTTGATTAAGTATATTTGTGAGTGACGTGAAATCTCCATTCCAGTAGTTAGGGATGATGCCTGTTTGCAGTTGAACGAAAAAGTAACGTACTCTTTTTGAAAGTGAAGTTGAAACAATCCCGAAGGATGAAAAGGTTTGAAAAAACAAGTTGGTCTCGATTGCACCGGGGGGCAAGAGAAAAGGGAAGTCAGTTGTTAGTGTGCTCGTCAAGGATAGGAATCCTCGTGCCTACATATCCTCATTAATCAGAGCATCCGTAGTTCACACCACTACGCGAAAATGAGATCTCGATCGCACGAGGGCGAGGGAAAAGATCCTAGGCCTGGAATGCCTGAACGGAAGTGAATTGACTTGGTTTGGGACGCGTATTGCAATAAATTCTAAGACATAGGAGCGAATGTGTTGCATATCGTCCAAAGGTAATACGCTAAATAATCTAGACAAGCAAGGAGAAACCCCTCACTCGTCATTTCCTACACACCTAACGCTTGTGGCGCACAATACTCATCGCAGTTATTAAGTGTTTAGAATTATGGTTTGACAGTGTTAGTGAATTGAATTGGGACAAAATGTGACGCTAAACCGTCGTAGCTCGACTTATGATGGAAGTCAGACTATAGGAGGTCGCGTAAGTTGATATCCGTGCTATGGACAAGATAGAGAAATGATATTTAGGATTATTCTCCGATTTAATCGTGTTACACGAAGGCGTTTTTCTTCGTGTAACATGCATTTTATCAATAAATCAAAAGGCGTTTTTCTTCGTATTCAAATATTGTGATATCTGTTATTCCTGTTTTATATTTGTTTTGAAAAACAATAAAATGGCAATGGGGTTTGTGCTAACCAGCATATCCTTGTTTGAAGCTTAACCCTTGTTATTGCAGGATCCACACGACAGATGACATCGACTCTGGACCTTCTACGACTCACTTCGACTTCGATTGCCCGGTCTATCAAGCCGAAGAAGAGATTGATGAAGACGAAGACCTTCCCGAAGAGTTGGCCCGCTTGTTGAAACAAGAATAGAAAGTTATTCTGCCTCATGAAGAGGAGATCGAGATTGTGAATCTGGGTTCTGAAGAACTCGCCATGAACGTCAGGATAGGGGCTGCATTGCAGAGTGATGTGAAGCAGAGATTGGTCGAGATGCTAAGAGAGTACAGTGACGTCTTTGCTTGGTCATACGAAGATATGCCCGGACTTGATACTGACATCGTGGTCCACCACTTGCCGCTGCGAGAAGATTATCCTCCTGTCAAGCAGAAGCTTAGGAGGACGCGACCAGATATGGCCATTAAGATCAAAGAAGAAGTGCAAAAGCAGCTTGATGTTAGCTTCTTAGCGGTCACTACTTACCCTCCGTGGGTCGCCAACATAGTGCCTGTACCAAAGAAGGACGGTAAGGTACGAATGTGCGTCGATTATCGGGATTTGAATAGGGCGAGCCCTAAAGATGATTTCCCGCTGCCTCATATTGATGTGTTGGTCGACAATACAGCGCAGTTCTCCGTGTTTTCGTTCATGGATGGCTTCTCCGGTTACAACCAGATCAAGATGGCGTCGGAGGACATGGAGAAAACAACGTTTATCACTCCTTGGGGAACATTCTGCTACAAGGTAATGCCTTTCGGTCTGAAGAACGCAGGGGCCACTTACCAACGAGCAATGGTTACTTTGTTTCATGACATGATTCATAATGAGATTGAAGTCTATATTGATGACATGATTGCGAAGTCCCAAAAGGAGGAGGGACATCTGGTCAATTTGCTGAAGCTTTTTGAGAGGCTTAGGAAGTTCAGGTTGAGGCTGAATCCTAACAAGTGTACTTTCGGAGTACGGTCCGGAAAGTTACTGGGGTTTATCGTGAGTGAAAGAGGCATCGAGGTTGATCCTGCGAAGATAAAAGCGATACAAGAAATTCCAGTGCCAAAAACAGAAAAAGAAGTTCGTGGTTTCCTGGGCAGAATAAACTACATTGCAAGGTTTATTTCTCAGCTCACGGCCACGTGTGAACCGATGTTCAAACTACTAAAGAAAGATTAGGCGATTATCTGGAACGAGGATTGCCAGAAGGAATTTGACAAGATAAAACAGTATCTGCAGGAACCTCCAATCTTGATACCCCCAGTGGCTGGACGGCCTTTAATCATGTACTTGACAGTTCTTGAGAATAGTATGGGGTGTGTTCTCGGTCAGCACGACGAGACGGGAAGAAAGGAGCATGCCATTTACTACTTGAGTAAAAAGTTCACAGACTGTGAATCTCGTTACTCGATGCTGGAGAAAACATGTTGTGCACTAGCCTGGGCTGCCAAACGTTTACGACAGTACATGCTCAATCACACCACCATGCTAATTTCGAAGATGGATCTGATCAAGTACGTCTTCGAGAAGCAAGCGCTTTCGGTCAGGATTGCCAGATGGAAAATGGTGTTGACGGAATATGACATTCAGTACGTTTCCCAGAAGGCCATTAAGGGAAGCATATTGTATGATTACCTTGCCGAACAGCCGATCGAGGATTACCAGCCGATGAAATTTGAATTCCCTGATGAGGATATTATGTTTCTTAAAGCGAAAGATTGCGATGAGCCGTTGCCCGACGAGGGGCCAGATAGGAAGTCCCAGTGGAAATTGATATTTGACGGGGCGGTTAATTCTTACGGAAGTGGCATTGGAGCGATCATCACGATTCCCCATGGATCCCACATCCCGTTCACTGCGAGACTGACGTTTCCAATCACCAATAACGAAGCGGAGTACGAAGCATGCATCATGGGTCTAGAAGAAGCAATTGATTTGAGAATCAAGAACCTAGACGTATATGGTGACTCAGCGCTTGTGATTAACCAGATTAAAGGGGAGTGGGAGACTCGTCAATCGAATTTGGTGCCGTACATGAACTATGCCAGAAGGCTACTTCCGTTCTTTGATCGAGTAGAACTCCATCATATGCCCAGGGCTGAAAACCAGATGGCTGATGCCTTAGCCACGTTGGCTTCGATGTATAAAGTCAATTTTTGGAATGAAGCTCCAAGAATTGTCCTTTCTCGTCTTGATAGACCTGCATTCATCTTTGCGATCGAGGAAGCCTCTGACGGCAAGCCATGGTTCCATGACATCCAGACTTTCCTTATGACTAAGGAGTATCCTGCGGGAGCGTCAACCCAGGATAAGAAGACTCTGAGGAGGCTGTCTGGAAATTTTTATCTCAATCCTGATGGAGTTTTGCATAAAAGAAACCACGATCTCGTGCTACTCAGATGTGTAGATGAGAAAGAGGCGAGTATGCTCATGGAAGAAGTCCATGAAGGCACATTTGGTACGCACGCCGGCGGGCATGCTATGACAAGAAAGATCCTGAGAGCAGGATACTACTGGCTGACGATGGAATCGGATTGCTTTAAATTCGCGAAGAGATGTCATAAATGCCAGATTTATGCTGATAAAGTTCATGTGCCGCCGTGCCCGTTAAATGTCATGTCCTCCCCGTGGCCGTTCTCCATGTGGGGTATCGACATGATAGGCAAGATCGAGCCTACTGCATCTAACGGTCATCGCTTCATTCTAGTAGCTATCGACTACTTCACCAAGTGGGTGGAGGCAGCCTCATATGCTAATGTGACCAAGCAGGTGGTGGCTAAATTCATAAAGAGGGATATCATCTGTCGTTACGGAATTCCCGAGCGGATCATTACCGATAATGGTTCGAATTTGAATAACAAGATGATGAAGGAGTTGTGCCAGAGTTTCAAGATTGAACACCACAACTCATCTCCTTACCGGCCGAAGATGAATGGCGCCGTTGAAGCGGCCAATAAGAACGTCGAGAAGATTGTTCAGAAGATGGTTGTGACCTATAAAGATTGGCACGAGATGCTGCCGTTTGCATTGCATGGTTATCGTACAATGGTACGTACGTCAACCGGGGCAACTCCTTTCTCCTTGGTGTACGGTATGGAAGTTGTCCTACCGTTAGAAGTGGAAATCCCTTCTTTACGAGTTTTGGTTGACGTGAAACTCGATGAGGCAGAATGGATTAAGAACCGACTAAACCAACTCAGCCTGATGGACGAGAAGAGGTTAGCATCGATTGCACATGGTCGTCTATACCAAAGCCGAATGAAGAAAGCTTATGATAAGAAGGTGCGTCCTAGGAGCTTTCAGACGGGTGATCTCGTCTTGAAGAAGATTCTTCCTCCACACTCCGATCACCGGGGCAAGTGGACTCCCAATTACGAAGTTCCGTACGTCGTCAGCAAGGTCTTCTCGGGAGGAGCTTTGTTGTTATCCACGATGGATGGTGAAGATTTTGCATCCCCGGTGAACGCGGACACAGTTAAAAAATACTTTGCTTAAAAATGACCCGCTGGAAAGAAAAAAAGTACCCAGGCAAAAATGGGGCATCCCGGCGAACCATAAAAAAGGAAAAAGGTTCGGGAAAAAATTAGGGATATAAATTGAAAAGAATGTACACCCGCAAAGTCGAAAAACCGGATGGGCGACTTTGGCAAAAAGGGGTATCCCGGTGAATCGAAAACCCGGAAGGGCGATTCAAGCAAAAGTTAGGGATTTGAAAAAGCAAATGACTGTGTTCCGCGTGTGGACTTTCATTGTTTAGTGGTTTGGAAGACCTGAGGGCCGTTTATCTGAATCAATCTCTTCTGAAGCTGAAGCGTCGGAGAAGTATCGAAGTCGAGTGGGTCCTAGAGGGATCAACTCATGGTGTTCGTCTACGCCTCGTTGCCGACATTTGTATATACTGATGTATATTTATGTTTAATTTTTACGCAGCTTCCTCATTCCAGGAGTTTGCATCTGTTGTAAAACATTTTTACCCATTCAGGGGTTCGTTATCAATAAAATGAAAATGCGCATACATAAACTTACTGGCCTAGGCCACTGATTGTTGAAACAATGAATTACTCAAACATTGTCTCAAGATGATAACCTTGATAGGTCCCTTTGAGAAGGGTATCTTGTCTGTTTGTTTGTGTTGTTGCAGGTGTAGCATGTACCAGATAGTACGCCGTATGCGTCCCCAAGCAGGATGATTCCTTCTTCTCCAGCAAATTTCAGCAGCCCCTCCCCGCAGAGTCTGAACGTGAGATCGTAAGCATTGATATTACTCCCCAGGCAGAGAAGATTCTCTCCCCAGTCAAGTACATCCTGAAGGAATGTTGTCTCCCCAGGCAGAGAAGATTCTCTCCCCAGTCAAGTACATCCTGAAGGAATGTTGTCTCCCCATGCAGAGAAGATTATCTCCCCAGTCAAGTACGTCCTGAAGGAATGTCGTCTCCCCAGCTGAGTCATACGCTGAAATATGCAGCAATTGATAGTTTCAGACTAAAGTCCCCAGCGGAAGTGAGATTCCTCACAGAGTCGTACTCTCCCCCGGAGCAGGATGATTTCTTCTTCCCCAGCCGAGTTTGCAGTTCCCCAAGAGAGCCGAGTCCTTGGAAAGCAGGTCAGGCCATGATTGGTTTTCCCCAGTAGAATGTTGAATAGCTGATGCCGTATTTCCCCACCGGAGTCATTATCTCCAGGAAGGTTCAGCCGTGAATGTCGGGCAATTCATCTCTGCGATTGATATCGCTTTCCTCAGCAGGTCTGGGCTCTCGTAGAGCTTCATCCCCCTGCAGCAGTCAACTGAAGTTTGTTTCCCCGTGCGGAGTCCGTTTGAAATTGGCGTGACCTTTTCTTCGTGGCAGGATGATTCCTTCCTCCACCAGAGTGGTTCTTTCTCCTTGACAGGAAGATTCTCCCTTCAGCATTTATTTTGCTGACGGGGTCGCAGCATTTTGCATGATTGCATAGCATTTATCATAAACGCGTAGCATTTCCACCGCGTGGAGCATTGCGCAATTGTCAAAGCATATGCATACTAAGCATGAGCTAGGTTGTTACCGTTCTTGTTTTGCAGGTGTTCCTCCGCAGAGTCGCTTGCTCAAGATGATTCTTGAATTCCCCAGCAAGGTCGTTTGCTTAAGATGATTCTTAAAATCCCCAGTGCAGTCGCCAGAGTTGGTTGCTCAAGTTGATGCTTAAAGTCCCCAGCAGAGTGTTTGCTCAGGATGATTCCTGAAATCTCCAGCAGAGTTATCGGTTCAGGACGATTCATGAAGTCCCCACAGAGTTATTTGTTCAAGATGATTCTTGATTTCCTCAGCAGAGATGATTCATCCAGAATGATTCCTGGATCCCCGAAGCAGAGTTACTTGATAGTTCTCCAGAATCCCCAGCAGGTTCCTGAACAACAATGTTGAAACTTCCCTTGAAGACTTGATGATTGAAGTCCAACAGCATTAACGAAGCAGTTCCCTCAGCTGATGCGGAGTGCCTGTGGGCAGAAGTTTGGATATCCCCAATTGGTTCATGATTGACTGAGAATTCTATTCCCGACTTGCTGATGAAGTTCGGCTGATGCCCGAAAGATTTCTTTGAATGCTCGACGGCATGATTAACTTGATTGTTCACCTGAGGAGTCCCGAGGAATCCTGATGCCTGACGGCATGATCGACCATGTATCGCCGGTTACCGTGTGACCAATTCTCCAGCTAGTTGTCGTGCAGCTAATATTTCAGTTTTCGAATATTTGTTCCCATCAAAGTACCGTGTACTTGTGCAGTTGGCAAATTTCCGGGTTTGTTGGTATTCAACCGTCTCGTACCTTGATTGTTTGAGAGTCGTTCGCCTCTCACCCAGTCAGGTCCAAGCCGTTTGAATAGGGGCAGCTGTTGCACCCCAAAATTTGACCAACATTCTTTACCTAGCTTATGTTTCATTTCATTCACATTAGCATTATCATTTTCATTTCATTGACATGTATGCAGGAGATCAAGAGGTATGATTACCAATCAAGGGCTACACAAGACTATGAAGCTATATAAGAAGGTTATTTAAGTGTTCAAGGGTTGATGTCCTTGTCAGAGAAGTGAAAAGATCCTCAGAGAGAGTGGTTGAAACCAAGAGGGTGTGTCTCCTAACTTGAGAGTTGTGGAAAGCCATCAGATGATTCTGAAGCCATGAAGTTGGACTTGAGTTCTTGAGAGAGCTCATGTGAAGTGTTGAAGATCACTTTGAGGCCTAGACAGGTCATTGTGCAAGATTAAGAAGACCCAGCCATGAGTGGTATAATTAGGGTTTGATTGGGTCAACCCTAGGTCAACTGATGATTTGGAGAGGGTTGAGACCTAATCCAAGAGCCATGTGATCATGGATTGACACATTGAGATGTTATAAGGATGATTCCAAGGTTAACTCATCATGATTGAAGAGTTTGAGAAGTTTCAAGCTAGGGTTTCTAAGGCTTGACAGTGTAAAATCCCCTAGTTTGACCCCTATTTTCAAGGCAGTTTAGCTCAAGATGTGATTGTCATCTCATCTTACCCCCAACATGAATGTTGTAGAGCTTGTTCTTAGATTTAATTTGAGTACTAGAAGTCCTTGATAGGATTTGTATAGCTCAAGTTATGACTTTGACAAGTTACAGGTCATCTGAGGTATGTGAATCTGGGGCCTTGAAAGTTACCCAACCTGCATCAAACTTTTGCCCAAGAAGGATGATTCATATGAACTTTTGGTCAACATGAATGTTGTTCCTTATCTTCTTAGCTTTCTATAGAGTACTATAAGTCCTTGATAGGATTTGTAGAACTCAAGTTATGGCTTTGACAAGTCAAGGGCATTTTGGTCATTTGGAGATTACAGGTCATTTCAACCATAAGGCCATAACTCCTATTTCCAAGCTTCAAATGGAAAAATATTCAACATCAAACTTGTTCAAAATGATGTTTTAAGGCTAGTAAGGAGGTCATGAGATGATGGAAATGCTTGTAACTCAAAGTTGCAAAAATGACCTAAAATAAGGGCATAAGTTAAATAAACCAAAGTTGGAAATTGATATTTTCAACCTACACATCCAAACCATGGCATGTAATATATCATTTTGACTCTATAAAACATTTTAAGAACATTGGTTTAGCCACATTTTTGAGTTGAGATTCAATTTGGGGACTTGCTTTGAAAAGTGATTACTTGCATATTAAGTAACATGTGCAAAACATAAAATCAAGGCATGAGGAAGGCCCTTTGCAAGCTAATCACTTCCAAAATGTCACTAGGGGAGAAGTTGGAAGGGAATGAGATAAATTCCAAGTTGTTTGCAAGGTTATGCATATCATGATACATGGTTGAAAATCTCATGACATGAGAAGTGGAAATTCTCATTAGAAGGATCTAGAGGGTTCTAGATCATCCAAACATCATCTATATATTGAGTAGAGGTGATCCATTGCAGAGGTTGGTGATGATTGAAGAAGAGAGCATAGATTGAGATTGAAATTCCATAGCTTGCAATTGAATTCTGTTTCACCAAATTCTTCATTTTCCATCCATTTTCTTGATTGAAACTTCTTCCATGGATGCTAAGGATTGAGTCCAGATCATAATCAAGAAGAATTCGTGGCTAATTGGTGCTCTTGAAGTCAGAATTTTCCACCTGCAACTCACCATCGGGTTTCAAGATTCAGGAGCTTTCAACCGTTTCTTTTGCATACAGAAGCAAGGAGAGGGTTCATTGATCGTGTCTGCAAGATTGGAGAGCTTGAATTGGAGGTTTAGTGCATCTGTTCATCCAAGATTTTCAGGTTGGTAACCTTCTTCCCCTAGCATGATTTAGGTAGAATTAAGTTGAATTAAGGTGTTAGATTCATCGTAGAATGGTGTAGGATGGATTTCAGATAGTTAATTTGAGAATTAGTGACAAAATAGGTGAATTACCATTTTCGGTTGAGAATTAGATATGGTGAATCTTGAGGTTTCAGAGGAAGCTAAGGGTATGGTTGAACTCGTGACAAGATTTGGGACAAGATTCATGTTTTGACCATTTGCAATGGAGGCCTGTAGAGAGAACTAGGGTTGGGGATGGTGACCGCAGCTCCACCGATGGTGGCCGGAGCTGGGCGCGAAGTTCAAGTATTCAAAAGGTAGAAGATGATGTTAGCACCGTTGGATGGGGGTTGGACTTTGACTAGAAGCTTGATCCAATGGCCACGTTTTAAACTCATTTTGTGAAGGATCTGAATGAATGAAACGCACCATTTCATTTAATCAGTGGTTTTGGGCTTAGTGAAGTCCTTGTTATTCACACCCCCCTGATGGCCCAACCCATGATTTGAACTGTGTTTTGTTGCTATCCACACCGCGCGTGTTATTATTTTAATTTGATTTTCTTTTAATTTTCATTTTATACATGGTTCTTGAAAAATTCATAATAAATTGAAAATTAATCCAATTAACCCCATTCTTTTTGCATTTTACTCATGATTGCTCCCATAGTATTTTTCTCACATTTTTGTGATGAAAATAGGTGTGCTTTCTAGATTGATATTTAGGTGTTTCCTTTTAGGGTATTAGGTTTAGTACCTCATAATGTAGAATTTATTTCTAGGTCTAATTTGATGATTGGATCTCTGAAATTAATGTGGTAGAGTCATGATTGACCTAGGTTACCATAGTAATTTTTGTAGGATTTTACAATTGGTTTTAGTATTTTAGTTAGGACTAACTTTAGTACTAGGTTTTAGGTGATCCTAACTTACTAATTCAACTAGTTTAACTTCCTTAGTCCCCTTAGATTAGGTTTTGTGCTTGGTTTGCCTTTGGTTGAGATTGAAGACAAGTTGAAGACAAGGTGAGGATGCTTGAAGTTGCTTGAAGTTGCTTGGAGCTTGGATTTGCTTATGCCTGAAGGTGTCTGATGAAGGTTAGGAAATAGGAGCCATAGGGAGAGCCTTATGGTTAGAATGATTTCTTTCACAAACATGGAAAGCATCTTGTGCTTCCATTCCTCCCAATGACTAAAATTCCTTCCAAGATATTCACATCCCTCCTTTAGAGGGATGAGTGGCTTTATCTGGGAAGTAGAACTTTGAGGGAACCAGTCTCTCATAATGATAAATCCTTACAGGCTTCCTTTGGTTGTCAGTAAGATGTTTATCATTTCCACTCATTCTGTTAAATCAATTGTCTTCTGGTTTGAGTATCTTGGAAGATGTTAGACTTGAGTTTTAAGATGAGGACTTCATTGAAGAGTGTGGAAGAGGATGATTCCTTGAGCATTGCCATTTCAACTGAAGCTTGAAGATCAAGAAGAACAGGTTGATACTTGAAGATTCAATGAAGATTGAGGGAAGAGCTGAGGCTTGAAAAAGATTGAAAGATGAAGTTGATACTTCTAAATGATTGAAGATTACTCTGAGAAGCTGAAGCTTGTAGATGAAGAGAGAAGACCAAGTTGATACTGGTAAAGTAAAGAGAGCTGAAGCTTGAAGACTGAGTTGATACTTATGAAGAGGATTCAATTGAGATTGACTGTAGAGCTGAGGCTTGAGGAATAGAGGATGAGTTGATACTTACACTGATGCTTGGAGAGCCTGAAGGAATCAAGTTGATACTGGCAGTTAAGAATGAAGCCTGAGGGTAGAATTGACTGAAGAGCTGAAGCTTGGAGAAGAGAGAACAAGTTGATACTTATGTTTGATAGGTTGAAACCTTGGAGAAGCAAGTTGATACTTGTCAGGAGAGGATAGTCTTGTAGAGCTGTTGAAGTCTGAAGACTGGATTGCTGTCAGAAGAGCTGAAGCTTGGAATTGAGAGGAAGCTGTTGATCTACTTTCTTTCTTGCATGTTTTCTTTTCTGTATTGATGTGCCTTGTTTGACTTGCTTGATGCATTAGAATAAGTTCATATCTATACTGACTTTAATCTAGGAGCATGATTGCACTAGAGGTTGAGTTGCTCCCTCTGCTTGTATTGTTATTGTATGGCTTTGCTTGCGGGTATTCGGTAGAGCCCTGCTCCATTGCCCA
>CAWUDS030002219.1:5587635-5637678 GCA_963859935.3 Lathyrus sativus | reverse complement strand
GAAATACTGCCAGAGATGAATAGAGAGGCTTCTGTTAGAACACATATTGGTTCTTAATAATAACTCTTTGTTTTGATGATAACTGTTAGGAAATTTTATATTTAAGAATTATATACTCTAAAATTTGTTTGAGAGTTTTACTGCAGATTGAAATGAAATTAACTCTCTAGAAGCAAATCTGTATTGTATACAAGAAGTTATCCTGACTCTGAAGCGCCAGATGCATCCTGCAGAAGATTCTGATTGCTCTTTACAGAAGATCCTGAGCGTAGTCTCCAGAAGGATCTGAAGCAAGAAGCTCCAGAACATTCTGAGTCAGAAGCATCTGAAGCTAGTCAGAAGCATCTGAAGCTGAAGCATCTGAAGCAAAGAAGAATATTGTATGAAGAGTTTCTCAAAGCATAATTCTACAAAAGTTTCTGAAAGTACTTACGCTGCCAAGTACTGAAGTTTTGTGTCAAATATGCTCTGATGATCAACACGCTGAAAGCACACATGCTGCAGAAGACTCTGATACAGCAAAGTTCTGAACATCATTAGAAGATTCTGATCCATTCAGACTCTGAAGAACTTGCTGAAAACTGAAGAAGAAATATTCAAGAATATATCCGTTGGAGTAAATCAACGTCTCTTTCCTCATTTGTGTTAGACACGATTACACAGACAAAAAGGATTTTTCTGTGTTATCTACTTCAAGGAAAGGTCACTTGATGTGAAGACAAAAAGGCTCAGACCTTTTTGGTACTCTCTTTTCAACGCTCAGCATCCTTGGATCAGCTGCCTATAAAAGGAAGACTCCACAACATTCTTCAGTTACACAATTTGCTGAAAAGAAATCATATTATTCTAAGCTCTCATTCTTTCATATTCTTCTTAGAATTTCTTGTACTTAAACTTAAGAGAAAAATCACTGTTGCGATAAAAGCTTTATAGAAGCACTAATACTCTTGTATTTGATTTACATTGATTGTAAAGGTTTTTCCTTAAGAGGATTCAGTTGGAATCAGTAGCTCTTGAGAAGACTAAGAACAGTTGTTCTTAGGTGTTACTATTGTGATCAGTTTGATTAAATAGTGGATTAAGTTCTTGTTGAGAAAGGCAAATCACTCTAGGAAGGGTGGACTGGAGTAGTTGTTTAAACGAACCAGGATAGAAATAATTGTGTGATTATTTTTTAAGTCTTAATCTTTCATACTTATTCAACCCCCCTTCTAAGTATTATCTCACCTTCAGCTTCAAGCAGTCAAACACATATTGGAGTTGAGATAGGCAGAGAGACATCAAGCAGTCAATCACATTTGCAAGACCATGAACAATTTAATCTCATAGATGATATGGTTGGTGATGCATTAGGGGTGAATGTGACTTATGATGAACCTCAAGATTTAATGATGGATTTGAATATTTACTTTTATTATACTTTTAGTTCTAAATTATTATTTTACAAAATATATATTTTTATTTATTATATAATTATATTAAAATATATTTTTATTTATTATATAATTATATTATTCTAATTATAATAATATAATTATGAAATGTAATAAAAATTTATTATATAATATATTATTATTCTAATATATTTTTTTTATTATATAATTATATTATTCTAATTATAATAATATAATTATAAAATGTAATAAAAATTTATTATATATAATATTATTATTCTAATATAATTATTTCAATATAATTATTAATTTTAAAAAAAATATAATTATTAGCTAGGGGTTAACCCCTCGCAAATCCCAAAATGTGGGACATCTGGCTAGGGCTTAACTCCTCGCAAATGCATTACACAGCTGGCTAGGGGATTCGCCCCTCACTAATTTAAGGAATCACGTGACTTAGCTAAGGGCTTAACCCCTCGCAATCTGTTGTGACAGGTCTGAACCCCTCTCTGACTCTAGTCTGTGGCTACGTCTGTGGTGCAGGAGGAGGATTTTTTTTAATTACATTTTGCGAGGGGCTAATCCCCTAGCCATTTTTGCGAGAGGCTTATCCCCTCACCAATGATTTGCGATGCCCTGATTAGCTAGGGGCTCTGTCCCCTCGCAAATTTTGGTTTTGTGATGGATTTTTTGATTTAGTGAGGGGTTTAACCCCTAGCTAATGGGTTTTTTAGAAGATAATAAATATACAAAAATTAAAGTTATAACATTTAAAATATAAACTTATGATAAGTTAACAAATGTAATAGTAAATATACTTTATGTTACGGGGACTAATAAAATAAAGAAGATTATTATCAAATAAAATATTCTTCTTTTGGGGGCTCATGCCCCCAGTGTCTTATACATGTATCCTCCGCTGGTTTTAATATATTATAATATATAATTCATGTTTTATTGATATATACAGAGTGATCCACGTTTTTTATACACACACACAAATATATATATATATATATATATATATATATATATATATATATATATATATATATATATTATATATATATATATATATATATATATATAATATATATATATATATATATATATATATATATATATATATATATATATATATATATATATATATATATATATATATATATATATATATATATATATATATATATATATATATATATATATATATATATATATATATATATATATATATTTTGTTAGAACACAGATTGGTTCTTAATATATCTCAATGTTTTGATGATAACATTAATGAAATTTTGTATAAAGAAAATATATACTCTAATTTTGTTCAAGTGTTTTTGTTTCAGATATCAAATAAATATTCATCTGAATACAAAAAGAATTCCTCTGAACATTATATAACGCAAAGCTCTGAGCGTAGAAAGCGCAGCACAGAAGACTCTGAGCAAAGCTACAGAAGACTCTGAAGCGCTAGCTGCAGAAGACTCTGAAGCGCTAGCTGCAGAAGACTCTGAGCGCAGAGTATAAAGATTCAGTATATTCAGAAGACTCTGTGAGAACTCAACGCTGCAACCTACAGAGACTCTGAGAATCAAGTCAACTCTGATCATTCATTCACGCTAAGCACTTTGCTGCAAAACTCTGGATAGAGTGACTCTGATAAAGAAGAACATGGAACATCATCAGAGGATCTGATGCAAGATTATTTTTCATATCTGTTCATGTGAAAAGATATTGTGCAAGAAAGATACGTTGCTAAATGTCTACCAACGATTACTATTTCTCATTCGTGTATGGCACATGAATTTAGGCAAAAAGGGAATGTCAAATCAAGACGAAAAGTATTTGTCCATTCTGTCTACATCCTACAGTACTTTCATCTATACACTATTTTGAGAAAGTGGAGTATATAAAAAAGTCTCTATCAGCACATCAAGGTTAAGAATTTGAAAAAAAGAATTTCAAGTGAAGAATTCGAAACAATCCAAGAACATTTGAAAAACAATCAAAGTAGAAACTCATACAAAGAATAACACAAGTACATCAAACAACTTTCTACATCAAACACATAAGTTTTATTTGTTCTTCATTTTGTGTAAAAATCACAGTTGTGATAATAGCTTTTTAGAAGCACTTAAACCCATTGTATTTTTATCTTTGTAAAAGTTCCTTGAGAGACCAAGTTGTGGTTAGGATTCTTCAGAAGACTAAGACAGTTTGGTCTTAGTGATATCACTATAATCAAGTTTTGATGTAGTGGATTAAGTCCTCGTTTAAGAGACGCGAAATCACCTTGGCCGGGTGGAAGGGAGTAGTTTGAGTTTAAACGAACCAAGATAAAAATAACTTGTTATTTTCTATTCTCTAATTGTTTTTGAAAACCTCTTATTCAACCCCCCCTTCTAAGTGTTTTCCTACCTTTAGTTGGTATCAGAGCTCCGGCTCTGAAGTGCTATCACTTAACAGTGACAGAGAAAGATCTAGTTGGGAAAACTCTTGATTTATTATCTTTGATATATTATGGCTAAAACTTCAACTTCAAACAATAAATATGATGATAAATATAGAATCAGCACAAAGCCTCCCATGTTTGATGGAGAAACATTTGATTATTGGAAGGATAGAATATAAAGTTTCTTTCTAGGCTATGATGCTGATCTATGGGATTTGGTCATTGATGGATACATTCACCCCACTGATGGTGAGGGCAAAAAGATTGACAGAAAGTCAATGACTGACCAACAGAAGAGAGATTTCAGAAATCATCACAAAGCTAGAAACATTATGTTAAATGTTATATCTCATATTGAGTATGAGAAAATCACAAATAGAGAAACAACGTTTGACATGTTTGAGTCATTAAAGATGACACGTGAAGGAAACTCTCAGGTGAAGGAGACAAAGGCTCTTGCGCTTATTCAGAAATATGAAGCCTTCAAGATGGAGGAAGAAGAATCTGTGGAAACCATGATTTCAAGATTCCAGATTCTGACAGCTGGTTTGAAGGTCTTTGACAAAGGATACTCCACTTCTGATCATGTGAAGAAGATCATCAGAAGTCTACCAAAGAAGTGGAGACCCATGGTCACGACGCTGAAGCTATCAAAGGATCTTAACAAGATCACTCTGGAGGAACTCATCAGTTCCTTAAGAAGTCGTGAG
Organism: Lathyrus sativus; assembly: GCA_963859935.3. Taxonomy (NCBI): domain Eukaryota; kingdom Viridiplantae; phylum Streptophyta; class Magnoliopsida; order Fabales; family Fabaceae; genus Lathyrus; species Lathyrus sativus. The sequence goes on along the minus strand of CAWUDS030002219.1, from coordinate 5,633,116 downwards.
ATAGAGCTGGAAGAAGATGAGCCTCAGAAGAAAGGTAAGTCTATTGCTTTGAAATCAAATAAAAAATATGACAATAAAGCTTTTCAGGTACTAGAGGAAAGCTCTGGAGAATCTTCCTCAGATGAAGATGAACAGTCTTTGATTTCCAGAAGGATAAATCAACTCTGGAAGCATAAGCAAAAGAAGTTCAGAAACTTCAAAAGACCAGAACAACATGGCGAATCTTCTGGACACAAAAGATCTGGAAAGAAAGAAGTTGTGTGCTTTGAGTGCAAGGAGCCAGGACACTACAAAAGTGAATATCCCAAACTTCAGAAGGAGAAACCCATAAAGAAGTTTGAGAAAAAGAAGAAAGTCCTGATGGCCATGTGGGATGTCTCAGATGATTCTGAAGCCTCATCAGAGTCAGAGGACGAATGTGTAAATATGGCACTAATGGCTGACATGGAGGAGCATGAGGAAACATCTAGATCTGGATCAGAATCAGATTCAGAAGAGGTATTTTCTGATCTTACCAAAGCTGAGCTAATTGAAAGCTTATATGAGATGCTTGAAAAATATAGTAAGATTAGACTCAAATACAAGAAGCTTCGGAGCTATCTTGCATCTGAGACTGATCAGATGAAATCAGAAATTGCTGAGCTAAAAGCAAATAATTTTCAAATAAAAACTGATTTAGAAAAAGCTCAACAAAAGTCTGATTCAGATACTATGTCTTGCTCCAAAAATATTTTAGAAGAGTACGACTATAGTTTTCAGAGGTTCCTGTCCAGAGGCCTAGATAGAAGCAAAATGACTTCCATGATCTATGGTGTTAGCAGGAATAACAGAAAAGGAATTGGATATGAATCACCCTCTGGGGAGGATTTAAATCTAAAACCTGTTGATAAGCTGATCATCAATTATACTCCTCTGTACACTCATTTTAAATATGGTCACCTAAATGACATAAAGCACGCACGTACAGATCAGATCACAAAAAGTTTTGTTAAACCAAAACCTCGTCAGAACACAAAAGTTTTTAAGGGATATGAGTTCAGCAGAACTTCAGACCAACTAACCCCAGAGGACCCAAAAAGATATGGGTACCTAAGGATAAAATAATCTATGTTGCAGATATCCTTAGCAGCAAAGTTAAGACACCAGTCACGGTACCTGGACTCTGGCTGCTCACGACATATGACGGGAAGAAGGTCTATGTTCCAAAGCCTGAAACTTAGATCTGGAGGAGACGTGAAGTTTGGAGGAAACCAAAAGGGAAAAATCATTGGCTCTGGAACAATTGGTAATGGTAACCTCCCTTCTATCTCTAATGTTCTGCTTGTTGAAGGATTAACACATAATCTATTGTCCATAAGTCAATTAAGTGACAATGGTTATGATATAATCTTTAATAAAAAATGTTGTAAAGCTGTTAGTAAAAAAGACGGTTCAATCCTCTTTAATGGGAAAAGGAAGAACAACATTTATAAGATAAATCTTTCAGGACTGAAAAATCAAAATTTTAAATGCCTTATGTCTGTTATTGATGAGCAATGGGTCTGACATAGAAGATTGGGTCATGTTAGCATGAGACGTATATCTCAGATTAACAAGCTCAATCTGGTCAGAGGACTTCCTAAGTTGAAGTTCAACTCAGATGCTCTTTGTGAAGCATGTTAGAAAGGAAAATTTCAAAATCTTCTTTCAAATCTAAAAATGGTGTTTCTACCTCTAGACCATTAGAGCTACTTCATATTGATCTGTTTGGACCAGTGAAAACTGCACCCATCAGAGGCAAGAAGTATGGATTAGTCATTGTTGATGACTACAGTAGATGGACATGGGTAAAATTCCTGAAACACAAGGATGAGTCTCATTCTGTATTCTTTGACTTCTGCAATCAAGTCCAAACTGAAAAGAATTTTAATATTATCAAAGTCAGAAGTGATCATGGTGGTGAATTTGAAATAAATATTTTGAAAAATACTTTAAAGAAAAAGGCATTGCACATCATTTCTCTTGTCCTAGAACTCCTCAACAGAATGGAGCTGTAGAACGAAAGAATAGAACATTGCAAGAAATGGCCAGAACCATGATCAATGAGACTAATATGGCAAAACATTTTTGGGCAGAATCAATTAATACAGCATGTTATATTCAGAACAAAGTGTCTGTAAGACCTCTTATGGAGAAGAATCCTTATGAATTGTGGAGGAATAGAAAGCCTAACATTTCTTATTTCCATCCTTTTGGATGTGTTTGTTTTATTCTGAATACTAAGGATAATCTGAACAAGTTTGACTCTAAAGCACATAAGTGTTTTATGATTGGATATTCTAAACGCTCTAAAGGCTACAGAGTATACAATACTGAGACACAGATTGTGGAAGAATCAATTCATGTCAGATTTGATGATAAGCTTGGCAATCAAAAGCCAAAGCAATCTAAAATTTCTGTAGATAGAGAAGTTCTTCTCACAGACTCTAAAGAATCAGAGGCAGATAGAGTTAAAGCAAAAGAACCAAAATCTACTTCAGATGCTACTCCGTTAGCTGCTCAGCTGGACAATTTAACCATTTCTGAAGAACCCACTCTAAAAGGACCCTCCAGAATCAAAGTTTCTCACCCAGAGGAAATGATTATTGGAAAGAAGGATGATCCAATCATAACAAGATCCTTTCTCAAATCATCTGGAACATTACTGTTTGGTTTAATAACAATTATTGAACCTACCTCAGTGGATGAAGCTCTGCAAGACCATGATTGGATACTTGCTATGCAAGAGGAGCTAAATCAATTCACAAGGAATGATGTCTGGGATCTGGTTCCAAGACCAAAAGGATTTAATATTATTGGAACGAAATGGGTTTACAGAAACAAGCTGAATGAGCAAGGGGAAGTCATCAGAAACAAGGCTAGACTGGTTGCTTAAGGCTACAGTCATCAAGAAGGTATTGAGTACACAGAGACATATGCTCATGTGGCAAGGCAGAATTTGAAATGAGCATGATGGGAGAACTCAGATTCTTTCTGGAATTCAAGTCAATCAAACTCCAGAAGGCACTTACATACATTAGACAAAGTATGTAAAGGAGCTTATGAAGAAGTCCAACATGATAGAGAGTAAGTTAGCTAAGACTCCAATGCATCCAACTAGCACTCTAGGAAAAGAAGAGGTAAGTAAAAAGGTAGATCAGAAGCTCTACAGAGGTATGATTGGTTCTCTTATGTACTTGACTGCTTCTAGGCCTGATATTCTTTTCAGTGTTTGTCTTTGTGCTAGATTCCAATCAGATCCTAGAGAATCTCACTTAACAGTTGTTAAGAGAATTCTGAGGTATCTGAAAGGTACTACTAACGTGGGTTTGTGTTACAGAAGATCTGATGAATTTAAATTAGTTGGCTTTTGTGATGCTGATTATGCTGGAGACAGAGTTGAACGTAAAAATACTTCTGGAAGCTGTCAGTTTCTGGGAGGTAATTTGATCTCATGGTACAACAAGAAGCAACCCACAATAGCACTCTCAACTACAGAAGCAGAATATATAGTTGCTGGTTGTAGTACACAGATGCTCTTGAGAGTAACATTTCTATCTTTTGTAATAACACTTCTGCTATTTTCCTCTCTAAAAATCCTATTTTACATTCTAAGGAAAAACATATAGAAATTAAAGATCATTTCATCAGAGACTATATTCAGAAGGGAATTTTAAGCTTAAATTTTGTTGATACAGACCATCAATGGGCTGATATTTTTACAAAACCCCTTGCTGAAGATAGATATAAATTTATTCTGAAGAATATTAGTATGAATTTTTGTCCAGAATAAAATTATTATTCAGAAGCAAATTTATTCAGATGAAAAATGATTAATGTCTATACTCTGAAGTGGTGCATCTGTAATTTCTTTTGTTACCTTATTTATTTTGTGAAACTCTGAACTAACAAGCTTCAGAGGATCTGAGCGTTGTTTAGTGTTTCATATTCTAAAGAGCTTCAGAGGCAAAACAATATCAAACATGTGTCACATGAAATCTGAAAAGGTGGAGTGTACAAACTGAGGCACCGTTTGAGGTACTGTTTGAATTATTGCAATTCTCGTTTTCCCCCCACTTTTGTCAAATCTCATTAAATGCTTGAAATCATTCTTTTTGTTTTAATTAATGTGATTAATTTCTAAGTGTTGGTTATGTTTTTTTGTTCCCTAATTTCATCTCTATATATTCCACAATCTCACACGATCTCACACTTTCACTCTCTCACACACATTTTATGCATTTTGGCCTTCTCCAGTGTTTTCTCTTCTCCGCTAAATCTAAAAGAAGATCAGTTAATCTCACAAGTTCTGCTATGGCAACTTCATCATCATCCTCTCAAAAGTTAGCCTCAACAATGGTTGGGGTATCAACATCAAAAAAGGGTAATGAAACCTACAAAGCACCAGAACGAACTCTTCTAACACCAGTGGATGATCTAGAAGTTCTTTGTGAGTTCATGGTGAACTTTGAATGCATTGCAAAGAACGGCTTTGATCTTCGTCCAACGGTACCGTCTCAAGGATGGGTGAAGTATTTTGATAGATTGTTTGGTCCAGTTTTTCCTCATTTGGTTAAGGAATTCTGGATTCACGCAAAGGTTTGCCCCAAGTTCATATATTCATATGTTTTGGGAAAATAAATCATAATCACTGAGAAGATGATTCGAAAACTGATAGGGTATAAGAAGTAGATGGTGTTACTCATCTTCCTGTAGGACGCGTAGACATGGATGAAGTCTACAGTGAAGTTTTCACTTCTGGGCTGCCTTCAAGCAAGATCAAGGATCTGAAGGTGCACTACAAGATCTGGGCAAAGATCTTTCTGGGTTGTATTCACTATAGAAAAGCATCTAACTCTTCAGAGTACATCAACGCAGAGCAGTTGTACTTTCTGTACTATTTGGGAAACAATATCAAGGTGGATCTGCCACACTTGCTATTTGCTCATCTGTGGAACCACGTCAAATTGTCCAGAGAAGAGATCAGAACAAAACATCAGAAGATTAGAAATTGGATCCCAATGGGAAGATTGATTTTTGATGTACTCACAGAGAATGGATTAGTTGAACATCTGACAGAGGCAGGTCAGACAGCAGAATTGGAAAAAATTCTGGGAAAGCCTCTGGATGGGAAAAGTTTGCAAAGGATGAAGCTGGTGGAGGAACTTCAATCTGAACCAGTCAAGATTAACTCAGATGAAGTTTGCAGAAGAAGAGTCCCTTTGGATGACTTTCCACTGTTTACTGCAGAGGAACCTAAAGAAGCTCTGCTCTACTATATTGAATCATGTCTGGTAGATGGCACTCTCATACTAGCAGATTTGATAAAAAGAGCATCCGAACCTGCTCCAGAAGTGATTGAGAAGAAGAGAAGGAAGAAGAGCAAGGTTTCAGAAGAAGGCCCTTCTAAGAAATCTTCTACACGCACTAAGAGGAAAGCCTCTGAAGAAGTCTCTTATGTGAAGGCTAAGCGTTCCAAAATTTCAGGTAACACTTCTGTTGTTCCTGTTTTAGAAACTGTGACAAAAATTCCAACATCTGAACCTTCTCCTCCTCCCAATGACCCTATTCCTACTCCCCCTCCTCAACACACCACTTCTGAACACATTTCATCTGAAAATGTTCATGACTCTGTTCCTTCTCCTCAACCACAACCACAAACATATCAACACCTATCACAACTCTCTGAATCACAACCATCTGAACCTCAACCATCTGAACCTCAACCCTCTGAACCTCAATCATCTGAACTACAAACCTCTGAACCTCAACCCTCTGAATCACAACCCTCTGAACCTAATCCTTCTGAATCTCACCCATCTGACCCTGAACTTGAAATCCTTGATATCCAACCTCTCATGACCGTACACCCTATCTCATCTGGATCATCTGACTCGTCAGATTCATCTGACTCTGACCTATCAGATGCTATCTCACCAACACATAACTCCCCAAACCGTCCTGATGATACTCCTACTCTCATTCCCACTCCTACTTCCATTCCCATTCCTACTTCCATTACCATTCTTACTCCCCTTCCTTCTCTTTCCTCATAACAACCCTCATCTTCTGATAAACCTTCATCTTCTGTTGACCCTAAGGAATCCTTCTTAGAGGCTCTCCTTAAACCCACACCTAAATCAGATGTTAGGACTCTGTTATAGTTTCGAGACAGAAATGCAGATGTGGTTCTCTGTTGTTAGGGAAAGGTGCCTGAATAGAGTGAATCCTCATGATTGTGAAGTATTTTGGACTACTTTCAGAAGAAGATTCAACTCTATGACTGTGCTCTGTAGATGCTCAAGAGAATTTTTCTGAAGCTTTCAAATTTGCTCTTATGGGTGTCCGCAGAACTCCTACTCAGTTTCTGGAAAACACACCTGCAAAGGTTGTGTGTTCAGCATCTGAAGAAACTGCTGCACTTCATATTAGTGTAATTCCTCAGCCTGAAGAAATTTTCACAGAGGCTGCTATCTCTGAAGAGACTCCTGCATTTGACAAGCCTTCTGATATGGATTTAGAGACAGCATCTGTTTCAGTGGTCATTCTAGAATTCATACAGATGATAAAGCGTCTGAAGAAGTGAAAGTCTCTGAAGATGTGAAAGAAAAGCGTGCTCAGCAAGAGGCTGCAACAAGTGAAATTAAGACTTGGATGGTTAAGCAAGAGAAGACAACAGAAGAAATCAAGACCTGGATGGCTAAGCAAGATGAATCTACTTTTGAGATAAAGACTTGGATGACAAAGCAGGAAGCATAAACTTCTAAGATAACTGAGCTTCTGAAGATTCTAGCCTCTTGTTCTACTTAATTGTTGTTGTTTTTTTTGTCTGTGCACATCTATGTTTTTGCTTGTTTTTTGTTATCTTCTGATTTCTTTAAATGAATACATCTGATTGCTTTTCTTCTGCTTATCTGTTATAATTGTTTTCTTGCTCTGATAATTTTTGTCTTAAATGATTTTTTTTCTGAAATCACTTTTTGATATGACAAAAAGGGGGAGAAAATGGAAATTTTGATTATTCATATAAACAGATACAAAATGGTAACTCATACATGATAAAATATAACTAATGTTGAATTAAGTGCTTCAGAGCTAAAAACTTCTCATCTGATAATATCCTCATAATTAACTCTGAACAAGGTCTGAGAAAGTCTACAAAGCTAACTCTAACTCTGGAAAGAATACTAGTGCTGAAAGGGAAGTATTTATTTTTTCTAGCAGGATTCATTTCAGGGGGAGATTCATAATCTCAGGGGGAGATATACATTTTTTTCTTGTTTTTGAACAAAATTTCGTATAGTTTTTGTCATAATAAAAAAGGGGGAGATTGTTAGAACATGGATTGGTTCTTAATATATTTCAATGTTTTGATGATAACATTAATGAAATTCCGGATAGATCACATACACCCGTCCTTGGCCCTGATTTGTCCCCACCATTCCCCACTCAAAGGAATACGAATGAATCACATACACTCCCCTAAGCAATGACTCATCCCACCACTACACCATGATATGCATAACACCAAATGCATACAAAGTATCATAAGCATACATTGTGCATACGATTCTCAGATCACACCACCATACATCACATACACATAGATATGTCATACACCAATCAATCATATTAATTTATTTAAATACAGGGAAGTTCACATTCCCTCACCCAATATACTCATACCCCAACGTCCTGGGTACACACGATCCTATTGGTCACCTCACCATGCCCCATATAATCCACACACCAATCTACTTATTAATCAAATCGAATAATAGGGGAAATTCATATTTAAACACCGAGTACACCTGATCCTCCCGATCGCCTCACCATGCATTCTATATATGCATATATACATATACCTTACCCACCAATTAAGTATATCTACTAAATCCAACATTTCATAATTTCACCTTTCAACACCAAGTATACACTCTTCACTACCAAACACCATTCCTCTACTTATCACAACTCAAGGGATCCTACAAACGATCACACACCACTCAAATATATAAATTAATTAGATATTAAGAAAGTCCACCTTCTAACACCAAGTATCCTCATACTCCAACACACCGGATACACACGATCCTACTAATCACTTCACCCTACTTCACATACTTCATACACCACTTAATTAATTTACTTAAATTAAGTATTATGGTATCCACTTCCTATCACCAAGTATGCACTCTACATCATTCAATCACCATCCCTACACTCATCATGATCAAAGAGATTCTACAAGGCTAATGCACAAGGCAAAACAGTACCAAAAACTACATTCTGCTGTCATGTTTGCTGGTTCATTCGCCAGGCGAAGCACTAGCGAATGCTCGCTACCAGCTCGCCAGGCGAACCTGCTCGTGAAGTCCTTCTCAGCTATCGTGCATTCGCCAGGCGAAGGAATCATTCGCCAGGAGAACCTTCACTGGCCACACTCGCCAGGCAAACTTCATTCCCTTTGGGTCTGGGAGTTTATTTGGAATTACTCGTTACTACTTGCCAACACTCGCCAGGTGAACACTCGCCACCACTCGCCAAGCAAACCCTCGCCAACACTCGCCAGGCGAACCCTCGCAAATGCTGCGATGCCCAAAATCCTCACTGTCCTACAGTGCTATCTGGACCTATTCAAGCCTATCATTCGTTATTCAACTTTTGTACTATTAACATTACAATTATCACACATTACTCTCATTAATTGCTCCCTAAGTTTCACTCCAGAAATAACATTCCAATACATCACCAATACCTCAGAGTTGCTCAGAACCTCACCAAAGCCATAATCATGGTCATCATCAACACTACAGTAACAACATAGAATCTCACCATAACATATACACCAAAATGCATCATCAACATTCATCAATTTAACAGCATCAACAATAATAATAAGCATGCCAATATAAAACTCATACGCATCAAATTCCTACGGAGTTAAGGAATCCCCTCTACCCAATTTCATGCAATTTACCAATCCCAATCAGTTTCTCCCCCTTACCTCGATTATCGCTCATATTGATGAAGAATTCCTCAAGAATCGATAGCCCTAGCCTCTTCCCTTTCTCTTTGTTCTTCGTTCTCACGGTCTCTCCCAATTCTCTTCTCTGACAGTTTCTATCGTGACTTTTCACTTCTCTCTCCCACTTCCCCAAATCCCCTCAACTTCTTATTTTATATTTTAATCCCAATAATAATAATAATAATACTAATAATTATTATTATAATAATCATTATAATAATAATAATAATAATAATAATAATACAACCAACAATAATAATAATAATAATAATAATAATAATAATAACAATAATAATAATAATAATAATAATAATATTACTATTAATTAAATTATCACCAATATTATTTATATTATAATATCACTTCTACATTTTAATACACAACTCCTATAAATTAAGGACACCCACCACATAATACTCAGACACACCCCCACATTGGGCACACCAACATAAAATAACACCAAAAAGACTAAATAATTAAAATGGGTGTTACAACTCTCCCCCACTTTATTATTTTCGTCCTCAAAAATTACCTGATGGAAACAATTCCGGATACGCTTCCCGCATCTTGCTTTTCAATTCCCAGGTCACTTTCACCAAATATATCTCCTTCTATCGGAGTTGTTTCTCGTTCAGCAATCTGAACTAGCAATACCTCAACAATCAAATTATTTCTCACTTGTACATCATCCACCTGAATTAATGTACTTCCTCAACGGAGACACATACAACACATTATGCCAATTCACAGGCGACAGCGGCAAAACAGTCTAACATGCTACTTTCCCCATGTTTCCGCTGCGCCACTTGATACAGATAAACAAAACACAGAGTGTGCTCCCGAGACTTCAAAGCTCGATCAACACCAGTTACCATCGTATTTTTCAAAACACATCTTTTCTTGGATCCTTTAGATCTTTTCATTCGTCTCATGCACAATTCTCAGATCTGAGCATAACCTTTCGCTCTACTCATTCCAACACAAGAGAGTCCCACACTTCCTATCTCACAAGGCCCCATACAGTGCGATTTTGATACTAGAGTGGTAACTGTTATTGTAGTCAACTCAATCTACGGTAATTAACCATCCCACGATCTACCCTGATCCAACACACAAGCTCTCCCCAATTCTCCAAAAACTGAATAGTCCTCCCTACCTGACCATCAGTTTGTGGATGGTAAGATGAACTCAACTTTAACTTAGTACCCAAAGCTTCCTGTAAGCTCCTCCAAAATCTCAATATAAACCTTAAATTTCCATCCGACACAATATTCGACAATATCCCATACAACTTCACTGCTTCATCAATATGCATCTCATATACCCTTAACATAGAATAGTTAATCCACTCACAATAACCCAAATTAAAATTATATCTTTCCAATTCTTTGGAAAACTCGACACCAAATTTGTGAAAATACTACCCGATTTCTGCTCTGGAATATTCAACAGCTGCATCAGACTCGACGGTCTCTGATGTTCAATCTTCGACTCTCGACAATTCTAACCAGCATATTCAACCTCAACCACTCCTCTCTACATCTATGGTCACCAAAATAATTTACTTAAATTCGGTTACTTCTTCATAGCACCGGGATGGATACTCCATCTACCTCAATGTATTTCTTCATGAGTACTCCTACTCCACTCAACAACATCTGGAACACAAACTCCATCACAACATATCGTGGTACTATTTCCACAAATCTGACAATCAACTCTTCGGCTCGGATTCATCAAATTCAATTAATCCACCAACTCTACCCAGATTTCTGACCTTCTCAAATCTCCTCAAGGATACCACTAGTCTGGTCTAACAATGAAAGCTCAACTCCATAAGAAGTCTCTTCACTCACCAAGCTCATATCAAAAAATTGCTCAATCAGTTCGAACTCTTTTCACCATCATCATCGGTATATGCAAATATTTCCAACTCAATGCATCAGCTACCACGTCCACTTTACCCGAATGGTAATTCAACTCAAAGTCGTAATCCGTCTGACGTCCCAATTATTTCCTCTGCCTCATATTCAACTCTTTCAAATTAGACCGACACCTTAAGTCCTTAAGATCACCAAACATCTCAAATCTTTGCCTAAACAATGAAGCCTTCAACTCCGGCACAACCATAATAGCAACCAACTCTAAATCACTGGTCAAATGACTCCCCTTATGTACTTCAAGTGGCCATAAAGCATAACTAAAACTCGCTGAAGTTGCCTTTTAACATATCTCCCAATCATATCAACAAAGCATCACAAAACACAACAAATAGCTCTGTCGGATTCGGCAGAACTTTCCTCAAAACTCTTTAAACTTTCCTCACAAAGGTACATCGCTGCACTTTTCCCAACACTGATAACTCAAGTTCCTTATGCTTAACATAATCCTCTATACTCTCTTTGAAATATATCCAAATATCGTCGGTTAACACAACCATTGCCTTGCTCAAATACGTATGGAAAAGCCCACGCCCAACGGACAAACAAGTTATGAGTTATGGCGGATACACGTACCGTCCGCACTCACTACAACATCCAAACATATTTTATCAATAAAAACTTAATTCCATGTCATTACTTCACCATCGTATAGAGCATTGTAATAGCTTTTCAACGCCTCGAACCGTGCATCATTCCAGTTACGGCTCTCCCGTTACGGAAAAAATACGAAAACCACCTTTTCCTGCCCAGGACGTCTTCGTTGGGCGAACACAGAGGCGAGCGAGGAGTCGTTCGCTAGCGTACTCGCTAGGCGAAGGACCTAGCAAACCTGACAGTCCGAAATCTTATTTTCGATCGTTACCTGACTTCCAAGTGTCCGATTTCGATTCCGTAAGAAGCTGCAATCTCGGAATTCAACGTACAACCATAATTTCATACCTAGGAGGCCATCCAACACACTTTCAATCTTTAAATATTTTAAAACTCAATTAATTCCAATCTCAAAAGCAGATCTTGGAGCCTCCCATTACGATACAATTTCGACCTTCGACACATCAACCACAATAACTCTACTCGAGCTCACACGACCAAGGAAAACTCACATCGTTCAACCAACTGATCCATCTATCCTCACTCTTGGAAACGAACACTTATCCTTGATAGTCACCTTGTTTACTTATCTATAGTTCACCCAAAGCTTCACAAAACCTTCTGTCTTTCTAACCAACAAAATTGGTGCACCCTACGGTAACACACTCAAACAAAAGAATCTCTCTTCCAGCAAGTCTTCAAGTTGACTCTTCAACTTCTCCAATCCCAACGCAGCCATACAATATGAAGTCACCAATATCAGACTAGTTCCAAGAACGAATTCAATGTGTAAGCTTCACTTCACATTCCGGCAGTAAATCACTTACCTCCTCAGGAAAACTTCCGGACAATCACCATTAATTGACAAACCCCAATTTTCTCACTTTCCTTAACATTCAAAGTTTCCGTCAAAATAAACACCTCAACGCCGTCTTACGCCGACTCCTCAAAGTAATCCCTTAAGCACTTACCTTAACTCAAGGCAATTCACTGCTCACACCACCTAAGCTTGCAAGACACGTCTATCCCATCCAACACAATCCCGTCTACTATTAACAAGAGATTAAGGGTGATCAGTTCCTCAATTTGTCAATAGACAGCCGAAAATCATGATGGGGTACAAACCATCTTTACCAAACTATAAGAGTGTTCCTCGACACACTGAGCCACAACTCCACACTTGCAGCATTCTGGAGAAACACAAGCTTCTCCCCCACTGGAATCATTCCACTTCTACCAACAAAGTTAGACAACACCATGTACCGACAATATTCTCACACACATGTCGCATACCAGGGAACAACAACACTAGACAACTTGGCCAGACGGACCGACCTGCTCTGATACCAATTTTAACACCCCACTTCCCAAATTAAATAAAATATAAACATTATAAATAAACATCAGAGTTTTCCCAAAACAGTGGGATATCACATCACAAAATTCACCAAAATACTTTATTAATCATTTTTCAAAATAAAACAGCGGAATAATCTTTAATTCCTCATCCTTGGCCATCCGCCAATTACAGAAAACATTTATTAAAAAGTTTTCACCAAACTATGATACGTTACAGGATTTCAACAAGTTCGACATAAAAACATTAAAACACCCATGTCCCATGCTACGTATCAGAGCATCCTAAGACTCGACTCGCACACCTTATATCCAAGCTAGCTAAGTACCTGGATTATCTGTACTTCCGAGGAAGCAAAGACCACAACAACAACAACAAAGGGGTGAGAAAACATGATCAAATTATCGGTAATATAATACATGAAATAAAGGTAGTAAATACACCAATCATATAATTCATCACCCAACATTCATCAATCACGACCTACGGTCAATCACCAACACAACACACCATAATGCAAATATACAACGCAACACCATGCATGCAGTACCGACTCATTGGTTCGTTCAATGGAACCCGGATAGATCACATACACCCGTCCTTGGCCATGATCTGTCCCCACCATTCCCCACTCAAAGGAATACGAATGAATCACATACACTCCCCTGAGCAATGACTCATCCCACCACTACACCATGATATGCATAACACCAAATGCATACAAAGTAACACAAACATACATTGTGCATACGATTCTCAGATCACACCACCATACATCACATACACATAGATATGTCATACACCAATCAATCATATTAATTTATTTAAATACAGGGAAGTTCACATTCCCTCACCCAATGTACTCATACCCCAACGTCCTGGGTACACACGATCCTATTGATCACCTCACCATGCCCCATATAATCCACACACCAATCTACTTATTAATCAAATCGAATAATAGGGGAAATTCATATTTAAACACCGAGTACACCCGATCCTCCCGATCACCTCACTATGCATTCTATATATGCATATATACATATACCTTACCTACTAATTAAGTATATCTACTATATCCAACATTTCATAATTTCACCTTTCAACACCAAGTATACACTCTTCACTACCAAACACCATTCCTCTACTTATCACAACTCAAGAGATCCTACAAACGATCACACACCACTCAAATATATAAATTAATTAGATATTAAGAAAGTCCACCTTCTAACACCAAGTATCCTCATACTCCAACACACCGGATACACACGATCCTACTGATCACTTCACCCTACTTCACATACTTCATACACCACTTAATTAATTTACTTAAATTAAATATTATGGTATCCACTTCCTATCACCAAGTATGCACTCTACATCATTCAATCACCATCCCTACACTCATAATGATCAAAGAGATTCTACAAGGCTAATGCACAAGGAAAACAGTACCAAAAACCACATTCTGCTGTCATGTTTGCTAGTTCATTCGCCAGGCGAAGCCCTAGCGAATGCTCGCTACTAGCTCGCCAGGCGAACCTGCTCGCGAAGTCCTTCTCAGCTATTGTACATTCGCCAGGCAAAGGAATCATTCGCCAGGCGAACCTTCGCTGGCCATACTCGCCAGGCAAACTTCATTCCCTTTGGGTCTGGGAGTTTATTTGGAATTACTCGCTATTACTCGCCAACACTCGCCAGGCGAACACTCGCCAACACTCGCCAGGCGAACCCTCGCGAATGCTGCGATGCCCAAAATCCTCACTGTCCTACGGTGCTATCTGGACCAATTCAAGCCTATCATTCGCTATTCAACTTCTGTACTATTAACATTACAATTATCACACATTACTCTCATCAATTGCTCCCTAAGTTTCACTCCATAAATAAAATTCCGGTACATCACCAATACCTCAGAGTTGCTCAGAACCTCACCAAAGCCATAATCATGGTCATCATCAACACTACAGTAACAACATAGAATCTCACCAACATCACCATAACATATACACCAAAATGCATCATCAACATTCATCAATTCAACAGCATCAACAATAATAATAAGCATGCCAATATAAAACTCATACGCATCAAATTCCTACGGGGTTAAGGAATCCCCTCTACCCAATTTCATGCAATTTACCAATCCCAATCAGTTTCTCCCCCCTTACCTCGATTATCGCTCTGATTGATGAAGAATTCCTCAAGAATCGATAGCCCTAGCCTCTTCCCTTTCTCCTTGTTCTTCGTTCTCACGGTCTCTCCCAATTCTCTTCTCTGCCAGTTTCTATTGTGATTTTTCACTTCTCTCTCTCACTTCCCCAAATCCCCTCAACTTCTTATTTTATATTTTAATCCCAATAATAATAATAATAATAATACAACCAACAATAATAATAATAATAATGATAATAATAATAATAATAATAATATTACTATTAATTAAATTATCACCAATATTATTTATATTATAATATCACCTCTACATTTTAATACACAACTCCTATAAATTAAGGACACCCACCACATAATACTCAGACACACCCCCACCTTGGGCACACCAACATAAAATAACACCAAAAAGACTAAATAATTAAAATGGGTGTTACACATGCCCCCAATGTCTTATACATGTATCCGCCGGAGATTTCAATATATTATAATATATAAATCATGTTTTATTGATATAGATATATACAGAGTGATCCACATTTTTTATACACACATACAAACTATATATATATATATATATATATATATATATATATATATATATATATATATATATATATATATATATATATATATATATATATATATATATATATATATATATATATATATATATATATATATATATATATATATATATATATATATATATATATATATATATATATATATATATATATATATATATATATATATATATATATATATATATATATATATATATATATATATATATATATATATATATATATGATCTGACCTGATCAGAAGGGGATCACGGGCTGGCCACACTCTGTTGGATTGCTGCTTGCTCGCCGGTGATGAGGAAGAAAAAAGGGAGGTGTACCTGCAAAACACTCTGATGCCAAAGTGAGAAATTGGGCAGAGCGACGACGAGGTACAGAAAAAGGGGTAAGAGAATGTGTTACCTGACCCTCTTGAGGAAGAGGGTATTTATAGAGAGACCCCAGCGCTGGGCCAACGGTCATTTGAGATGGGCTGGATGACCAGGCCCAACCCTAATGACTGTTAGGGCTTATGTGGCGTAGTGAAGACCAGGACGTGGTCTTCGCCCTAGTCCAACCGCTCCTTGATCTCCGGGAAGTGGGTTTGACCTGCTCTTTCGGAGGTGGGCAGTTGGTTGATGATGTGTCCCCGCGGAGGGGAGCACGTGGAGAACGTGCGCCGGGCACGTTGTTCTCCCCGCGGAGGGGAGCTCGCGAGGTTCCCCGGAGGGCGTTGTTCTCCCTGCGATGGGGAACGCGAGGAGGTGGAGGAGCCAAAGGTCTCGCTTCGACGCACCGGGGTGTGTCCTGTTCGACCGATAAGAGTGGACGTCGAGATGCCGTCGGATACGTCGCCTGTGGCTGGGGGCGTGCCCTGCCCGTCCTGTGGGACGCGCGTGCCCGGCGTGACCAGCTCACTTATTGGGCCGTGCATGGTATTGGGATGGGCCGAGGTTGAGCCCAGACCAGAACAGGAGCCCCCCAAGTCGAAGCTATGGGAAAGAGCGAGGACTTAAGGTCGTTGTGTCGGGGAGAGAGGTAGCGAAACGGGAGGTTCGTCGGGGTTTTGTGCACGGTGGAATGGGCGCTTGCGCGGGGATCCCAGGTCGCCGGCGGAGCGGGGTGAAAGCAGGTGAAGGGGCGCGACTGTCAAGTTGCCGCCACGTGTCGCGCGTTAAGCGGTCGTAGGGGCGGCTACCCTGTGCTATTAATGAGCCTAGCGTCGCTTCGAATCCTCCACCGGGTTATAAATATGGGGGTCCCCGCTCATTTTTCTACTTTTCATTTGCTGTTTTACCTGCGAAGCTCTGAGATCCCTGCCCGTCTGCCATTGCCGTCGATCGCCGCTGCTCCGTTTGGTTCTTCCTCCCGTTCGCCGCCGTTACAAGTGAGTTTTTCTTTCTCTTCTCCATTTATTTCCGCCGTTTGATTAGAATGCATGGTCGGGGCATGATGAATGCCCCGAGGAGGGACGCAAGATCCGCCGTATCTGGCAATTTTCTGATGAATGTCCCGGGGAGAGTCGGTTGTTTCGATGAATGTCCCGAGGACGGGGGCTTTCTTCGATGAATGCCCCGGGGACGCGCGCTTTTTCCAGTGAACATCCCGAGGAGGGATGGTGGGTTGGCCCTTAGAAGCCCCGAGGAGGATTGGCGGGGAGCGCTTGTTTGCTCGCCGTTCTCTGGCCTTTGTTGCCCTTTCACTTGACCTGCGGTGGAAGGGTGGATTTGATCTTGGCTATCGAATTCACCGTTGTCCTTTGCTTTTCAGGTGTAGATGTCGACCTTGGTACCGGGGACGATGGTCGAAGATAACGAACCCGAGGTCCCGGATTTTGACGAGTGCGTCGTCCCGGTCGAGGAATGGGTGGCCGAAGAGCCGTTGTCCACCCAGTCCTGCTTCGTGGCCGATGCGTCCGACGTCTATGCCACTGTCGAGGATACGCCTGTAGGGGAGCCGCAACATTGGCAGGTGTATCGCCCGAAGGAGCACCATCGCATCTGCTCGCGATATGGGCGGCAGATGTTCCCTATGCACGAGTTCTACTTCAAAGAGGCTCGGCTCAGGTTGCCGTTCTCCGCCTTCCATCTGGGGCTCTTTGATTGGTTACGCTTGGCCCCGTCCCAACTGCACCCCAACGCCCTGGCCTTTATCCGTGCCTTCGAGGTGGTGTGCTTCTATCTCAAGGTGGAGCCCACGGTGCCATTGTTTTTTCGCATCTTCCACTTACAGCGCCAATCGGTGAACGGCCATCAGGGATGGGTCTCGTTTAAGCAGCCGACCAAGCTCTTCAAGACGTACAGCGATTCCGTTAAAGATTTCAAAGGTCGGTTCTTCCTCGTTAAACCGATCACTCAGCAAGGCTCGGATACTCTTTTCGCCGAGGGCGAGTGAATGGTAGACGGCCAGCGGTTCCTCGCGTGGCTTCCCAAGATACATCTGTTATGGACCGCGGAGTACTTCAACCGTGGTACGGATAGGTATATTGTACGAGCGGGGACCCTCGACGAGAAAGATATGGCCGCTTATATGAAAATAGTTGCCTTTGTGCGGGCCCTTACCCCGTCGAAACTGGTGACGCCCGATGGCCGGTACATCTTCGACGCGCAGGGGAACGTGCAAACTAAGAAGCGGCTGATTAACACTAAGACTCTGCTGTCGCTTTCGCAAAAATAAGGTGCCGGCAGAACGGAAGAGTCGCCACCTTTCGTTATTTATCCCTCGGAGCGGGAAAGGAAACGATCGGAAAAACCTTACTAAAAAGGGTAAGACAAGGTCGTCGCAACCATTGTCTGGGTTCGGGAGTCGGTTACGCAAGGGGAAGGTATTAGCACCCCTCACGACCGTCGTACTCGACGGGATCCACGCTTGCTTGGTCTGTCTACGGGTGAAAAACAATCTATCTACGACTGCTAAATCTTAAACGGGAAGAAATTGACTCGATAAAGCGTCGCACTCTATGCCTACGTATTCTCATCAGAGAACGAGAAATCAGAGTCAACGTAGTTCGGGAAACTACGAGGAAGGTTGCTCGGCAAGACATCGCGTCTTGGGCCTACGTACTCTCTTTAGAGAAGTCAGAGCATGACGTAGTTCAGGCTAACTACGGCTAGACAAGGGTGTTCTCGGTCACAAGGGGGTGAGAGATTAAGTTGACAATACTAGCGTACGCATTCTAGCAGTTAGGTGGACGCTGCTCGACCATCGGAGACTTAGGCGTACCTGTTTGCGGTAGAACGGACGTAGTATGTCGGGTTTCGAGGTATGGGAACCTACGGGAACTAGAACTACGGTCTGGTCTCAAATGCACTCGGGCAAGAGAAAAGGATAACATCAGTCGTCAACGGGAAAGTCTCGATCGCACAGCAGCGAGAGAACCAAAGGTTAGTTGTTAGTGTGCTCGCTAGGATATCGCATCCTATGCCTACATATTCTCATCAGAGAAAATCAGAGCAGCTGTAGTTCAGCTTAACTACGGGTAGAACGGGGACCACAGCACAAATCTCATTTTATTAATATTCTAAAAGAGTACAATGATTGAGTACAGGAAAATAAACTCCTAAAAAATCTTATCCATCTATCATGGAAAATCTAATGAAAAATAGTCCCCTAACAAGTGGACATTTAAACCTACTTCTAAAAGTGTAAAAAGTGTAAAATAAACTCTATGTAGAAATTATATCCTAAAAAGAAAAATAATAAAATGCTATGAGCTAATATAATATTCCTATTATTTTCTATTACATATTTTTATATTACATACTCTTTTTCTTATATTCTTTTTCTTATATTCTTTTTCTTATAAAATCTAAGCTAATGCATATAAAAGAAAATAATGAAAAAAAACAAAGGGGGGTGCAAACAGCAGAACCAGAGGTACAGCCAGCAAAATAGAGCAGAGTTAGGGCCCAACCCAATAAGGAAATTCTGAAAAACAAAAACAGGGGACAGGGGTGAAGAAAGTGAACCGGGGGTGTTGCAGCAAAAATAATGGGCCCAGCCCACTACAAACTTCAGCCAAACACAAAAAGTGGGGAGGGGGCGTGAATGGTGAAATGGAGGGTACGAACCCAAACAACAAAGTAAATGGGCCCTCAGGCCCAACGACCAAGCGGATCACCCTCCACTCTCACTCCCTCACTCCCTTTCATTCTGAAAAAACCCTAATACTAACCTATCTCCCTTCTCTCTCTCAACCTTGCGCCGTCACCACCGCCCACCTCTCCTTCTCCGACTCAGCTCTTCCTCAAAACAAAATTATCACAACACGCTTCACCAATCAACTCCTATTTCACTTCACCTTAATCCTCCAAATTACTTTGCCATCATCGGAGAACTGGATAAAGATCTGTGGGGTTTTGCTGATAGGGAGAAAAGCTCATTCGCGGTTGAATCCATGGATCATTCACACACTGATGGTTCTTACTCGAAAATCTTTCTGGAAAATCAAAACACGAAGGTTGGTGAAAGAACGTCTTACGAATGTTATTGAAGATCGCTGGGAAAGGTTGAAGGTTGATGAACGTCGAGGGGGATCTCTGGAAAAACATTGAAGTTCTTGAAGTGTGGACGAAAAACACAATTGGTGTTCTTGAAGCGATCTGGAAAAGAGAGTTGAAGATTTATGGATCTTGTTCGTGAACGGAGATGTTGAGGTTCTTGGAGAGCGATGAACACGGTGTGTTTCTGGGCGAAAACGCATGGAGGTTTTGAAGGCTCGATGGTGAAGATCTTCATGGATCTGGAAACGCATGAAGAACAAGGATGAAGGTTGAAGAGCTTCATCAGTTTCTGGGCGAATCTGAGAAGGCGGTTGAATGTTCTTCTGGAAAATATGACGAACTTGATGATTGTTGATGAGTTCTGGAAAAGTCTCCCAAGATTGATGAATCGGGGATGAGGAGGATGATGAAGATTGTTGAGGACTTTGGACGAACACATCAAGATCTGGAAAAACGCTTGAACATTGATGAAGGTTGGATGAACAAGATGGATGAAGAAGATGAAGGTCCATCATGGAATCTCAGATTTCCGGCGAAAAAACGGCTTCCGGCGAGCGGTTATGGCGGTCGGAGAAAGTTAGGAGATGGACGGCGCAGCGGTTGCATCGCCGGCGGCGGGGTCTCCGGTGAGGAATGGTGTGAAGACAGGTGTTACGCATGCAGCATGGGAGAGAGACGGTGAAGCCAAGTGGCGTGAGGTGCAGAACGTGTGGCGTGATGAAGTCGCCACACGTGGAGGGTGAGGTGGTGGTGTGGAGAGTGAATACGTGGCATAATGGAGGAAGA
This sequence comes from Lathyrus sativus, assembly GCA_963859935.3. Classification (NCBI taxonomy): domain Eukaryota; kingdom Viridiplantae; phylum Streptophyta; class Magnoliopsida; order Fabales; family Fabaceae; genus Lathyrus; species Lathyrus sativus. The sequence goes on along the minus strand of CAWUDS030002219.1, from coordinate 5,612,150 downwards.
GAAACGTGGCAATCAATGGAGTGGGACCTCAGAGATTGAAACGTGGCGCTAGAAGGGGAGAGAGTGAGACGTGGCTGAAGTGGAAGCAAAACGTGGCGGATGAAGTGGTCATTCTGAATGCACACACGTGTGCTTTTATATGGTGGACACGTGGACTGGACAAACTGGGCCTCCAAAAACGGCTGGGCCCATGAATTGGACTTGATTAGCACTAATGAACACAATTAAATGCCTAATTAATACTGATTAAAATGATTAATCCTAATTAGACTCAATTAATACTAAATGAAGACTTAAAAAACTGTAATTAAATCCTAAATGAAAATTAAAACTAATCTAACCTAATTAAATCTAATAAGACCCTAATTAACACCTAAACAAATGAGATTAAAATCTAATTACTCTATTACATCCTAATTAAATCTAAAAAAGAGGATTAACCTAAAAAAAACTCTATTAATCTCTGAATTAATAAAACACTCTATTAATTTCTATTAATTCCACTAATTCCTATACAAACAAAAATAGAAAATTCTATTAATTCTATTTAAAAACTCTATTTATTCTAAAATATATTATCTAAAATGATTAAAGAATTTTCTAGAAAAAGAAATTAAACTAAACTATATAAAAAAACAATTAATATCTATTAAAAAAAACTAACTAATACCTAGAAAAATCAAATTAAATCTATAAAAATTCTAGAAAAATAAGGGAAAAACCCTAAAAATACGGGGAAGCCGATTAAATCGATTAGCGAACTATATCAAAATAAACGGTAAAAACTCGGGCACCGAGATGTCCTCAAAAACAACAGCAAGAGCGGAAAACATCGGGACGAGCACCGATTCTCAAAATACGTCCTCGTATTGGCCCGAAATGCCTGAAGCGCGATCAGAGGGCTGTAATCCCGATAAAGTCAATCTGACTGGAAAAAAATGCAACGTACGTGGTATGCAAATGCAAGATGAAATGAGTCAAAACATGAACCAAATTGCGATAAGTAGTTGGTCAAATTTTGGGGTGCAACAGCTGCCCCTATTCAAACGGCTTGGACCTGAAGGGTTGAAGAGCGAACGGCTTTCAAACATTCAAGGGTAGAAGACGGTTGAATACCAAAGAACCCGGAAATTTGCCAACTACACAAGTACACGGTACTCAGGTGGGAACAAATCTTCGGAAACTGAAATAATAGCTGCACAACAACTAGCTGGATAATTGGTCACACGGTAACCGATAATACATGGTCGATCATGCCATCAGGCATCACGATTCCTCGGGACTCTTCAGGTCAACCATCAGGTTGATCATGCCATCAGGCATTCAAAGAAAACTGTCAGGCATCAGCCGGACTAGGTCAACCATCAGGTTGATCATGCCATCAGGCATTTAAAGAAAACTGTCGGGCATCAGCCGGACTTCATCAGCAAGTCGGGAATAGAATTCTTGGTCAATCATGAGCCAACTGGGAATATCTAAACCTCTACCATCAGGCACTCCGCATCAGCTGAGAGAACTGCTTCATTAACACGATCGGACCTCAATCATGAAGTTTTCAAGGGAGGTTTCAACTTCGCCGTTCCGAAACCTGCTAGGGATGACGCATCTCCGCTGGGGATTCTGGAGAACTATCAAGTAACTCCGCTTCGGGGATCCAGAAATCATTCTGGATGAATCAACTCTGCTGAGGACTTCAAGAATCATCTTGGACAAATAACTCCGCCGGGGACTTCAAGAATCATCTTGAACCGATAACCACGCTGGAGCTTTCAGGAATCATCCTGAGCAAGCATTCTGCCGGGGACTCTAAGCATCAGCTTGAGCAACCAACTCTGGAGACTGCACTGGGGGCCTTAAGAATCATCTTAAGCAAACGACCCTGCTGGGGAATTCAAGAATCATCTTGAACCGAAGACTTCGCTGGGGACTTCAGGAATCATCTTGAGCGAGCGGCTTCGTTGGGGAGATTTCAAGAATCATCCTGAGCAATCAATTCTGCGGCGGAACACCTGCAACACAAGAACGGTGGCGACCTGGCTCATGTCTCGTATGCACATGCTTTGACAATGACGTAATGCTCCACACGGTGGAAATGCTACGTGTTACACCCCAAATTTGTCCTACCTTTACATAGTTTCTAGTGCCACTTTATTTTGAATGAATAAAATGGCACAATTGGCAAGAGACCGTGTGTAAGGAGTTGTGAGTGTGAGAGGTTGAGAGTTCGAATCCCACCTTCTTCACTTTTTGTTTTTGTTTTATTTTTATTCTAACTTTTCTATTTTTATAAAAAAAATAACAAAATAGTTTTTTTTATTATTTAATTATTATTTTTGTATTTTATTTAAATTATTTTTTAAAAAATATTATTTTTTCACTTTTTTCCATATTATTCATAAAAACATCAAAAAATCATAAAATTAAAAATATTAGAAAAGATTTTATTCTTTTAAGTTTGTTTTAGTTTGTTTTTTTAGTTTTGACTAATTATTTAAGTTGGGCTTTAAAATAGGCATTAGGTTAGAGTTAACCCTAATTTGTTACCTATATAAACATGAGTTGCATTTGATAAAAGGAGGGGGAGACAAAATAAAAAACGGCGGCCGTTCTCACGATTTATCAGAAGAGGGAAGATTTTTGAAAAAACCTTCAAAGCTTCATCACCGGCGGAATCACCAACAAACCGTAACTCGTAAGATTTCATCAATATCACATTTGGTTTCTGTTATTCTTTTTTTTATAGTAAAAAGAGAAGATTATGGCGAAGCGAGGAAGAAGAAGATGCAAGAATAGCCACGCAAAAGAAAAAGAAAAAGCTTCAAAACTTCATCAATGAGGGAGCCGCCACCGCTACGAATCCCCCTTTTATTTCCAATTTTCTTCCTCCTATTCTTTTTATTTATTTTGTTATTATTATATTGTTATTAGTATTTTATTATTGTTGTGGTATATAATTTTCATAATGCAGGTTAATGAAAACTGTTAAAATAAAAATATTTCTAATTGTTAATCTCATTAACTTAGTTTACTTAAGTTAATTAAAATATAAAAAAAAAATTAAACCATTTTTTAAGCTAAAATCATAAAATTAAAATTAAACCTTGTTTTTAAAATTAAGACTCATATTTAAAACTTAAAATTAAAAATAATTCTTAAAAATAAATTTAAAAAAAACATTTTTTAACTTTAAAAAATAAAACTTTTTTTTTTTGCTTTAAAATTTAAAACATTGTTTAAACATTAAAATTAAAACATTTTATAAAAATTAAAACTAACTGTTTTTCATCAAAAACCTTAAAATTAAATCATTTTTTTAATCAAATTAAAACTAATTTTTAAATAAAAACATTAAAATCAAATTAAGTTCTCCTTTTAAATGCAAAAATTAGTTCTTCCCTTTAAATAAATTTCAAAAAAATAAAGTTTTTGATTTAGCCGCTTCATTTTCGTCTAACCCTCATTAGTTTGTTCGTTGCAGCTCCTCAATATTTCATTTGTTCGTACTATTTTTTTTGTTTCATGGATGTAATTTATGCGAGGCCATGATCGCAATTATTTTTATTTTTGCATTTGTTTTTGGGATTTGTAATTTACGCGAGTGATCGTTGCGATGCTTCTTTTACCGCTTTCTTTATTTTTCCGCATTTTAATTCGGTCGTACGATATTTTGTCTGTTTGCATGTTTTTACCGTTAGGATTCCTTTCGAAGGATTAGGTCTAGCCGTTTGACCGCCGAGTCAATAACCCTAACGTTTGACCATTTCAAAACCCTAATCGCCTAGGTGTCCCGCCGTGGATGAAAATACCCTTTACCCTAGCATTAGGTCAAAGAGTCGTTGTACTCTGTTTTATGGTTTCCCGCCGTGGAATATTTAATTTAACCCAAATTTCAATTAACAATTTCAACGTAGAAATAGGAGTTTCAAGACTCCACGTAGGCGCTTCCCTATGAACGCTTACTCCCCAATGAAACCTTGACCACAGTCAAGACGTTTCTAACCTCTCTTTCGAGGGGAACTACAATTACTCTGATTCCATTCCCGTCAGAATATGTAGGCACAAGATGCGACGTCTTGCCGAGTAAACTTAGGACTAACCCTTAGGTCTTTAGGTCACTCTATTCCTTAGCCCAATATATATTAAAGCAGATAATAAAATTAAAAAGCATACAATAAACAAAAGGTTCCTGTAGAGTACTACAGAAGTTTAGGGTGCTAGTACCTTCCCTGAGCTTAACCAACCCCTTACCTAGATCTTTCCCCGCATTGTCTTTACGATGCAAAATTAGGTTTTTCTCTTTTGACCTATTCCTTCGGATAAATCAAAGAGCGGTTGTGAACTAAAGATGCGATTCAAATTAATTAATAATTTGATATCATATTCTAACCGCAACAGAAAATGGCGACTTCACTGGGGATCCTCCTAATTTTTAAGGGTTACCCCTATTTTATTTATTGTATGATATTTTATTAATTATTTTTATATATCATTGTACCTTGTGGGGATACCTGTTATTGTGAGATAAGTCTTAACCCGGACTTGAGTGACCTTATTATAGGAAGGTGAGATATTCGACGAGGCTTGCCGGGAGTGAGTCCCGACCAAGTCAACTCGAGAATCACCGCTCAGTTGAGACCCTTTCGAAAATGGTTCGGTTGATCGAGTGCAGTCGTGAAAACTTTTACTATTTTCAATTGGAGTCTGTGATACTGGGGACCGTAGTACCTTAACACCACCTTGGCCTTATATAGGACGTAGTGCGGGAACTATGTGGGAGTAGTCCTACAATAGTTGCTACGCGATACTACACTCAAAAGAGGTTCTCTTGAGAATATTATCGACCTCCGAGTCAGTTGGAAAGTTGATAATATCCGAAGGATGGACTGATGACTTTGGGCACCTCTTTAGAACCTTGTTCTGCAGGTACAACTACCCCATAATACATACCTTTGGGGAAGGGTAGACCTTAACTTCATTCATTGTTCCTCTAACCTAGGACTTTGTTGTTTGTGTGTATTTGTGCATGGCATTCATAAAACATCATTCCTAATTTCAAGGAATTCAACAGTCCTTTGCGAATTCAAAAGTCTTATATTTCAAACTTTAAAACTGTTTCCAACTTTCCTAAAAAATAAATGTTTGCAATCGACCGTTGAAGTTCTTGAAACTATTGCATTGCATTAGCATCATGTCTTGCATGGCATCTTTCCCCAGGTTTCTCATGTCCAGTTGTCTTTATCTTCCAGTGTTCCGTTGAGTCGTCAAGCTGATTCCTCGACACAAATATCAGACTAGAGCTAACTATAGACGCCAAATGTCAGAACAAGAGGAACATAATGCGGAGGTCCGAATGGAGATTAATGAGTTGAAAGCAGGCATGACCAGGCTTACCGAGATGCTTCAAGTGTTGATTTACAGAGGAGAGCCACCTCAGAGGACTGTCATTCAGGAAGTTTCAAGTGTTGATCCACCTCTTGTTTCAGTGCCGCCCTCTAGTTGGCCTGAGTTTGGATTACCTCCTAACTACTCTCCACCTGTTGCATCTGCTTCTATGATTGGTCAGGCTGTCAGACCGGTTTTTCAAGCTCATGTCCTTACCGAGGCCTAACCTATGGTCCACACGGTTAATCAGACTATCCAAGCTCCCGTTGAGAATCCTCCCGATGAGTACAATGTTGCCGATGTTCAAGAAGATTTTGTTGAGCCTGAGATCACCCGTGAACAGTTTCAGATCATAAACAAGAGACTCCAAGCTGTCGAGGGTACTGATTTCTTCAACGTTGATGCCGATAATATGTGCCTAGTTTCTGGTCTTGTTTTGCCTGCCAAGTTCAAGACTCCTGAGTTCGTGAAGTATCAAGGTCATTCATGTCCAAGAGCCCATCTAGTCATGTACTTCCGAAAGATGGCAGCTTACACCAACAATCAAAAGTTGCTCATCCATTGCTTTCAGGATAGTTTGAGTGGTGTTTCTCTTAAATGGTATATGAACTTACAGCATAACAGTGTCCACTGCTTCCAAGATCTCGTCAACGCTTTTATGAAGCAATACAAATACAATTTGGATATGGCTCCCGATCGTCGTCAGCTTCAAAGTATGTCTCAGAAGGAAAAAGAGTCGTTCAAGGAGTATGCTCAGCGTTGGAGGGAGTTAGCTTCTCAAGTCGAACCCCCTATAGCAGAGAAGGAACTGACAGGAATATTCATGGATACTTTGTCTCCTTTCTATTGGGAAAAGATGATTGGGAGCGTCTCTTCAAGCTTTACAGATCTGGTGACTATTGGCCAAAGGTTAGAAGAAGGTTTGAAAAATGGGAAGGTATCCAAAGCTGTCGAATCTTCTAATGGTGCAAAGAAATCCTATGGGAATTTCCATAAGAGGAAGGACGAGCAGACCAATGCTGTCATGACTGAATCAAGAAAGCCTCGCCAGGGATCTCAACCTGTTGTTACTCCGCAGCCAGCTCAGAATCCTCAACGTCCAGTTATTAGACAAGACCAGTATCGAAATAGGAATCAATTTGATCCTATTCCCATGACTTACACATAACTTTATCCTTACCTGGTTCAACGAGGACTGATCACTACAAGGGCTTTACCACCTCCTTCTAATCCTCCTCCAGCTGGATTTAGGGCTGATTTCCAGTGCGCTTTTCATGAGGGTGCCTTAGGCCACGACTTGGAGCATTGTTTTGCACTGAAAGCTAGAGTGCGTGAGCTGATGAGAGCAGGGATACTTGATTTTCCAGACAATCCTCCAAACATCCAGAAGAATCCTTTGTCAGGGCATCAGAAGTGAAGCTTCAGGCTGACCTCAGCAGGCTATTTATTTGTTTTAGACATGACATTTTATCTTTGTATTGTTTTAATCACAGACCTTTGTTTCTCATTGTTTGTATTTTCCTTATTTTATTAGCTATTTTCTTTCGAACTATGTTTGTACTTTTATATTGATGAACTGAGCATTGTAACTTTTGATTTAATTCATTTTATCTATTATTTTTATCTCTATGCTTTATCTTTCAAATATTTACCTTTGTCCGAATTTTTGGTATGCAAAGATTGGAGGGAGGATGACGAAAACGTTATACCCATAACTGCTGTCAGTATGCTTTCAATCAATCCTTGTTGACGATGTGAGGCATTGTTTCAACTCCCAAACACTGAAGAAATAAGGAAGTTATCCCCTTGTCACCCCCTTCGAGCCTAGAAGTTGGAGTTCCTTTCTTTACAAAAAAAAACCCGCAATTTTAACCTGGGGATGGGTATTTCTCAATTAACTCGATTATGTGTTCATGCAATATACCTTTCATATAAAGGTCGCACTTACAATTTTCCTTCACACACAACAAACAAGTGTGGAGGATTTTTTTAAGCCAAAAAAAACCGATGATGGTTCACCGTAATCATTAAACCAGGCAGTCATGTTTCAAAATAAAAAATCAAAAGAAAGAGCCCGCTAAGTCAAAACCTATGAAGGAGACTTAGGCAAAACTAGGGCATCCCGCTAACTATAACTTTCAAAATAAACAGTTCAGGCAAAATTTAGGGATAATACAAAGAGGAGTTTTAAATCTTTACCCTGAAAATCCTCAATGTCAAAATGACCAAATATCATAAGGAGGTAGTGGCTGCTTTTCATAGGTCCATTGACTTCTGAACCATCATTGCTACCATCAGTGCAATTCCTAATCTATACGAACCTGAATGCATAATAGGAGTTAACTGAGCATAGGACTGGAGATCATCATGTAGATGGGGTGGGTATAAATAAATTTTGAGCCTTTATCCTTTGTTTCATAAACCATGAACCAGACCACCTTACAACCCTCAAAAGACCTAATTGAAGCAAGGTTATTTTGAAAGTATACTACAACAAGGTTGCGTAACCTGACTCCAAAAGATCTTTGTGAATCATTTATTTTGGCAATACACTTTTGTTTTAAATTTTGAGCGTCTTGAACCACCGTGTTCTGACCAATGACTTATTTTTCATTTTTCAAAAATAATTTTGATTTCAAAAGTCGCATGAACTTTGCATTACCATGTTTGTATGAATATTTTTGTTTGCAAACTGGCTTTCCTCTAAGGAATTTTTAAACAATGAGAAACTTGGTCAAGTGATCTTATCAGGGGCAAGTTCCTTTTACATCCTGTCAAAGAATCAGTTCAAGATTTGTTCAAGACAAGATCTTCTCAGATTTGGTTTATCCAAAGGTTTTTTTTCCCCAAGACTCACATTGGGGCAAACCTTCCGAGGGTACAATAAAACAGTCATTTTTAGAATCAGACAAGCTGAAGCAATTATCAGTTCATCTGTAATGGACAATTTAATCTGGGGCAGTTTACTTGAAAGATCTCCAAGCGACTTTCCATCCTTCCTACGAGGACCATTAACCTGATTACAATTTAGAAAGTGGCAGTGATCTCCGGGTTGAGGAATCAGTTTTCCAGTCTTGTCATCTTACCAACAGATTCGAGCCTTGTCGTCGACATCTGCATTGTCATTTGATCATCTATCATAGCATGATTTATACACATGTGCATATCATGGGTGTTTTATCCCCATTTGCTTTTTCTCTCGAGGTCGTGTTTTACCCGCGTATTACCTCGTGGACGAAGTCCAATTTACCTGGCATCATGGGTGTTTTATCCCCATTTGCTTCTTCTCCCGAGTTCGTGTTTTACCCGCGTATTACCTCGTGGACGAAGTCCAATTTACCTGGCATCATGGGTGTTTTATCCCCATTTGCTTTTTCTCCCGAGGTCGTGTTTTACCCGCGTCTTACCTTGTGGATGAATTTATTTACTTGGCATCATGGGTGCTTTATCCCCATTTGCATTTTTCTCCCCGAGGTCGTGTTTTACCCGCGTATTACCTCGTGGACGAATTTATTTACTTGGCATCATGGGTGCTTTATCCCCATTTGCATTTTTCTCCCCGAGGTCGTGTTTTATCCGCGTCTTACCTTGTGGACGAATTTAGTTACTTGGCAGCATGGGTGTTTTATCCCTATTTGCATTTTTCTCCCCGAGGTCGTGTTTTATCCGCGTATTACCTTGTGGACAAAGTCCAGTTTACTTGGCATCCATCGACTATTTCGTGTCATGTCTATCTGACGTTCTTCCAAATACGACGTGTCTCCTTTTCGATGTTCTTCCGAAATGTTCTGATGTTTGTCTCTCCCTATATGTTTTCCGGTGAGTCCTGAAGATCCCGCTCGATCTCTTCAAGGAATGTCCCGAAAACTCTAGCATCTGTCGTTTACCTGGTCCTGTCTCCGTGTGGATCCTATGTTACCTTGTCACCACCGCGTGTCTTCTTCCCCAGTGCAATTCTTCGCTACGCTGTCCCCTATGACGTCGTGTCGTCTGCATCCTTGCATTCATCATTCCATCATACGCATCATATTAGATTCATGGCATTGTCAGCATTATAGTTCGTGTTATTTTGTCCATATCATTGCATATCACTGCATCTAGGGGCCAAATTTCCGGTTATCTGTATTTAAATCCCTTTCACCGCGATTTCTCGAGTCTCCGCTGCTCAAATCATCCAGTGAAGCTATTTAAATAGGGGCATCTGTTACACCCCAAATTTGTCCTACCTTTACATAGTTTCTAGTGCCACTTTATTTTGAATGAATAAAATGGCACAATTGGCAAGAGACCGTGTGTAAGGAGTTGTGAGTGTGAGAGGTTGAGAGTTCGAATCCCACCTTCTTCACTTTTTGTTACCTATATAAACATGAGTTGCATTTGATAAAAGGAGGGGGAGACAAAAGAAAAAACGGCGGCCGTTCTCACGATTTATCAGAAGAGGGAAGATTTTTGAAAAAACCTTCAAAGCTTCATCACCGGCGGAATCACCAACAAACCGTAACTCGTAAGATTTCATCAATATCACATTTGGTTTCTGTTATTCTTTTTTTTATATAGGAAAAAGAGAAGATTATGGCGAAGCGAGAAAGAAGAAGATGCAAGAATAGCCACGCAAAAGAAAAAGAAAAAGCTTCAAAACTTCATCAATGAGGGAGCCGCCACCGCTACGAATCCCCCTTTTATTTCCAATTTTCTTCCTCCTATTCTTTTTATTTATTTTGTTATTATTATATTGTTATTAGTATTTTATTATTGCTGTGGTATATAATTTTCATAATGCAGGTTAATGAAAACTGTTAAAATAAAAATATTTCTAATTGTTAATCTCATTAACTTAGTTTACTTAAGTTAATTAAAATATAAAAAAAAAATTAAACCATTTTTTAAGCTAAAATCATAAAATTAAAATTAAACCTTGTTTTTAAAATTAAGACTCATATTTAAAACTTAAAATTAAAAATAATTCTTAAAAATAAATTTTAAAAAAACATTTTTTAACTTTAAAAAATAAAACTTTTTTTTTTTTGCTTTAAAATTTAAAACATTGTTTAAACATTAAAATTAAAACATTTTATAAAAATTAAAACTAACTGTTTTTCATCAAAAACCTTAAAATTAAATCATTTTTTTAATCAAATTAAAACTAATTTTTAAATAAAAACATTAAAATCAAATTAAGTTCTCCTTTTAAATGTAAAAATTAGTTCTTCCCTTTAAATAAAATTCAAAAAAATAAAGTTTTTGATTTAGCCGCTTCATTTTCGTCTAACCCTCATTAGTTTGTTCGTTGCAGCTCCTCAATATTTCATTTGTTCGTACTATTTTTTTTGTTTCATGGATGTAATTTATGCGAGGCCATGATCGCAATTATTTTTATTTTTGCATTTGTTTTTGGGATTTGTAATTTACGCGAGTGATCGTCGCGATGCTTCTTTTACCGCTTTCTTTATTTTTCCGCATTTTAATTCGGTCGTACGATATTTTGTCTGTTTGCATGTTTTTACCGTTAGGATTCCTTCCGAAGGATTAGGTCTAGCCGTTTGACCGCCGAGTCAATAACCCTAACGTTTGACCATTTCAAAACCCTAATCGCCTAGGTGTCCCGCCGTGGATGAAAATACCCTTTACCCTAGCATTAGGTCAAAGAGTCGTTGTACTCTGTTTTATGGTTTCCCGCCGTGGAATATTTAATTTAACCCAAATTTCAATTAACAATTTCAACGTAGAAATAGGAGTTTCAAGACTCCACGTAGGCGCTTCCCTATGAACGCTTACTCCCCAATGAAACCTTGACCACAGTCAAGACGTTTCTAACCTCTCTTTCGAGGGGAACTACAATTACTCTGATTCTATTCCCGTCAGAATATGTAGGCACAAGATGCGACGTCTTGCCGAGTAAACTTAGGACTAACCCTTAGGTCTTTAGGTCACTCTATTCCTTAGCCCAATATATATTAAAGCAGATAATAAAATAAAAAAGCATACAATAAACAAAAGGTTCCTGTAGAGTACTACAGAAGTTTAGGGTGCTAGTACCTTCCCTGAGCTTAACCAACCCCTTACCTAGATCTCTCCCCGCATTGTCTTTACGATGCAAAATTAGGTTTTTCTCTTTTGACATATTCCTTCGGATAAATCAAAGAGCGATTGTGAACTAAAGATGCGATTCAAATTAATTAATAATTTGATATCATATTCTAACCGCAACACTACGCGTTTTCAGGGTAAATGCTATGGAATCATGCAAGATGTTATGGCCCCATCAGCAAAATAAATGCTGAAGGGAGAAGCCTCCTGTCAAGGAGAAGAATTCACACCAATCTCAATTGGACTCCGCCTGGGGAAATGATCTTCAGCTGACTGATGCAGGGGAATAAAGCTCTACGAGAACCTGAACCTGCTCATCTGGGTATTCAAACCACAATTGCTGAGGAAAACGATGTCAATTGCAGAAATAAACTGAAAAACCTTCGCAGCAAAGCTTTCTGGAGAAAACGACTCCGGTGGGGAAATACAGCATCAGCTATTCAACATTCTACTGGGGAGAACCAATCATGGCTTCAACGGCTTCCAAGGATTCGGCTCTCTTGGGTATCTGCAAACTCGGCTGAGGAAGGAGAAATCATTCTGCTTGCTAGAGAGTACGACTCTGGGGGGGAATTTCAATTCTGATGGAGACTTCAGTCTTGAACCATCAACTACTACACACTTCAGTGAATGACTCAGCTAGGGAGATGACGCTCCTTCAGGATACATCTGGTCGGGGAGAGAATCTTATCTGCTTGGGGATACATATCAATGCTCCTGGTCCCGTATTCAGACTCTGCGGGAAGATGCTACTACACTCTATCGGGGATATCAATCCTGATCTGCTGAGGGTAATCTTGCATACGCCTTACGGAGACTGAACCTTCTGGGTAACACCTGCTGGACTATCAAGTCTGATGAGGAATACCTGTGTATCAACACTGCTGGGGATATCAATCCTTAGCTACTAATTGTACAACTCTGATGGAGATGTACCGATCCTATCAAGGAAACACCTCTAGCGACAGCGGAAGATAACAATCGATCACTGAAATTGAACCTCGCTTCACTGAGGAAAGCAACCCTGAACGGTCTTTTTTGAACACCCTAAGTCCTTATAGGGTACGCCACAATCTGCTGAGAAATAACTCTTCTCTGGATGACATCAAAATCTGCCCGTCTGGAGATTACTCTGTGATGGAATCAATGTCGACCTCTGCTTGAGGAATGAGTCAATGACCTGGACATCGGAGGGGAAAGGAGTCAAACTTGGACTCTGTGGGGAGACAACATTGCATCAGTCCCACTGCTGGGGGAAATAAACCCAAATCTGCCAGTCAGGGAAAGCTTCAGTCTCAACCCACTTAGGAAAGTAGCACATCAGGCTAATCAATGTTCAATGCTTGGGATGACCATACTCTGTCGGGGATATCAATCTCGCCCTGCTGAGGATAATCTTGATCCTACTCTGATAAGGGATAAATGCCATCTCAACTTGCTGCAATCTCACACTGCTTAGGGGAAACAATCTCAAACTGTACGTCTCTGCTGAGAAAATAATCCTGATTCAACAACATTAACACAGGGAATACAGAATACCAATCATGGAGCTGGGATCAATCGAGCCTTGTGTCGGGGAATGTGACAACATACGAGTCACTAGGAATCATCGGGCCAGGTACCATTAGGCTTTTTCTGGTTTAGGAATAGGAATAGGTCTATGGTGATAGGGATTTATTTCTGGTTACCAGCAAAATGGATTTGAAAGGGAAATACTAGGCGAGAACTAGCATTCAAGGTGAACTATCAGACGAGAACTGATGGAAAAATACGTTAGGTTGTCAGACGAGAACTGATTTCTGGTTTGCCAGACGAGAACTGGGCTTTAAAACTGTGTTAGCCAGACGAGAACTGGTTGAACAATAGGTTACAGAAAAAGTGACCAGACGAGGCTGGTTACTGGTTTGGATTTCAGACGAGAACTGATCTCCGGCTTGCCAGACGAGAGCTGGACTTTGAAACGATTTGGTTACAAGGTTCTGCCAAGTAACAGGTTAGGCTGTAGGATAACAATCCAATGGCAGCAAGACTTCTTCAGAAGGTTCAGGTTTTTGGCAGGGTAATGACACGATTCCCCGACACTCAACTCTTGCTAGGGTGAACAAACTCATTTGAACAACTTGCCCCAGTACAATTCAACTTGCCCCAATCCCACTCTTGGGAAAATTCATTCTGAACAGAAAACAGCTAGCAACGAGACAATCTTCAGATGGCTTGCCCCAGCATCTGTACAACGGAAGGATTCATCCTCAATCAATCAACTCTCAGCATGGTTGGTTTCAATATCTCTGAAGTAGCTTGCCCCTGAACGAGCGATGAGCGACTTAACATGCCCCAATTGAACACTGGAGGGATCTGCCCTCAAACCACAGGAGTTCTGGATAGCTGCCCCTGATTGGGTCTCGAGAAGATTCACTTCTGATCAACTGCTTCTCGAACAAACTATCCCGTAATCAACCGATACTTCAGGACTTGTCCTCAGACAAACTGGTTCCAAACTCACAGGAAGTCAATGCCCCAGATTCACAGGGTTTCACAGCATACCGTTCTGATCCAGACTACTAACGATTCAGTCCTGGTTGACTATTCTCTGTTGGAATTCCTTCGTATCAACTACTGACCTGCAATTAAAATTGTTTATTCACGAATGGTAATTTTAATGCAGTGTTCATGCAGATTTTGAAAAAATGTATTGTCACTCATTTACGTGTCATGATAGTGAGTGACGAATGAACCAAAGAGTTCAAACGTAGTGCTGATTCGATCAGTGAAAAATACAACAAGGATATGATTAGCAAATCATGCAGGAGTCAGGTTACTCAACCTTATCGTAATGCGCTTTCAGAATAAACCCTGCCTCAATTAGGTCTTTTAAGGGTTGTATCGTGGTCGAGTTCACGGTTCGTGAAACAAAGGATATTTGGCTCAAATTATGATTTATACCCACCCCTTCTACGTGATGATCTCCGATCCTAAAGTTCAGTTAACTTGGCTCGAGCGCTCGCCTCTTCGAGAGGTATGTTGAACATTGGGAACAACTGGTTAAAGAACTCACAAGGTGTTTCGGAGTGACAGTTACTCCTCTTTTGTTTCGGTGTCTGTATTTACCCGACTTTGTCCTTGTTCGAGGATTTTTCTTTTTATATCCTTTCTTTTTCATTCTTTTGATTCCCTAATTTTTGCCTGGACTGACTCTTCAGAGTTCTTTTCGATTTTTCTTTTGAAGTCCAGCGGGATGCCCTGATTTTTGCCTAAGTATTTGCTTTCCAGCTTCTTCTTTTTACTTAGCGGGCTTTCTTATTCTTTTTTTTTTTCTTGGGACAAGTCGTGCGACACTGGCGGTCTGGATTCATCCGAGAGGTTTATAACTGTCTCACTCCTGATTGGTGAGCCTTAACCATTGTGGTTGACGAGGTACAACCTCCGAGGGAGGAATACGATGTGATTGGTCCTCGAAAGACAACACTCCTCTATAAGACTTGAACGCTCGATCAAGCTAACTGACAACTACCCTGCCCCGGGTTAAGATGTGAGGGTTTAAAAGTCCGAAAGAAACTCCTACTTCTCGGCTCGAAGTGGTTAACAAGGGATTCTCTTCCTTATCTCTCCAGTGTTTAGGGTATTTGAAACAATGCTTGTACATCATAGGCAAGGTTTTATCTGAAAGCATACGATCATCGGTTATGAGTATTCAGTTTCGTCATCCTCCCTCCGATCTTTGCTAATCATAGTGATAAAGTGGAGTGAATAAAAATGCAAGTGTCAGTGCAATGCAGTAAATGAGTGACAACGACATGATTAATTCAGAAAAATGCATAGTCACTTTATTAATATTACCATTCGAAACAAACAATGTTTAACAGCAAGTAGTAACTAACAGAAAAGAAACTATAAATGCAAATGATAAAAAGTCTGAGGACTGCCAATACTGAGGACGTCTGCCCGTCTGGACCACTGGCCTCTGGAAATAACCCTCTGAATCTGCGAGCTCAGACGGCTGAGAGATTGTCATGCACAACCAAAACTCCTTTTGGAAAGGGAAATGCACCCTTTGTCGATCAACTGTTGCACTTTTGCCTGAAAAGCTTTGCAATCTTCGGTTTGAATGCCCTGGGGATCCACCATGGTAACCACACTGAGCATGGGGATTGTACCCTGGAGGGTAAGGCTCTGGCATGGGCTTAAGAGCTTTCGGTTCCACCAAAGAATTCTGAATCAAATGTGGAAGAATCTGGCTATACAGCACAGGCACTGGATGAGAAGGAGCATTCCTTCGTTCCAAGTTGTTACGAGGTCGGTTCCGATTCTGACGCTAATTCTGATAACCTCGGCCACGGGCTCGTGGATTTGCAAGAGGAGCGACATAAGGTTCCCGATGTGGTGCCCCAGGCACAATTGTCTGTCCAGAATAACGAGACACAGAAGATACCGACCGCTGAGAAGACGGAGAACCAGCAGATTTCACTGATTCGTCTCGAGGATACCCAACATCATCCATGATTGCGTTGATCACAACTCCTTCTTCAGTTTGAAAGCTACAGAGAGATTCAGTTTCATTAGCCTAACCGCATGAAACATTCTGGATTCTTCCAGTCTTTACACCATACTCGATGCGCTCTCCTGCCCTTACCAATTCAGAGAAATTTGGTGCAACTCCAAGCATCCTTTCGAAGTACGGGCTCTGCAAGGAGTTTACGAACATGCCTTTCAACTCTCAGTCTAGAAGCGGTGGTTGCACTCTAGCAGCAAATTCTCTCCATCTCTGAACATACTTCCTGAAAGGTTCATTGTTCCCTTGAGACAATTCTTGCAGCTGCATGCGAATAGGAGCTTCATCAAGATTGTAGTCATACTGTTTCAGGAAAGCATTGGATAAATCCACCCATGATCGGATCTGATCACTCTCTAACTGCATATACCAACTCAGAGATGCCCCCAGTCAGACTATCTTGAAAGCAGTGAATCATCATCTTGTCGTCGTGCACAAACGAAGTCATTCTTCGGCAGAACACCACCAAATGTTGCTTCGGGCAACTATCTCCTTTGTACTTTTCAAACCTCGGCATTCTGAACTTCGGAGGTAACACTAGGCCCGAAACCAGGCACATGTCTGCAGCACTAGGGTTAACAGCGTCTTTACCTTTCAAGGCTTTGAATCTTTCATCCAATGCACGAAACCTTTCAGCATACACGGGAGCTAATGGGTCTTCAGTCCTTGCTATCGGGACCTCTCTTCGGGACTTTGGCACAGGGAAGGCAACACCCTGGTAGTCTGAGATATCAACAGAAGGAGAACGTTCACCTCGGACAACAAACTGCCCATGTAGTCCTCGGCCTTCAACATAAGGCTGTACAAGCTGAGTTGCTGTAGGTTGTTCACTTGTGGAAAGTCTTCGTCATGCGTAGATCCATACAAAGGATTGGACGTCACAGTGAAACCTGACAAGGTATCAACAAACTGGAAGCCGCTCTCTGACATAGCTACCAACAACTGTCAACTGACTTCACTGCTTGACTCTGATCAAATCTTCTTCAACCCCTTGGTCGTCTTCAACACTCACCTTCAGAATCAAAACAACGGCTGGATAAGAGCTCTGACTAGCTGGCGAATGACATGAAACATGATGCAGGAATGCTTATGCAAATGCAATGCAAGATGCAGCAAACACGGGATCACAGCCCCCACAAAGCTCTGATTACTGCTACGCTGCTGACGGGATAAGTCTGCTCTGACGAGAAGACCAAATAACGGGTAGGCTGGAAGTCAGGTTTCCTGCAAAACCCTCCCACTCACGGGTATGGACCTAATCTGACAAGGTACGGCGTCCTATGCGGGTATCAACGTCACCGACTTTCAAGAGCGATGATACGATACCTAGAAGGTGTGGCATCATCATCCCTTGAAGAGGCCTCACTTAGTCGAATTCCCAATTGATCGGTTCCCAGAGTCGACAATCCTCGGGTCAGACAACTTATCGAGCCCTAAGGGCCAGGCAAGAAGCATCAAAGAGAATCTCGTTCGAGTGAGATTCCGCGGTTAGCTGGTGCGAGCTAAGCAAGCAGGCTAACCATTACTCTCTCTCTAAATCTATGTGTGTACTCAAGCCTGGGTTTTGGCTTCTCTCTCAAAGAAACAACCACCCAACAGCACAACAGCAACAGATAATAACAAAATGCGGGAATTGTAAATACAGTAAAATACAACACGCAGAAGGTAAACATCCGAAGATAAGCAAACAAGCGCTAGGATTGACTTCTCTTAGGGGACGTTAGATCCCACCTGCATAAGGAACCATCGCAGTCCTCAGCAGCTGGGAACCGTTGAAATCCCCAGCAAAGTCGCCAGCTGTCGCATTCGCGAAAATAAGGTGTCGGCACAACAGAAGAGTCGCCACCTTTCGTTATTTATCCTTAGAGCGGGAAAGAAAACGATCGGAAAAAACCTGACGAAAAAGGGTAAGACAAGGTCGTCGCAACCATTGTCTGGGTTCGGGAGTCGGTTACGCAAGGGGAAGGTATTAGCACCCCTCACGTCCGTCGTACTCGACGGGATCCACGCTTGCTTGGTTTGTCTACGGGTGAAAAACAATCTATCTACGGCTGCTAAATCTTAACGGGAAGAAATTGACTCGATAGAGCGTCGCACTCTATGCCTACGTATTCTCATCAGAGAACGAGAAATCAGATTCAACGTAGTTCGGGAAACTACGGGGAAGGTTGCTCGGCAAGACGTCGCTTCTTGGGCCTACGTATTCTCTTCAGAGAAGTCAGAGCATGACGTAGTTCAGGCTAACTACGGCTAGACAAGGGTGTTCTCGGTCACACGGGGGTGAGAGATTAAGTTGACAATACTAGCGTACGCATTCTAGTAGTTAGGTGGACGCTGCTCGACCATCGGAGACTTAAGCGTACCTGTTTGCGGTAGAACGGACGTAGTATGTCGGGTTTCGAGGTATGGGAACCTACGGGAACTAGAACTACGGTCTGATCTCAAATGCACTCGGGCAAGAGAAAAGGATAACATCAGTCGTCAGCGGGAAAGTCTCAATCGCACAGCAGCGAGAGAACCAAAGGTTAGTTGTTAGTGTGCTCGCTAGGATATCGCATCCTATGCCTACATATTCTCATCAGAGAAAATCAGAGCAGCTGTAGTTCAGCTTAACTACGGGTAGAACGGGGACCACATCATAAATCTCATTTTATTAATATTCTGAAAGAGTACAATGATTGAGTACAGGAAAATAAACTCCTAAAAAATCTTATCCATCGATCATGGAAAATCTAATGAAAAATAGTCCCCTAACAAGTGGACATTTAAACCTACTTCTAAAAGTGTAAAAAGTGTAAAATAAACTCTATGTAGAAATTATATCCTAAAAAGAAAAATAATAAAATGCTATGAGCTAATATAATATTCCTATTATTTTCTATTACATATTTTTATATTACATACTCTTTTTCTTATATTCTTTTTCTTATAAAATCTAAGCTAATGCCATATAAAAGAAAATAATGAAAAAAAACAAAGGGGGGGTGCAAACTGCAGAACCAGAGGTATAGCCAGCAAAATAGAGCAGAGTTAGGGCCCAGCCCAATAAGGAAATTCTGAAAACAAAAACAAGGGACAGGGGTGAAGAAAGTGAACCGGGGGTGTTGCAGCAAAAATAATGGGCCCAGCCCACTACAAACTTCAGCCAAACACAAAAAGTGGGGAGGGGGCGTGAATGGTGAAATGGAGGGTACGAACCCAAACAACAAAGTAAATGGGCCCTCAGGCCCAACGACCAAGCGGATCACCCTCCACTCTCACTCCCTCACTCCCTTTCATTCTAAAAAAACCCTAATACTAACCTATCTCCCTTCTCTCTCTCAACCTTGCGCCGTCACCACCGCCCACCTCTCCTTCTCCGACTCAGCTCTTCCTCAAAACAAAATTATCACAACACGCTTCACCAATCAACTCCTATTCCACTTCACCTTAATCCTCCAAATTACTTTGCCATCATCAGAGAACTGGATAAAGATCTGCGGGGTTTTGCTGATAGGGAGAAAAGCTCATTCGCGGTTGAATCCATGGATCATTCACACACTGATGGTTCTTACTCGAAAATCTTTCTAGAAAATCAAAACACGAAGGTTGGTGAAAGAACGTCTTACGAATGTTATTGAAGATCGCTGGGAAAGGTTGAAGGTTGATGAACGTCGAGGGGGATCTCTGGAAAAACATTGAAGTTCTTGAAGTGTGGACGAAAAACACAGTTGGTGTTCTTGAAGCGATCTGGAAAAGAGAGTTGAAGATTTATGGATCTTGTTCGTGAACGGAGATGTTGAGGTTCTTGGAGAGCGATGAACACGGTGTGTTTCTGGGCGAAAACGCATGGAGGTTTTGAAGGCTCGATGGTGAAGTCTTCATGGATCTGGAAACGCATGAAGAACAAGGATGAAGGTTGAAGAGCTTCATCAGTTTCTGGGCGAATCTGAGAAGGCGGTTGAATGTTCTTCTGGAAAATATGACGAACTTGATGATTGTTGATGAGTTCTGGAAAAGTCTCCCAAGATTGATGAATCAGGGATGAGGAGGATGATGAAGATTGTTGAGGACTTTGGACGAACACATCAAGATCTGGAAAAACGCTTGAACATTGATGAAGGTTGGATGAACGAGATGGATGAAGAAGATGAAGGTCCATCATGGAATCTCAGATTTCCGGCGAAAAAACGGCTTCCGGCGAGCGGTTATGGCGGTCGGAGATAGTTAGAAGATGGACGGCGCGGCGGTTGCATGGCCGGCGGCAGGGTCTCCGGTGAGGGATGGTGTGAAGACAGGTGTTACGCATGCAGCATGGGAGAGAGACGGTGAAGCCAAGTGGCGTGAGGTGCAGAACGTGTGGCGTGATGAAGTCGCCACACGTGGAGGGTGAGGTGGTGGTGTGGAGAGTGAATACGTGGCGTAATGGAGGAAGAGAAACGTGGCAATCAATAGAGTGGGACCTCAGAGATTGAAACGTGGCGCTAGAAGGGGAGAGAGTGAGACGTGGCTGAAGTGGAAGAAAAACGTGGCAGATGAAGTGGTCATTCTGAATGCACACGCGTGTGCTTTTATATGGTGGACACGTGGACTGGACAAACTGGGCCTCCAAAAACGGCTGGGCCCACGAATTGGACTTGATTAGCACTAATGAACACAATTAAATGCCTAATTAATACTGATTAAAATGATTAATCCTAATTAGACTCAATTAATACTAAATGAAGACTTAAAAAACTGTAATTAAATCCTAAATGAAAATTAAAACTAATCTAACCTAATTAAATCTAATAAGACCCTAATTAACACCTAAACAAATGAGATTAAAATCTAATTACTCTATTACATCCTAATTAAATCTAAAAAAGAGGATTAACCTAAAAAACTCTATTAATCTCTGAATTAATAAAACACTCTATTAATTTCTATTAATTCCACTAATTCCTATACAAACAAAAATAGAAAATTCTATTAATTCTATTTAAAAACTCTATTTATTCTAAAATCTATTATCTAAAATGATTAAAGAATTTCCTAGAAAAAGAAATTAAACTAAACTATATAAAAAAACAATTAATATCTATTAAAAAAAAACTAACTAATACCTAGAAAAATCAAATTAAATCTATAAAAATTCTAGAAAAATAAGGGAAAAACCCTAAAAA
This sequence comes from Lathyrus sativus, assembly GCA_963859935.3. Taxonomy (NCBI): domain Eukaryota; kingdom Viridiplantae; phylum Streptophyta; class Magnoliopsida; order Fabales; family Fabaceae; genus Lathyrus; species Lathyrus sativus. Next base: position 5,590,988 of record CAWUDS030002219.1, on the reverse strand, counting down.
TACGGGGAAGCCGATTAAATCGATTAGCGAACTATATCGAAATAAACGGTAAAAACTCGGGGCACCGAGATGTCCTCAAAACAACAGCGAGAGCGGAAAACATCGGGACGAGCACGATTCTCAAAATACGTCCTTGTATTGGCCTGAAATGTCTGAAGCGCGATCAGAGGGCTGTAATCCCGATAAAGTCAATCTGAATGGAAAAAAATGCAACGTACGTGGTATGCAAATGCAAGATGAAATGAGTCGAAACATTACCAAATTGCGATAAGTAGTTGGTCAAATTTTGGGGTAGCAACATCTGCTCGGTTGCGCCACTGGGCGGCCGCTCTGGATTATCTAGGTAGGGATGTTTTCTTTTCTCCCCGTGGTCGGCGTGTTCTGGCCGTTGCTAACTCTTCCTTTGTTTTTGCAGCGAACATGTCTTCTGTCGAGGAGCGAGTGAAGCAGCTGCGCGCTTCCAGGAATGCCGCGGTCCCGAAGACGTGGGTGAGTCAATTAGTCGGACAGGAGGTTGTGACGCCGGGAGGGCAGAGTTCGTCTTCTTCGCCTCAAGGGAGTCAGTCTCCTACGTCTCAGGGAGCAACGAAAAGGCCGAGATCCGAGGAGCCCAGCGGTTTGGTTGATCTGACGGTCGGCTCGGCCGAGGAGGGTTACATCGTCCCGCCTTGCCATCAGCATCCCGGCTATTTTCATGGTGCTCGATCTCCTACCGTCTCTGATGGAGAGGTGAAGGCTGTCCGCCAGGGCCGATCGAGAGTCTCGTCGACGTGTCCCTGGCGGAGGATTTGGCTACGATGATGCGGACGTTCACGACGGCCCTTGTGCTGAACGAGGAGGGCTGCTCCGCCGCCGAGTTGTCCAAATTGCAGGGGGACCTTACCTTTATGCAGTCGCGTCTGGCCAAGCTTACTGAGGAACTGGAGAAGAGTCAGAAAGATGTCGCTGACCAGCGCAAGCGAGCGGAGGGCGCTGAGGGGAAGGTGACCTCGCTGGAGGAGAAGCTGGGGGCGGCAACGGCCGAGGTGCAGGCGCTGAAAGTTCGTATGGAAGTCATGGACAGCGCGCTTCGTCCGGCCGAGGACGAGACAGAGGAAGACTAGCGGTTGATCACCCGTGCTGATCTGGTTGCCCGTATTCGGGTGCTGGAAGGTGATTGTTTGGAGGCTGTCGAGGTCGGGTTCAAGAACGCTGTCGCGCAGATCCAAGTTGTCAACCCCGGCGTCACGCTGGTCGTGGATGGGGTCGGGCCGTATCACGAGATCGTCGCGGGGAAGGTGGTCGACCCCGATCTTGTCGTTCCCGAGGAGGTCCCCGTGGTTGCTGATCAGGAGGGTGAAGTAGTCTAGGTTGTCGGGCCTGCGTGCTCGTTGTTTTTATGGCCTGCGTGCCGATATTTTGTAACTTGCTTTCCTTTGGGCCTGCGTGCCCCGTTTGTATAATATTAACTACTGGGCTGGTGCCCGCTTTTTGCTTAATATATATTTTTGTGAATTTTCTAAGTGTGCGCTCGGTATTTGCATGATGTTTATGCTCGTTTTTCATATTTATTTGTTTACTTGACTGATGTTTGATGTGCATGCCTCGATATGCTCTGGGCTTGTCTGGGTGTTAGCTCGACAAACTTGTTACCGGTGGTGAAGGGAACCGGCCGGTTTGGCCGGCGGAGTGGCCGGGCCGTTTCGGGGGTAGTTCTCCCATGGCGTGGACGTCCCATCGCGAGCTGGGTGTCCTACCGATTTTGGTACGGCGGCGGGGAATCTCGGTCGAGGTGTTCCCTGCCGAGCGAAGGCCGTCTGCCCGCGCACACAAGAGGCAGGGCTTGCTTTTCTTTGGTCGCTAGTGGACACGTGGGAGTGCGGGTGGTACCATGTCACCCCCCAGTGGCCGGGACGATGGATCGTCGCGGACAATGTTCTAACTGTAGTACCGCTTAAGCTTCGCGGCGTTCCATGGTCGAGCAAGTTGTTCACCGTGCAGGTTTTCGAGGTAATAGGCCCCGTGCTCCGTTTTGTCCCGGACTCGGTAGGGGCCTTCCCAATTCGCAGCCAGTTTGCCCTGGTGGGAGTCTTTCTGGTTTCTGCGTAGAACTAAGTCGCCCGTTTGAAAGTCGCGTTTTAGGACTTTGCTGTTGTGGCGAAGTGTGACTTGTTGCTTCAGCCGGGCTTCTCGGAGGGCTGCCCCTGAACGGATTTCCTCGACGAGGTCGAGCTCTTCTCGTAGGGCGCCGTCATTATCGTCGGTGCCAAGGGGAGCTTTCGTTTGTCGGGATGGTTCGCGTACTTCGACGGGTATCACAGCCTCGGTTCCATACGTGAGGAGAAGTGGGGTTTCTCCCGTAGTTGAGTGGGGAGTGGTGCGATATGCCCAGAGGACGCTGTGGAGCTCTTCGACCCATGCTCGCTTGGCATCGCCGAGTCGTTGTTTGAGTCCCCTGAGTATGACCCTGTTCGCGGATTCTGCCTGGCCGTTTGTCTGAGGGTGTTCGACCGAGGCGAAGTGGTGTTTGGTGACGAAGTCGCGAAAGTTTTTGTCCGTGAATTGTGTGCCGTTGTCGGTGAAGATGACAAGCGGGACCCCGAATCTGGCGAGGATGTTGCGTTTGTAGAATCGGAGTATGTTGTGGGCCGTGATTTTGGCCAGAGCTTCGGCCTCGATCCATTTGGTGAAGTAGTCAACGCCCACGATGAGGTACTTGTTTTGGTAGGATCCTAAGGGGAAGGGCCCGAGGATGTCCAGCCCCCACCAGGCGAATGGACATGGAGATGAGAGGGATGTGAGGTCGGCTGGGGGGGCGAGGTGCATGTCCCCGTGTCGTTGACATTTGTCACATCTTTTGACGTGTTCCTTCGTGTCCGATTGCATTGATGGCCAGTAATAGCCTGCTCGTAGGGCCTTTCGTGCTAGGGATCTTCCGCCGAGGTGCTGCGCGTTGATGCCTTCGTGGATTTCCTCTAGAACGGCTGCGCTCTGGGGACTTATCTATGCATTTGAGGAGTGGGATTGCGAAGCCTCGGCAGTACAGCCTTCCTTCGAGGAGAACGTACGAGCAGGCGCGTCGTCTGGTTGCGCTAGCCTCCCCCAGAGTTGGCCGGAAGGTGGCCGGTGTTTAGGTAGGCGTGGAGCGGGGTCATCCAGCAGTCAGTATCCCCAACGATATTGATGTCGAGGGGGGTAGTGGTCGCGCCGGTACTTGGTTGCGACAAGACTTCTTGGATGACCGACTTGTGGCCGCATCGCTTTTTGGTGCTTCCCAGTTTGGAGAGGATGTCGGCGCGGGTGTTCTGCTCGCGAGGGACGTGCTGAATCTCTGCTGTGTCGAAACCTCGCAGTTTTTCGGTGATGAGTGCGAG